>CM070606.1:18254351-18703916 GCA_036346395.1 Hsuehochloa calcarea | reverse complement strand
GCAAAAGATTTTAAACCTTTTTCAATTGATTTAATTCCGTAAATTCAAATAGGCTTTAGAAAATAGTAAATGAAGTCCAAAAATTTTGAGAAAATTCACAGAAATTCTATGAGGCATTCTGGACTTAAATAAAATAATTCCAACTTTTAGTTGGTAATAGATTTTGCACATAAATTCTTTTAGCCTTAATATACTTTATTGAAAAGCTTTTAAAAATTCCAGAAAATCCACAAAAATTAATAAAGTCTTATTTTTAAATGAAATTGAAATTTTGGGCTGTTACATACCACTTTTGTCGAACCCGGGAACGAAGGATCCCAAATTCTCTGTGTTCATACACTAGTCCAGATTTCCAAAGTACACAAATACAAAATGTTATCACAAACATATCCAAATAGATATATTTAATAATCATAGAGTTTATTACAACTGGGGCCGGAGGCCAAATAAAACATTAAGCGGAAGCAAATAATAATGGTAAGCCACACGATACGCCACAGGCAATCGTCTGGAGGTCGTTGCCTAATCGTCCTGCTCCTCACCTTCGGATAGCGCCTTCTCCGAATAATAATATTCAAGAAGAGTGAGCACTACAATCGTGCTCGCAAATTACACCCAATACAAAATTTAGAATGCATGCATAAGTTATTCAAAGGAAGGTTGTAGGGTTTATTTGCATAAATCAGCCTTTTTGGTTTAAATAGTTATACTAAGTTTCAAGGCACATTTTCATTACATAACTAAAATCAGATTTAAAATTGATCATTTTATAGTGGATAACCTCCATATGAAACATGGTGAAGGATACCCTCCTATCACAAGGCTACCCGCCCAAATTTACCACAAGGATTAACCATCCTCAAATCATGTCCAAAGTTATTTTAAAACCAAAAACAAATCTAACTTAGAGTGGCTTTGCTCAGCATGTCCTTGACCGTGGACACGGCTATTCGAATAGATTTACACTCTGCAGAGGTTGTACATCTTTACCCACAAGAGATAATTTGCCCGTTATGTCGGCCAATACACACTTCCTTAGGTGTGTGACGAGGCAATTATCACAAGGTGTTTCCAATGCACTACCTCAATACCAATATGCCCGCTAAGGTTTCACTTCCATTAGGCTAACCACCTGCTGGAAACCCCCTCTTGCGCCAAGTGGGAATAAAGTCTATCCGACACCCACACAACAAAAATGGCATAAATAATACTGAGGTAATACAAATTATTAAGCCTGGTTCTCGCCCATACGTAACATGTGGTAGTACGGTGGAGCTTTTGCAAGATGCGGCTCAAAGGCCGGTCCTTAATCTACTTGGGCAACTTTCAATAAAAACCCTGGGTCTCAGTCCTAACCAGACAGGCCCGTGCATAAACTTGCACCCACCAACGGTCCATGTTTGCCCAAGTATAAACCATTTTCTTTTAATTTTCAAAGACATTTGCAAAAGTCCACCATGACAAAGCAATGTCATAGGCCTTTTTATCAATTTATGAAATTTTGGCTAAATTCTCCCAAAGTCAAATATTTCATGGTCTAAGCATTTGCTAAGCATAAATTTAATTTTAAATTCATTTGACTAAGGTTACAAGGAATTGATAATACAACAATCAAATTTGGCTATACAAAGGAATTGGAATAATTAAATATTTAAAACAGAATTTAAAATAATTAAATACAATTATGCATGCAATAATAATTTAAAATGTAAATTAAATAATTTTAAATATTGGGGCAAAATGGTCAATGGTGTAACTTGCCTTGCTCAAATTCCTGGTATTCTACTTCTTCAATAGGGTCAAGCTCTCCTGAGTCGCAAAATCTATACGCTAAAATATTCCAAATTCAAACAGAATTCAAATGAACACAAATAAATTCAAATGAAAATTCAAATTAACTCCAAATTAAATAATTTTGGTTTAGTTAGCTAGATCTTGTTTTTATACTAATTTAGAAATTTGAATCACCTAAATCGGAGTTTGTATGAAGAAATACGAGCTCCTGGAAGTTTAAATCTAATTTTAATTCAAAAATCAGAATTTCTGAATTTCCCGAATTAATTTTCTAAAGGAAATTCCATTTATTGCGCAAGCATGCGCCGCCGCACTGCTCACAGAGACCGACATGTGGGCCCAAACAAGATGGATCGAGTCCACGCGCCACCCGAATCCACGGTGGACTCGGCAAGACGCAATGCAGGTGAGGGCGGGGCGGCCCGCGCGGCCGCCCACGCCGGCGCTTATGTGGTCGCTACGTCGCCAAAGTGCCCATGTGGCGCCAGTGGCGCCGACTTGGCCGCCACATCAGACCGGAGGGGCGCTCGGGAACCAAGGTTCCGGCGAACGGCGGTGCGGCGGGCTCCGGTGAGGTGCGCAAAACACTCAGGAGACGATACTGATGCGAGGGCGCTACCTGGCGGCGGCGGAGAATGGCCGGAAGGTCGTCGGCGACGGAGAGAGGCGGCGGTGTGGTTCGGTTGTTGGCGGCGAAGGTGCTCCGGGGGTCTTCAGGCGAAGCCGAGGTGCGCCAGAGGATCGCCGGAGGATGCTGATGCCGAGGGTGCAGTCGAGGTGGCCGGGGGAAGCCTGGTGGCGCCGGAATCGGAGAAGAATGAGCTTCGGCTGCCGGCGGGGAATTGCGAAATGCGGGCGATTGAGGGCGATCGAGGGGACAGGAGGTGGGGGAATAGAATGAGGGAGGAGAGGCGCAGCTCGGGGTGCTTTTATAGGGCGAGGGGAGGCCGGGAGCGGGAGATTGAGTGCGGCGGTAATGGCGGTGGCAACGGACGCGGCGGCGTTAGGGCGAGTAAAGGAGGGGGAAAACGGCAGGGGTGAATGCGGCGGAGTAAGGGGAAGTTAACGCGCGTGATGGCGAGTGAAGAGGGGGAGGGTATCGCGGACTTGATGGTGGCAGTGAAGAGCGGTAATGGCGGCGTCGCGCGGGGAAGAAGGAGGCGAGGAGGAAGACGACGCTGGTGGGGCCCACCTGTCGGCGAGACAGAGCAAGAGAGAAGGGCGCGAGTGGATTGCTATCGGCCGTCCGATTTCGATCGGACGGCCCGCATTAAATAGGCGCGGAGGATTGTCGACGGGCACAAAGGTCGGCTTCGCCCAAGATCGCTGTAAAAGATTTTTAAACCTTTTTCAATTGATTTAATTCCAGAAATTCAAATAGGCTTTAGAAAATAGTAAATGAAGTCCAAAAATTTTGAGAAAATTCACAGAAATTCTATGAGGCATTCTGGACTTAAATAAAATAATTCCAACTTTTAGTTGGTAATAGATTTTGCACATAAATTCTTTTAGCCTTAATATACTTTATTGAAAAGCTTTTAAAAATTCCAGAAAATCCACAAAAATTAATAAAGTCTTATTTTTAAATGAAATTGAAATTTTGGGCTGTTACATACCACTTTTGTCGAACCCGGGAACGAAGGATCCCAAATTCTCTGTGTTCATACACTAGTCCAGATTTCCAAAGTACACAAATACAAAATGTTATCACAAACATATCCAACAGATATATTTAATAATCATAGAGTTTATTACAATCGGGCCGAGGCCAAATAAAACATTGCTTAAGCAAATAATAATGGTAAGCCACACGATACGCCACAGGCAATCGTCTGGAGGTCGTTGCCTAATCGTCCTGCTCCTCACCTTCTGGATAGCAGTCTTCTCCTGAATAATAATATTCAGCAAGAGTGAGCACTACAACTGTGCTCGCAAATTACACCCAATACAAAATTTAGAATGCATGCATAAGTTATTCAAAGGAAGGTTGTAGGGTTTATTTGCATAAATCAGCCTTTTTGGTTTAAATAGTTATACTAAGTTTCAAGGCACATTTTCATTACATAACTAAAATCGATTTAAAATTGATCATTTTATAGTGGATAACCTCCATATGAAGCATGGTGAAGGATACCCTCCTATCACAAGGCTACCCGCCTAAATTTACCACAAGGATTAACCATCCTCAAATCATGTCCAAAGTTATTTTAAAACCAAAACAAATCTAACTTAGAGTGGCTTTGCTCAAGATGTCCTTGACCGTGGACACGGCTATTCAATAGATTTACACTCGCAGAGGTTGTACATCTTTACCCACAAGAGATAATTTGCCTGTTATGCCTGGCCAATACACACTTCCTTAGGTGTGTGACTAGGCAATTATCACAAGGTGTTTCCAATGCACTACCTCAATACCAATATGCCCGCTAAGGTTTCACTTCCATTAGGCTAACCACCTGCTGAAACCCCTCTTGCGCCAAGTGAGAATAAAGTCTATCCGACACCCACACAACAAAAATGGCATAAATAATACTGAGGTAATACAAATTATTAAGCCTGGTTCTGCCCATACAGAACATGTGGTAGTACGGTGGAGCTTTTGCAAGATGCGGCTCAAAGGCCGGTCCTTAATCTACTTGGGCAACTTTCAATAAAACCCCAGGTCTCGCCCCAACTGCACAGTTCGTGCATAAACTTGCACCACCAACGGTCCATGTTTGCCCAAGTATAAACCATTTTCTTTAATTTTCAAAGACATTTGCAAAAGTCCACCATGACAAAGCAATGTCATAGGCCTTTTTATCAATTTATGAAATTTTGGCTAAATTCTCCCAAAGTCAAATATTTCATGGTCTAAGCATTTGCTAAGCATAAATTTAATTTTAAATTCATTTGACTAAGGTTACAAGGAATTGATAATACAACAATCAAATTTGGCTATACAAAGGAATTGGAATAATTAAATATTTAAAACAGGAATTTAAAATAATTAAATACAATTATGCATGCAATAATAATTTAAAACATAAATTAAATAATTTTAAATATTGGGGGCAAAATGGTCAATGGTGTAACTTGCCTTGCTCAAATTCCTGGTATTCTACTTCTTCAATAGGGTCAAGCTCTCCGAGTCGTCAAAATCTATACGCGAAAATATTCCAAATTCAAACAGAATTCAAATGAACACAAATAAATTCAAATGAAAATTCAAATTAACTCCAAATTAAATAATTTTGGTTTAGTTAGCTAGATCTTGATTTTATACTAATTTAGAAATTTGAATCACCTAAATCGGAGTTTGTATGAAGAAATACGAGCTCTCGAAGTTTAAATCTAATTTTAATTCAAAATCGAAATTTCGAATTTCCGAATTAATTTTCTAAAGGAAATTCCATTTATTAAGCATGCGCCAAACAACACGCTCTCACGTGAGACCGACATGTGGGCCCAAACAAGATGGATCGAGTCCACTGCCACCCGAATCCACGGTGGACTCTACAAGACGCAATGTGGCGAGGGGCGAGGCGCCGGGCGCGGCCGCCCACGCTGGCGCCTATGTGGTCGCTACGTCGCCCAAAGTGCCCATGTGGCGCCTGTGTGCGCGCGACTTGGCCGCCACATCAAGACCGGGGGGCGCGCCGGGAACCAAGGTTCCGGCGAACGGCGGTGCGGCGGGCTCCGGTGAGGTGCGCAAAACACTCAGGAGACGATACTGATGCGAGGGCGCTACCTGGCGGCGGCGGAGAATGGCCTGAAGGTCGTCGGCGACGAGAGGCGGCGGTGTGGTTCGGTTGTTGGCGCGAAGGTGCTCCGGGGTCTTCAGCGGCCGAGGTGCGCCAGAGGATCGCCGAGGATGCCGATGCCGAGGGTGCAATGAGGTGGCGGGAAGCTCGTGGCGCCGGAATCGGAGAAGAATGAGCTTCGCGCCGGCGGGGAATTGCGAAATGCGGGCGATTGAGGGCGATCGAGGGGACAGGAGGTGGGGAATAGAATGAGGAGGAGAGGCGCAATGGGTGCTTTATAGGGCGAGGGAGGCCGGAGCGGGAGATTGAGTGCGGTAATGGCGGTGGCAACGACGCGCGGCGCGTAGGGCGAGTAAAGGAGGGGAAAACGGCAGGTGAATGCGGCGAGTAAGGGGAAGTTAACGCGCGTGATGGCGAGTGAAGAGGGGAGGGTATCGCGACTTGATGGTGGCGGTGAAGAGCGGTAATGGCGGCGCCGCGGGAAGAAGGAGGCGAGGAGGAAGACGACACGGTGGGGCCCACCGCCGACGAGACAGAGCAAGAGAGAAGCGCGAGTGGATTACATCTACCGTCCGATTGACGGACGGCCCGCATTAAATAGGCGCGGGAGGATTGGGACGCACAAAGGTCGGGCTTCGCCCAAGATCGCTGCAAAAGATTTTTAAACCTTTTTCAATTGATTTAATTCCGTAAATTCAAATAGGCTTTAGAAAATAGTAAATGAAGTCCAAAAATTTTGAGAAAATTCACGTAAATTCTATGAGGCATTCTCGACTTAAATAAAATAATTCCAACTTTTAGTTGGTAATAGATTTTGCACATAAATTCTTTTAGCCTTAATATACTTTATTGAAAAGCTTTTAAAATTCCGTAAAATCCACAAAAATTAATAAAGTCTTATTTTTAAATGAAATTGAAATTTTGGGTCGTTACATACCACTTTTGTCGAACCCGAACGAAGGATCCCAAATTCTCTCGTGTTCATACACTAGTCCAGATTTCCATCGGTTATGCAGTTTCATGAGGTTGTACAGATCACGGTTGCCAAACCCACGTGCCTTGCATCTTGAGAAAATCACGGGGCTGCCTCTTCTAATTTGCCATGATTTCTTTATGTCTTCGGCCAATTTGTTTTCTACACTTTGTATGGTTGGTTGGACTTCCTTAGGTGTGTGACTAGGCAATTATCAGTTCGGATGCTTTAGTTCAATGCACTACAACCGGTTGATTTTCTTGAATAACACCGTGTGTGCGATATGCTTTCCTATCGGAGCGCTGCCACGTTAGGTTTCACGGGTGATAATGAATTCAAGGTCATAATCTTTTAGGCTAACCACCTTTGCTGAGATTAAACCCTCTTTGCCAAGTGAAGAATAAAGTCTTATAATCATGACACCCACACGATTACAAAAATGGCATAAATAATAACTTGAGGTCAAAATACAAATTATTAAGCCCGGTTCGCCCTAAATCATGAGTTGGATAATTTCCTTCATGTGGCCTTAGTACGGCGAGATGTGCCACGAGCTTTTGCAAGATGCGGTACATCCTCAAGCCACTGCGAGATCGCCATCCTTAATCTACTTGGGCAACTTTCAATAAAACCCTTACGTATAGGTCTCAGCCCCTAACTGCATGTGCCCTGCAGAGACTATCTTTTCTTGACTCTTAAACTATGCACCCACTAACTTGTCCATCAAATTTCTTTTCCCTTGAAGTACAAACCATGGGTTTCTTTATTTTGGAGAAATTTTCAAAGACATTTGCAAAAGTCCACCTAATGACAAGGCAATGTCATACAGCAGGCCTTGGGTTTATCAATCCATTATGACTTCAATTTTGGTCTCTAAATTCTCCTTGACAAAGTCAAATATTTCATGGTCAAGAAAGCATTTGCTAAGCATAAATTTATTTTTAAATTCATTTGAGTTTGGCTAAGTTGGGTTACAAGGAATTGCCCAAAATAATACAACAATGTTTTTCAAATTTGGCTATATCTCTTGAAAAGGAATAATTATGAATACCAACAATTAAATATTCCATAAAACTTTGTTCAGAATTTAAAATAAGCGAGGGCATTTGTTTAAATACAATTATGCATGCAACTCGTAATAATCGGTTAAAGGTGTCTTGAAATTAAATAGTGCGATTTTTAGCGATTAGCGACCTAAATATTGGGGAAAACACTGGCTCCTTTAAGTTGATCAAGCGGTCATCTATCCTGGTAGCGGTAACTTGTTTTGATTGTTACCCTGAGTGCTATAGTCCACAAATTCATACGGTATTCTACTTCTTTTTCAATAGTCTTGGTCAAGCTCTCCAGGAGATGAACGGTCACATGTAACCTTTATCTATATCTAAAATATCTGCTTCTTCAACTCCAAATTCGTGTAGAATTAAGCAAATGGGCGAACACAAATAGTCAATTCAAATGAACAATGTCGGTGCGGTCAAATTAACTCCGGGAAAACTGGAATTCTTTAACGGGTATATCTTCGATTTCACTGGTTTAGTTAGCTGGCAAGATAGATCTTGAGTCTTGGGTTATACAAATTTAGAATCCCTTGTTCATTGGTGAGGTTGAATCACCTAGCAAATCTATCCTACCTTGAGTTTGTATGAAGATCCATTCCAAAATTACGTCAAGCCTCTTGCGAGCATAAGACTATTTTAGCGAGAAATCTCGAATTTCAAAGGTAAATTTGGACAAAATAAACTAGCCCTCATTTACGAGCGGGAATGGATTCCAATGGGCTTAATTTCTAAGGGAGGATAACCCAATTCCACAAACTTATTGACACAAAAGAATCACGAAGCTCGGAATCAAATAAAGCGATCTTTGATCTTGAGTTGACAAAGCGATCGTGCTCACAGAACAACATGTCTTTGGGCCCTCTGCGGTGGTGAGTCTACGTCACTTCATGCTTTCCAAGTCCGGTGGACTTCTTGAGGACCGCCAAGACGAAACTCGGGAGTTGGGTGGCGGAGGGTGGCGAGGCTTCTTAAGACACTACTGCATAATGGCCATACTTTCGTACCGATGCAACCAAGTGATTCTGCTGTGAAATGGCGCCGATTGCTGGCTATCCTCGGATGAACTACACGGAAACCAGGAAGTATTTGGGCCGAGGCGGTCCACGCTCTTGGTGTAGAGGAATCTCCCACGAGGTGGTAGCCGGAAGCGAGCAGAACCATGGGCTTGGCATGGCCTCCGTGAGGTGCAAAAGGTTCAGTGGGGACTTACATGATCCTCGCTTGCGATTCTCCATTTCGATGTTTGCCTTCTGGCACATGCGACGGGCCTTATTACCAAGCTGCGGCTTAAGGTCGGTAAAATCGACGAGAGAGATCAAGCGGTGAGTTCGTGTTTCAACCCTTCGAAGAAGGCTCTTGCTCCGGGTCTTCTTGGCTACAGCCTAAGGCGCGCAGGATCGCCGAGCAAGATGTTAAACTTATGCAGAGGCGATGCCAAGGTTTCCTTGGCAGAGCGGTAGCTGGGGAGCCTGCTGGCGAAACTCCTTCTTTTCGGAATCGGAGAATGTGAATCGGAGCTTGCATGAACTCATCCCAAGTGATTTCTTGGGCATTAGCATGGGAAATCTTTGAAGCGATTATCCACCATTCGAGGGACCCATCAATTGAGGTGGGGCAAACAAAACTCTCTAGATCGTATGCAATAGGTTTCTTTCAGAGGAGCAAATCATATGCGTCCATGGGTTCAGTACTACTAGGGTGGCGGCGCATCCTTTTATGAACTCCGACAAAGTTACTCTTGCGGGTTGAGGGCATGATAAGGCTGGCGGGAGTATTGAGATCGGGCAAGGGCGTGAATGGCGAGGGGCTAACTCAATCAGATCGATTGGCCATCATTGCGCCCGATCGTTTAAGCGAGGAGGAGGTGGTGGTTGTTGGCTGGTTTTCGATATTCGACATTCTCATTTCCTTGCCCTCTAACTAACACTTAGGTGGTGGTCACCATCGGAACTTTTCAGATTAGACAAGAGATAGGAATTATAAAGTATAGATCTAAAATAGCCCAAATTCAACAAACACACGCGCAAGAACATTTGACAAAATAATTTATTTTTATTTTATTAATTCATTATGGCGTAAGAGGTTTGGGAATCATAATGCAACTAAAGGAAAAATTTAAGTCAAACTATGGTGATTGGCCCGTATAATCGGGCAAGAATGATGCGACTAGGCGCCTTCCTTGTAGGAGGCGTTCTTTCTGCACTCTTCAACTTTTCTTACGCATCGTAATTTCACTTGCGGAAGAAGCTCATCTAGTGTATTCCGGAGAGGCATAATCCAGGCTGGCAGATCCACGATGATGGATCGGGGCGGTCCCACATCTCTAGTTGAACGAACAGACAGATGGAGAAGCGCGATGCAGGGTTGGAATGTGCATTGAGCTCACCGTGGAACCGATTCGATCGTTGACGGCGATGATAAAGGCTGGAGGATTGAAGTCTGCGGGTTGCTTCCACTGTTGCATCTATGAAAGATTTTAAACCTTTTCAATTGATTTAATTCGTAAATTCAAATAGGCTTTAGAAAATAGTAAATGAAGTCCAAAAATTTTGAGAAAATTCACATAAATTCTATGAGGCATTCTCGACTTAAATAAAATAATTCCAACTTTTAGTTGGTAATAGATTTTGCACATAAATTCTTTTAGCCTTAATATACTTTATTGAAAAGCTTTTAAAAATTCGAGAAAATCCACAAAAATTAATAAATCTTATTTTTAAATGAAATTGAAATTTTGGGTCATTATAAACCTACTTCTTAAAGGGAATCTCGACCCGAGATTCAGACTTGGTCAAGAAAAAGGTAGGGTACTCGGCTCTCAAAACTTCTTCTCGCCTCCCGGTAGCTTCTTCTTCCAAATGATTGCTCCATCGAACCTTACAAGAACGAATGACTTTATTCGTGACGCGCTCGCCACATCGAGAATCTTGATTGGTTGTTCCACATAGGTGAGATCTTCACAAGATCGATGCTCTCGAGCGGTGTTTCTTCCGTTGGTACTCGAGACATTTCTTTAATCGGGATACATGGAAGACATTGTGAATAAATGACGAGATGCCGGTAGTTCCAAGCGATAAGCAACTTCACCTTTCTTTGCCAAAATCTTATAAGGTCCGACAAATCAAAAGTAGTTTTCCTTTAGTCTCGAAATCTCTTCACTCCTGAGTGGAGTTACCCCGAGATAGACAAAATCTCCCATCTCGAAGGATAGTTCTCTCCGACGATTATCGGCATAACTCTTTTGTCGGGTTTGAGCTACTTTCAGACGCTCTCTTATTGCTTTTACCTTACTTTCACTTCTTTTATCAATTCAGTCCAAGAATTGGTGTTCTCCTACTTGATCCCAAAGGAGAGGAGTTCTACACTTTCTACCATACAATGCTTCAAATGGCGACATCTCGAGGCTAGCTTGAAAGCTATTGTTGTAGGAAAATTCGCATAGGGCAAATTCTTATCCCACCTTCTTCCATAATCTATAGCACAAGCTCAAGCATGTCTTCTAGGACCTGATTTACACGCTCACCGCCATCTGCTTGGGGATGATATGTCAGGTTTGAAGTTGAGTCTCGGTTCCCAAAGCTTCATGTAGACTCGCCAAAATTTTGAAGTGAATCGCGAACCTCATCGGACACAATTTTCTTGGGTATACCATGTAGATGCACGATCCTGGCCATGTACAATTACGCTAACTTATTGCTTCGTAAGTGGTCTTGATTGGAATAAAATGAGCCACTTTTGTTAATCGGTCAATTATCACCCAAATGGAATCACAACCTCGATTGGGTCCTAGGTAGTCCGTGATAAAATCCATACCAATCTCCTCCCATTTCCACTCGGAATTGGTAATGGTTGTAACAATCCGCAGTCTCTCGATGCTCTGCCTTAACACGACGATACATCACAACGTGCAACAAACTCAGCGATCTCTCGCTTCATACTAACCCACCAATACTTTTCCTTGAGATCCCGGTACATCTTTGTACTCCCGGATGAATAGAGTAAGGTGATTCATGAGCTTCTTCGTAATCGCTTGTCCGTTTCATGATGTTTAGGTACACAGATGCGGTTGCCAAACCATACTGCGGCCTTGCTCGCCTTCGTAAAATCTGGGCTTTGCCTCTTCTCATGTTTTTCATGATTTCTTTGATGTCTTCGTCTTCTAGCTGTTTTTCTCTGATCTGACTTTGTATGGTTGGTTGGACTTCCACTGTGTTGATACAGCCTTGACTGACAATTTCCAGATTCAGATGCTTTAGTTCTTCATACAACTCTGGTTGATTTTCTTGAACTAACACCGTGTTGCAAAGATGCTTTCCTACTCAGAGCATCTGCTACCACGTTGGCTTTACCCGGGTGATAATGAATTCCAAGGTCATAATCTTTTATCAGCTCTAACCATCTTCTTTGCCTGAGATTAAGATCTGATTGGGTGAAGATATATTTCAAACTCTTATGATCTGTGAAAATCTCACAGCGGTTACCAATGAGGTAATGCCGCCAGATTTTCAAAGCATGCACAATTGCTGCTAACTCTAAATCATGAGTTGGATAATTTCCTTCATGTGGCCTTAACTGACGAGATGCATAAGCCACGACCTTTCCTTCCTGCATCAGTACACATCCTAGCCTCGGCGAGCGCCGTCCTGAAAACTTCAAAATCCTTACGTATATCCGTAAAACTAGCACTGGTGCAGAGACTAGTCTTTTCTTCAGCTCTTGAAAACTATGTTCACAAGCACTTGTCCATTCAAATTTCTTTTCCTTCTTCAGAAGTTGAGTCATGGGTTTGGCGATCTTGGAGAAATTTTCAATGAATCTGCGGTAGTACCCACTAATCCTAGAAAACTTCTCATACGTGATGGACTTGGGTTGCTTCCAATCCATTACTGCCTTCAACCTTTGAGGGTCTATCGCAACTCCTCCCGCGACACAATGTGTCCAAGAAATGCCACTTGATCGAGCCAAAATTCACTTTTCTTTGAGTTTGGCATAAAGTTGGTGTTCTCAAGTTTGCCCAAAATAATTCTCGAGATGTTTTTCATGCTCTTCCATATCTCTTGAATAGATGAGAATATCATCTATGAATACCACCACAAACTTATCCAAAATTCCATGAACACTTTGTTCATCATATTCATGAAATAAGCGAGGGCATTTGTTAGTCCAAATGACATCACCGTGAACTCGCATAATCCATATCCGGTGGTAAAGGTCGTCTTCGAAATATCTTCTCGGTCGATTTTTAATCGATGGTAGCCTCGACCTCAAATCAATCTTGGAGAAAACACTGCTCCTTTGTTGATCAAACAGATCATCTATCCTAGGTAACGGTACTTGTTTTTGATTGTTACCTCGTTGAGTGATCTATAGTCCACACACATTCTCATACTATTGTCTTTCTTTTTGACAAATAGTACCGAGCTCCCAAGGCGATGAACTTCGCTGAATGTAACCTTTACTCAGTAGTTCTTCGATCCGCTTCTTCAACTCTGCTAGATCATTTGCCGATTCAGTAGGGTCGCTCGAATTGGAGCAATCCTCGACTAAGTCAATTAAGAACATTATGTCCCTGGCCGGTGGCATACTGTAAGTCCTCCTAAAAACATCCGATATTCTTGTACCACGGTATATCTTCCGCCACTTCCTTTAAATCGGTCAAGATAGGACTTCTTTCCGTAGAAGTCTTGGGTTGAAACTCTACCAAATCCCTTGTTCATTGGTGAGGTTGATAGATCTACTAGCACAATCTATCCTACCTTGATTTTTGGCAAGCCACCCATTCCAAGAATTACGCCCAATCCTTGCGAACGCAAGACTATTAAGTTGGCCGAGAAAGTTACTCCAGAGATTTCAAAGGTAAGATTTGGACAAGAATAAACTAGCCCTCATTTCGAGCCCGGGAATGGATCAACATGGGCTTAACTAAGGGGAGGTAGATAACCCATATTTTTCCACAAACTTATTTGACACAAAAGAATGCGAAGCTCGGAATCAAATAAAATCGATGCTTAATCTTGAGTTGACAAGGAACGTACCAAGAACAACATCCGTGCCGTGCATAGGCTTCCTCTGCGGTGACGTGATTCACACGCCCTTCATGAATTGACCACCGGTCTTGAGGGACCGCCGAGACCAAACTCCGGAGTTGGCTTGACGGGGTGGCGGTTCACGCTTCTTGGGACACTTATTGGCATAATGACCCAACTCGTTGCGGTGAAAGCAAGTGATTCTCGCCGTGAAATAATCGCTTCACAAATCGCTCCTCCGATGAACTACTACGGAATCCGAAGTATTTGGGCGCGAATCGAGCCGAACTCTTGGTGTAGTAGTTCGAATCTCCCACGATGAGGTGGTGAGATCGAGAGAAACGAGGCTTGGGCGCCTCCCGAGTTAAACTTCGAGCCGCCATCCTCCGCTTGCGATTCTCCATTTCGATGTTTGCCTTCTGGACGATGGCCTTATTTACCAATCACAAAATCGGTAAAATCTCGAGAAATCAAACGAACAGAGTTCGCTGCTCAACCCTTCCAAACCGCTCTTGCTGCCTTCGCCTCGCTACATCCTCGGGGCATAGCGAGCAAGTTGGTTAAACTTATGCAGATACTCGCCAATCGAACGGTTTCCTTGGAGCGAGCGAAACTCCTTCTTTTCAAGGTAATCATGCCGATGGAATGTGAGATCGGCGGAAAGCTTGCATGAACTCATCCCAAGTGATTTCTTGGGCATTAGCATGGGACATGTTTGAAATTATCCCACCATTCGATGCGGGACCCATCAATTGATGAGAGGCAAACAAAACTCTCTCACGATCGTAATCGAGCAATATCCGGCTTCTTTCCAATGGCCCCGAGCCAATCATCTGCGTCCATGGGTTCCGTACTACTAGAAAACGTTGGCGACGATCCTCATGAACTCGACAAAGTTACTCTTGCGGAGGTGGAGGAGCATGATAGGTCACGACGCTTGGGTATTCGATTGCTTTGTGAAGGGATCGCTAGCAACTCAATCGATGAGTCTGATTGGCCATCATTTGGCGCCAACAGAGCTTCAGCTGGAGGAGGTGGTGGTTGTTGAACTGGATTTTCTTGATATTCGCATTCTCATTTCCTTGCCCTCTAGCACTAACACTTCCTAAGTGGTGGTCACCATCGATGAACTTTTCACAGATTAGATAAGAGAGATAGGAATTATAAGAGTATAGATCTAAAATAGCCCAAATTCAACAAACACAAGACAAGAACATTTCAAAAAATAATTTATTTTTATTTTATTAATTCATTATGGCTACTACAAAGGTTTGGTAGCTCATAATTCGCAACTAAAGGAAAAATTTAAGGTCAAATCTATGGTGTTATTGGGGTATAATCGGCTCACTAGAACTAGCCTCGCCTTCCTTGTAGGAGGCCGCTCTTTTCTCGCTCTTCAACTTTTCTTCCGCATCTTGTAATTTCACTTGCGTAAGGACACTCATCTAGTGTATTCCGTAGGCATAATCCATGGCTCGCCGATCCACGATGAGTGAGATCGGGGCGGTCTTCATCTCTAGTTGAGCGGAAAGCACCACATGCCGGGTTGGAATGTGCATTGGGTAATAGTGGAACCCAAAGGCCGTTGAGGCGATGATCGAGATGTAGCGGTCTCTGCGGGTTGCTTCCTGGTCAGATCTCGATGCCTTCGCGAAGGTGTCTCGTCGCATTGGGGCATCGAAGGCGTGGAAGTCCGTGTTCGGCGATAGATTGGAGTAAAGGATCACCTCTACTCTCCATCGCTCTCGATTTCCCACTTTATACTTGTATCCTTGATACGCTCGGTCTTTCTTCAAAGTCTAAGTGCCGCATCATCTTCCGAGAATGGCGCCCAATGACCAAAGAAGACTCCATGGGAAATGGCATTGAACTTCACCATCTACAATTTTTGAACAGGAGATGAGTTAGTAAATAATTTTTCAAGAGAAAAGTTGAGGAATGACTCGAAAGACCAAGGTATTTTTAATTTTCAAAATAAGTCCTTAAGGGTTTGATTTCCTTCTAGGTCACGACCTACATCGAATGGCTCGATACCACTTTTGTCGAACCCGAACGAAGGATCCGAATTCTCTGTGTTCATACACTAGTCCAGATTTCCAGTGTACACAAATACAAAATGTTATCACAAACATATCCAGCGTGTATTAATAAGCATAGAGTTTATTACAACCGGGGAGAGGCCAAATAAAACATTAAGCGGAAGCAAAATAATAATGGTAAGCCACACGATACGCCACAGTAATCGCCTCGAGATCGCGCCTAATCGCCCCGCTCCTCACCTTACGGATAGCGCCTTCTCAATAATAATATTCAGAAGAGTGAGCACTACAACCGTGCTCGCAAATTACACCCAATAAAGAATTTAGAATGCATGCATAAGTTATTCAAAGGAAGGTTGTAGGGTTTATTTGCATAAATCACCTTTTGTTTTAAATAGTTATACTAAGTTTCAAGGCACATTTTCATTACATAACTAAAATCGATTTAAAATTGATCATTTTATAGTGGATAACCTCCATATGAAACATAGTGAAGGATACCCTCCTATCACAAGGCTACCCGCCAAATTTACCACAAGGATTAACCATCCTCAAATCATGTCCAAAGTTATTTTAAAACCAAAACAAATCTAACTTAGAGTGGCTTTGCTCAAGATGTCCATGACCGTGGACACGGCTATTCGAATAGATTTACACTGCAGAGGTTGTACAACTTTACCCACACGAGATAATTTGCAGTTATGTGGCCAATACACACTTCCTTAGGTGTGTGACTAGGCAATTATCACAAGGCGTTCCAATGCACTACCTCAATACCAATATGCCCGCTAAGGTTTCACTTCCATTAGGCTAACCACCACTGGAAACCCCTCTTGCGCCAAGTGGGAATAAAGTCTAACCGACACCCACACAACAAAAATGGCATAAACAATACCGAGGTAATACAAATTATTAAGCCCGGTTCGCCCATACGTAACATGTGGTAGTACGGTGGAGCTTTTGCAAGATGCGGCTCAAAGGCGGTCCTTAATCTACTTGGGCAACTTTCAATAATAACCACAGGTCTCGGTCCCAACTGTGACAGCCCCGTGCATAAACTTGCACCCACTAACGGTCCATGTTTGCCCAAGTACAAACCATTTTCTTTTATTTTAGATTTTCAAAGACATTTGCAAAGTCCACCATGACAAGGCAATGTCATAGGCTTTTTATCAATTTATGAAATTTTGGCTAAATTCTCCCAAAGTCAAATATTTCATGGTCTAAGCATTTGCTATGCATATATATTTATTTTAAATTCATTTGACTAAGGTTACAAGGAATTGGTAATACAACAATCAAATTTGGCTATACAAAGGAATTGGAATAATTAAATATTTAAAACAGAATTTAAAATAATTAAATACAATTATGCATGCAATAATAATTTAAAACAGAATTTAATAATTTTAAATATTGGGGCAAAATGGTCAATGGTGTAACTTGCCTTGCTCAAATTCTGGTATTCTACTTCTTCAATAGGGTCAAGCTCTCCTGAGTCGTCAAAATCTATACGCAAAATATTCCAAATTCAAACAAATTCAAATGAACACAAATAAATTCAAATGAAAATTCAAATTAACTCCAAATTAAATAATTTTGGTTTAGTTAGCTAGATCTTGATTTTATACAAATTTAGAAATTTGAATCACCTAAATCGGAGTTTGTATGAAGAAATACGAGCTCTGGAAGTTTAAATCTAAATTTAAATCAAAATCGAATTTCGAATTTCCAATTAATTTTCTAAAGGAAATTCTATTTATTGCGCCACCGACGTCAAGAAGACTGCTCACAGAGACTCGACATGTGGGCCCAAACAATATGGATCGAGTCCACGGCGTTTCCAAGTCCACTGGACTCGGCTCACAAGACAAGGTGTGAAGGAGCGGTATGGTTGGCCTTGTGTGCTGGCCGCGACCACGTGGCGCTGATTTGGCTGCCACGCACGCGAAAACTGTGAGGTGGCGCTGAGGTGGCTGTCCACGTCGGCGCCGGAGAGAGGAGGAGCACGGGAACCGAGGGCACCGGCGAACGGCGGCGCGGCGGGCTCTGGCGAGGTGCGCAAAAGGTTCAGGGGGATGCACTGAGGCGAGTGCGCTACCTGGCGGCGGCGGAGAGTGGCCGGAAGGTCGTCGGCGACGGAGAGAGGCGGCGGTGTGGTTCGGTTGTTGGCGGCGAAGGTGCTCCGGGTCTTCAGCGGCAAGGTGCGCCGCAGAGGATCGCCGGAGGATGCTTGCGCCAAGGTGCGATCGTGGTAGCCGGAAGCTTTGGTGGCGCCGGAATCGGAGAAGAACGAGCTTCGGCCGCCGGCGGGGAATTGCGAAATGCGGGCGATTGAGGGCGATCGAGGGGACAGGAGGTGGGGGAATAGAATGAGGGAGGAGAGGCGCAGCTCGGGGTGCTTTTATAGGGCGAGGGGAGGCCGGGAGCGGGAGATCGTGTGCGGCGTTAATGGCGAGCCGGCGCGGGGCGCACGGGGTTAAGAGGGGGTAATGGCGGGAATGAACGCGCGGAGTGAGGGGAGTTAATGCGCGTGATGGCGAGTGAAGAGAGGAGGAATCGCGGAGTGACGAGCTCGAGGCGGCGGCAATGGCGGCGAGAGGCGCGGGCGCTGCGGAGAAGAAAGGGGCGGGGAAGAAGCACAGTACAGCGGGCCCACCCGTCAGCGAGACAGGAGCGGGAGAGAGGGCGCGACGGATTGATTGTCGGCCGTCCGATTTCGATCGGACGGCCCGCATTAAATAGGCGCGGGGAGGATTGGGCGGGGCGTGCAGATCTTGGGCTTCGCCCAAGATCGCTGCAAAAGATTTTAAACCTTTTTCAATTGATTTAATTCGAAAATTCAAATAGGCTTTAGAAAATAGTAAATGAAGTCCAAAAATTTTGAGAAAATTCACATAAATTCTATGAGGCATTCTGGACTTAAATAAAATAATTCCAATTTTTAGTTGGTAATAGATTTTGCACATAAATTCTTTTAGCCTTAATATACTTTATTGAAAAGCTTTTAAAAATTCCAGAAAATCCACAAAAATTAATAAATCTTATTTTTAAATGAAATTGAAATTTTGGGCTGTTACAGCCATAGCATCAAAGTAGCATCAACTCAATTCATTCACAGAGTACTAAAAACAACACAGCATCGTCCGCATCGCAGTAGCATCAACTAAATCCATTCACAGAGCACTAACACGTCACAGTAGTAATCCACATCATAGAGCAAAAGAGGGGAGTAGAGAGAGTGAGGTCGTTGGAGGTTGGGGCGACGAGGTCGTGGGAGGTCGGTAACGACTAGGCCGGGGCGAGGTGGAGGAGGCCGCGGGCGACGAGCTGAGGGGAGGACGGGGTGACGAAGTGGAGGAGGCTGGGGGTGACGAGGTCGTGGGAGGCCGGCGACGACGAGGCTGAGGCGAGGTGGAGTAGGCCGTGGGCGACGAGGTCGGGGGAGGCCGGAGCGTAAGGTCAGGACGAGACGGAGATGGTAGAAGAGAAATGGCAGAGGAGGATATGGAGATGGCAAAGGAGGATATGGAGGACTCTGTTAATATAAAGAGATTTTCGACAGCCCTCCCGTTAAGTGCAAATTTTCATTTTCTCGCCCAACAAAACAAAAGTATCATAGACGATTTTATACAAAAATCGTCTGTGATGACATATCACAGACGGTTCGTATCATGAACCGTCTGTGATAAGGATCTCATCACAGACGGTTTTTAGTTCGTATCATGAACCGTCTGTGATAAGGATCTCATCACAGACGGTTTTTAATACAAACTGTCTGTGATAGAATTACGAAAATACTAGTCGGAAGGAGATTTTGACTACCTGGTCGAAGGAAGGTTTTGACTACCTTGTCGGAAGGAGTTTCGATTAACTGGTCGAAACAGATTCTGACTACCTGGTCGAAGGAAAGTTTCGACTACTTGGTCGATGAAGATTTCGACCAGCTGGTCGAAGAAAGGTTTTGATTACCTAGTCGAAAGAGACGTCATCATAGACGGTTTGTATTAAGAACTGTATGTGATTTTAGATTTTACCTTGGCTTGGATTTTTTCTTACTCTTTGAATTTACCATGGTAAAAATCCAGGCTATGGTAAATAAAAAATCATAAACGGTTCTTAATACAAACCGTCTGTGATGAGATACTTATCACAGACGGTTTGTATTAAGAACCGTCTGTGATGAGATGTTTATCACAGACGGTTCATGATACGAACCGACTGTGAAGAGACCGTCTGTGATAATCTAAGTCATCACAGGCGGTTTGTATCATGAACCGTCTGTGATAGATCCATATCAGAGATGGTTTCAAGAGAACCGTCTGTGATGTGACGTTTTATATGGCCTGTTTTGTAGTAGTGAATTGACATATCTAATCAGATTCGTGCAATTTAATATATCAAATTAATCTAATAGAGAGATAAGGATCAGAAAGGAGGCAGTCCCGACTATATACCAATTCTTCATAAAAATGTGTTAAATAGTTGGTGCTATAGTCGAGATATAATCAATCAAATCACACAACGAATAATAAAGAGAGAAGCAATATAGAAGAGGATTCAAGATCTTTATTCATCTGTTTGTTATTGTACATGGAGTTCCTCGTACAAGAGGTTTATTAAGAAGTGTGAGATATTGATGAACTCGTCTGATCATTAAGATTGTGGGATTTGATAAATTTCTTAGATAATTTGGAGTATTGGGTTTCAATGGATTAATATAACCATTGGTGATGGTTACGGTAAGGAGGTGTTTGAACGTTGTATTAGAGGACATTAATGCAGAGAATATTGTAAATTGGCTATTTGATGATTATATATGGTTGCTAGACTTACATATTCTTTAGTATGATTAATTGTTGGAATTGTGTACAAGAGGTGAAAGGGATTGAATATCGGTGAAACTCGAAGTTATGGGAGGAGTTCTACATAGTTCGTCTACATAGATGATGCGATGGATTTGGTTGTAGTGTTGGTGAGACATTTGATCGATGCAATATTTTGATTCTTGAAATTCTGGTGTGATTCAGGAGAAATCTAAACATGAAGAGGAAGGGTTGAATATGTGGTTGTAAGTATTCATGTGATTCGCAAAGAAAGGGTGGTAGCAATTAAACTTTATAATGAAGCCACCAGTAATAACGATAGTTGGGATGTAATTGTTGTGTGTTAACATTTGGTGTGGGGCATCACTAAGAGTTGAACGGATGTGATTAAATAAGTGGCTTATGCCTACATAATTGTGGAATCATCGAATAATAGCATGTTCTTGATGAAAGGGTGTTGGTAAAACCTTTTAATTTGTGTAGTGGATGCCTTCTAAAACAAAGTAGTTGTGATAGTAAGGTTGTATGGTTTCGGTATACTCTCATTTTGAAGATGGAATGGTAAAGTAGTATGTAACAATTTGGTGAACTTTTGGGGGCTTTATAATGGAAGAGTTGATGATAAGGAATCATGTTGAGAGTGTGTTAGTCTTAATGTTAGTAAGAATATCTGTAAGGGGTTATGACTTGTGGGTGTGGTGACGATTCTTTTAGAAAGGATGCAAGTTGATCGCCTTTTGTAATATCAGTTAAATGCAAGTTTGGAGTTTTGCACTCATGGCCTTTGGTAGTTCCTGAATTATGTGGTAAACTGAAATTTGTTGGGCAAAGCGACATGTCGAAAAGTTCTATTTGGTCCTTGCGTAATTCATGAGGTTTGATCTTAAAAGCTCTTTTGGTTGAGGTGGCAATGTGATTTGTAATCAAAGAAATTATATCCTTGATTAAAAGAAACAAGTGTAGTAGATGATGAGGACATCCCTCCTTCGGATACACGCACGACACAAGACCCTCCAGATCTGGGTGCTGAACTACACGGTCCCATGACAAGAGCTAGAGCACGTCACTTAATCGATCGGGTAAAGTCGTTTCTAGGGCTGAGTGTATTATTTGAGAACTCTATGATGCTGCCTAATGGAGATGATTTACTTGTACTCAGGAATCTAGGACTTCGACCAGTTCAAGAAGGTCTACGACCACTGCAAGAAGATCTACGACCACTACAAGAAGACCTACGACTAGTTGATTCGATTGGAGCAATCTACGACCAGAAAAGTGAGTACAGTACTCGTTGGACACAATCTACGACCAAAGATAGCATAGACTCCTCAAGACCACCCTAGGACCAGTCGTACGACCAGATCTTCGATCAGAAATACGCAACACAAGGTGCTGCGTCACCGTTTTGGAAACTAATAAGACTTTGTAAACGTAACGAGGTCGGAGTCCAGGTTGTGTACGCTTCATCCCACTACCGCACAACCCTAGGTCGACCTCCTCACGCTCCCCATATATATATATAGTAGCCATAGTTTAGAGGCGGGTTTTTCTTAGATTATTCTACCAATTGCAGTTTCGCCGATTATCGGTTTGAGGAACCCCACTTGTAAACTTCATCCATATCCGCAATACAATTCAGATTGCATCTACCTTGCTCTTGTGAGTTGCTTCGATTGCTTGCAGGAACAACAACCTTCGTGGTAAGGTCGATCGCGTGCAAGCGTGGTCGATAACGACAGGCGTGCGGGTGTAGCGAATTGCGAGGTGACGATCTGTTGGTCGGAAGCCTCAAAGCGCCAACGCCCTCACGATTTAACCAAATCGAACCTATCGGAAGATCGGGCCGCCGTGACTCATCAAGTGGTATCAGAGCTAAGGTTGCCCGTTAGGTAATTTCGTTTATCCCCTTTTTGTGAGTTTTGTTCCATAACCTAGAGTCCAGAAAATTTCCCTACAAAAAGTTTTAGATCGTAATTATTCCGCTGTCCAAACCACTTTGTGCCTTCGCAATTGTGTTTTCAGTTTCGCGTTGTTGAATTCGAGTCCATCGTCGGTGTCTTTGTCGGTGCGACTTAACAATCAGTGTGGTTATTGTTTGAAGCACACAGCCCAACAGCGCTGGCAACGGCGACGGTGCTAGAACTCAAACCGAGCGAGGCCCCTAGCATTGTGAACATCCGTTGGGGTCTTGCCTCTCTACCGCAAGGAACGTGGTGACGGCGGCGAGTGGGCAGCACCATGCTAGTCGAACAAGTGATGAAAAGTGATACAATCATTAAAACCTTAATTAGCACACTACTACACAAAACCTCATCACAGACGGTTCTAAACCATCATCACAGACGGTTTTTGAACCATCTGAATTTATGTGTCTGTGATGACATGAGGTCATCAGAGACGGTTTTTGAACCGTCTGTGAAAAAGGCTATCACAGACGGTTCTATTCACGAACCGTCGGTGGTAGTAACTATCACAGACAGTTCGTGAATAGAACCGTCTGTGATAGCTTTTTCTATTGCAAAAAAAATAAAAATGGGTTTTCACTTCGTTTGGAGCCTCCCGAGCCTCGCGAATGAATCTGATGTGGATTTTCGGATTGAACTTTTCGTTAGCTTTCCCACAATAGCCATAGCATCAAAGTAGCATCAACTCAATTCATTCACAGAGCACTAAAAATAACACAGCATCACTCGCATCGCAGTAGCATCAACTCAATCCATTCACAGAGCACTAACACATCACAGTAGTAATCCACATCACAGAGCAAAAGAGGGGAGTAGAGAGAGTGAGGTCGTTGGAGGTTGGGGCGACGAGGTCGTGGGAGGCCGGCAACGACTAGACCGGGGCGAGCTAGAGGAGGGCCCGGGCGACGAGCTCGGGGGAGGACGGGGTGACAAAGTGGAGGAGGCTGGGGGTGACGAGGTCGTGGGAGGCTGGCAACGACGAGGCTGGGGCGAGGTGGAAGAGGCCACGGACGACGAGGTCGGGGGAGGCCGGAGCACAAGGTCAAGATGAGACGGAGATGGTAGAAGAGAAATGGCAAAGGAGGATATGGAGATGGCAAAGGAGGATATGGAGGACTCTGTTAATATAAATAGATTTTCGGCAGCCCTCCCGTTAAGTGCAAATTTTCATTTTCCCGCCCAACAAAACAAAAGTATCATAAATGATTTTATACAAAAATCGTCTGTGATGACATATCACAGACAGTTCGTATCATGAACCGTCTGTGATAAGGATCTCATCACAGACGGTTTTTTAATACAAACTGTCTGTGATAGAATTACGAAAATACTAGTCGGAAGGAGATTTCGACTACCTGGTCGAAGGAAGGTTTTGACTACCTTGTCGGAAGGAGTTTCGACTAACTGGTCGAAGGAGATTTTGTCTACCTAGTCGAAGGAAAGTGGTCGAAGAAGATTTCGACTACTTGGTCGAAGAAGATTTCGACCAGCTGGTCGAAGAAAGGTTTTGATTACCTAGTCGAAAGAGACGTCATCACAGACGGTTTGTATTAAGAACTGTCTGTGATTTTAGATTTTACCTTGGCTTGGATTTTTCCTTACTCTTTGAATTTACCATGGTAAAAATCCAGGCTATGGTAAATAAAAAATCATAAACGGTTCTTAATACAAACAGTCTATGATGAGATACTTATCACAGACGGTTTGTATTAAGAACCGTCTGTGATGAGATGTTTATCACAGACGGTTCATGATACGAACCGACTGTGAAGTACCGTCTGTGATAATCTAAGTCATCACAGACGGTTTGTATCATGAACCGTCTGTGATAGGTCCATATCACACATGGTTCCAAGAGAACCGTCTATGATGAGACGTTTTATATGGCCAGTTTTGTAGTAGTGAATTGACATATCTAATCGGATTCATGCAATTTAATATATCAAATTAATCTAATAGAGAGATAAGGATCAGAAAGGAGGTAGTCCCGACTATTTACCAATTCTTCCTAAAAATGTGTTAAATAGTTGGTGCTATAGTCGAGATATAATCAATCAAATCACACAATGAATAATAAAGAGAGAAGCAATATAGAAGAGGTTTCAAGATCTTTATTCATCTGTTTGTTATTGTACATGCAGATCCTCGTATTTATAGCCCAAAAGTTGTGAAACCCGGTTTAGTCTTTAGGTTTCATTAAACGAACTAACAACACACATGCGTTAACCACACACATCCGTTAACGCCGCACACGCGCATGCCACACGCGCTTTTACATTGAGCACACGTCTATATTTTAATTAAGCCAGACACACCATGTAGGTATCAAACGTGACTGGGTGCGAATAAATACTCCTACCACCGAACCAGTAGGGTTCCTCGGATATAATACTTCTTTATGTAACATAAAAGTCGTTTTCATATTATTTAAATTGATTCGTTTGCATCAGATCATTATGAGCTGTTCAACTTTTTTCTGGACATTGCGCCTTAAAGAATTCGTAACTATTTATGCAGTGGTCCAAATTACAAAATCAAGTACATTTTGAGAGTCCATAGAAAATTCCTCATATTCCATTAAACTATTTCGAAGCCCATTCTTCCATCTTCACCCCTTAATATGCAAAATAATGCAGCACTGGCCAAACATGGAATTAGGCGAATAACACATTCGAATTGATCGACTCGGAAAGGTCTACTACTCTGTTGTTGTACATACTCCCATTTTTCAGAATTAAGTTCGTTTATAGCAAAATTGCAATGTGGGATATCTGCTACGATCCTTGGTTAGCTCTTTTATTTGGCATCACTAAAACTATTCGATAGTCACCATTTGAAATGTTGCCCTCATCTAAATGCCATTAGAACTTCCTTGTAATCCATGCTAGCTTAAAATTTTGTTTATTTTTTTTTTCTTTACAACAGCTTGGTGCGACGTTGAATTACTTGATTTTCACTGCGCTGTAGGTGACACGACTTAAATGTGGAGGATTTGTTATTGGTTTTCACATATGCCACTCCATTGCCGATGGTTTTGGCATGATCCAATTCATCAAATCAATTACTGATCTAGCGCACAGTGAAGACCTTCCGATCGTCGTACCTGTCTGGGAAAGAGAGCTTCTAATGGCTCGTGTTCCCCCCCGGATCACGCACCTCAACCCAGCATATCACTCATTCATTAATGGCTCAGGCGATGATACTAGCAACGATGTGATGATGTCGACACCGCCCAAGGACATGGTAAACCGCTACTTCTTCTTCGGCCCAAGAGAGATAGCTGCTCTGCGAATCCACGTCCCTGTGCACTTGGCCCGATCTAGCAGCACCTTTGAACTACTAACTGCTGTGACATGGCGATGCCGAACAATCGCTCTGGGCTACGATGCTGGTCAGAAGGTGCGCCTCGTATTTACATTGAATGCGCGTGGCAGGTGGAAGAGTGGTAGGCCAATCCCACGAGGATATTTCGGGAACGCGCTGTTCGATCCAGTCGTAGAGTGCAGCGTGGATGAGCTACGTGGGAGGCCACTTGAGCACACAGTTGAGCTTGTGCACAACGCCAAGATTGACATGACGGAGGGGCACATGAAGTCCATGGTGGATGCTATGGCGTTGTTGCGTGGGAAGCCACCTCTCGTCATGGACAAAACCTACGTAGTTTCTGACATAAGATGGATTGGCGAGGACACATTGGACTTTGGCTGGGCTGAGCGGGTCGGTGGTGGCATACCTGAGGCTGGCGAGGTTGAATCAAAGGTAATAAGTGAACACATGAGGTGCAAGAACGCTGATGGTCAGGACACCATTGTGGTGCGCATGTACTTGCCAAGATCAGCTATGGATCGTTTCTCAAAGGAGATAGCCCTTTTTTTGAACAAATATGAATAGATCTCAAGTGTGTTCACATTGGATGTTAATTTTTTAAAAAAACTTTGGTCTTTGTTGTGTGGTTTTTTTGGGGGAGATAGCACAAATATGTGCATTATGTTCACAAATCATTACTACATACTATCGAGAATGACTTTAGTGAAACAACCCGAAATTTCTGGATTTCAAATTTTCTTTGGTTTTGGCTTGATTTCGAACTCTTACCCAATTCGGAAACCTCCCAACTCTTTTCCGCTTTCCATTTCCATCCTTTCCGTTCTCTTCCATCAGAAATAGCAATCTCTGAAACCCGCCAGCTCCCTGCTCGCTCTGCTGTGCGTCTCGCTCCAAGCCAAAGCCGCACCAGTTGATGTCAGCTCGCCGAGCCACCTCGCCGCACCATCAATGCGACCCTAGCCCCGAGCCACTGCACGCGAACACCTCGCCACTCCCGCCAGCCCCTGTCGCATCCGGTCACCGCACCACAATCACCGACCTTGACTGCACCAGCTCCCGGCTTTGCTCTAGTGAGACAAGCACTGCCACAGCAACAAGATCGTACCGTGCCCATGCCACTACCCTGCTCGCGCCCGGCACCGAACATGCGCCGCGCCCCTCCCCGGCTCCCACTGCCTCAACCGGCTATAAAAGCTACTCCGCATGCTCCTTCATTCTTATCCCAAGCACGAACGACACTCCGCCGCCTCCCTTCGTCTCCAGAGTCGGCCAGTCGCTCCAATTCCTCCGCCGCCTCCCTTCTTCTTTGGTAAGCCGGAAGGTAATTCCACTGCCTCCATCGTTTATTTTCTCTCCTGACCCCGTCAACCCGTCAGCACCACCGCGCCTCCCCAATCCTTTTCCCTGACATCCCCACCCAATTATCGCCGCTACCTCACCGGCGTCACCCCCTACCACCGCACCTCTCTTGGTCACCGTTGCCAGAGCTACTTGGTGCCTTCCTAACCCCACCACCCCTGAACTCCCCTCCACCCTCTGATGCTCGAGGCCCAGCCAAATTGGCCGGAGCACCACCCTCGCCTTCGTCCCCTACCACAGCCGTGCACCACTAGTGCCACCGCCTCCCTCCTGAACCTCCATGGCCAGCGTGAAAGCCCAAAATGGGTTGCTCATGCCTCCCTGAAGCTAACCACACCACTCACTCTCACCGTCGACCTTCACCGCTGGCGAAATCACTGCCGCCGACTATTTTATTGCTCAAGCACTGTAGCAATCGAGTCTCAATACTCGTTGTAGTTGGCCAGAGGAGCGGACCTTTTAATCCAGGTGGAGCAAAGCTACTGGGCTCAGCCCATTCTTATTTAGCCTCACTATTCACATCAAACCCGACACTGTTTAAAACCCAAAACTCCAACGCCATCACTATTGAACACAAACATTGTTTCAGCCCTACCCAGTACTGTTCATGAGCCCTAACATGACATAAATAGTACCAATCCAATACTATTCACTAGAACCTATTTTCGTCATATTATACCCATTTCGACTATCTGGAGCCCATAAAGCCCATTCTCGACTAGGTTCAGCTTGATCAAACTCCCAATAAATCCTTTTTGCCATTTTTATGTTTCTCTTTCTTTCTTTTTGTGGATTTTATTTTACTTGTTCATTTAGGGCTCATTCCTTGTTGAGGTGGGTATTTATTTGTCTTACGCTAGGTTTCTAGTTTGACGATCAAGCATAGGAAAGCATCGGACAAGACACAGGAGAAGTAGGACATTTTGAAGACTACGAGCAAGGAGACAAGTTGCATCCTTTGAACATTTTGAACCTACATTCCATGTTTTATATTATTACTTTCATTATTATATCTGAGCAAATTATTTCAATAAATAAATAATACTCTGGAATGCCATGTTGAATAGATAAAATCTGTCGCCACACATACAAGCCCTCCTATTCTTTTTAGGCCATATTCACTTTGAAAAATCTAGGCCACATAAATAATAGAAATCATTCATTAATGTCACACAAAACTTTATTCTAAACACTAATAAGGATGGTTGGCTTTAAGCCAATAGGATTTGGTGGAGAGTTGAGGGTTGAGACCAGAAGAATGGACAACCCAATATACTTGATAAAAGTGAGTCCTCGGTGAGACCTGGAGGCGGACGACCACGAGTTGGTAAATTGTCTATCGCCTCACTGGATGACAAGTAAGGATAAGAACATTATGCCAATTAATGATTACGATCTCGCCAACCACGGGTGTGGTATATTCAACTTGGCTTATTACATCGTTCTTCCAATTGAATATCTACGGGATGTCAAATGCTCCTGTGTGATAGAGTAGCTGCAAAATGGGGGTGAGTCAGGAGTGGGACGGTTAGGGCACTCACTGAACTACACAACGGTATGGACCTGTCAGCATCGGATCGTGCATTCCACCGTTGGTCGGTGGTCTCCGACACTACTACAAAAGGCTAATATCGACGCCTCATCACAGACAGCTGATCAAAACCGTCAGACATATGAAATCATAGACGGTTTTGGTTTAGAGACCACCTATGTTATCGGGTCGCGCTGAAAATCGCCTCGTGAAGATGTAATATCATTGATATTCATGTTGAAAATCGTCATGAAGTATCACGAGCGGTTACGACAAAGAACCATCTGTGATATTTCGTAATATCACGCACGGTTCTATTTCGTAACCGTCTCGTGATACTTCACGATTTGCTTTCAATATGAACGATCTCGACTTCCCATTCTCATCATAGATGGTTTTATTAAAAAGCATCGTGATAATCTTATTTATTGCAAACCCAACCTCACGGATCGACTGTCTTAAATTCCACCTTTATTCTCGCTGTTGCTGCTGGAGGTGGGGCTTTGAGTCAATTTAGTGAAAGGAGACCACGAATTTTGGAAGAGAGTGTGATTGTAGATCTAGCTTGGTAATTTTCTCTTGACTACCGTTGGTTAGTAATTTGTTCCTTGCATTAGATTCTAGATCTAGCATAGTAAAGAGAGAATTGAAGATGGTTTAGATCGATAAAGAGAGAATTGAAGATGATTAGATCAGTAAAGGGAGAATTGAAGATGGTTTAAATCTAACTTTTTTATTGTTTTGCAAGTGTTTGCTTCTTGCCATCTAAAGTTGGGTGGGTGTAATACTCCGAATATTTCTAAGGAAGGAAAGGAAGCAAAAGAAGGAATAAAATTTTTATAAGGGCTATTCAATGAAAAACCGCCAACATGGACCTCGGACCACGGCCCAGGAGGCCCAAGTGGGGGCCGGCCAATAGGGGGCTCTCTCTCCCCCCAAAACCCTAGTCGCCTATTGTAATACTCTGGAAATCGAATCGGTAAATCACAGATTTTGCCGAGAGGAGAAAAGGGAATAAGAGGAATAGTAAAACATGAAACGACAGGGGGTCATCTGATATTTTTCGCCAACTTTGGCCTGGGCGCGGCCAGAGAGGCCTCCTTGTGGCCGGCCAAGAGGGGTGCCCACCCCCAAAACCCTAGTGCCCCACCCTTTCCCTTTCCTCCCCTAGCACCACGGCTCTCCCACCCTCCCCGCGCTGATTGGTTCGTCGATTTGGGTAAGTTTCAGACATTTTCTGATCTCGTCCACCTTTTAGACAGTTGTAGCCCTTGATCTTAGCTTTCTTTTGGAAACGAGATCACCTGGTTTGGAGTTACGGTTTAGGATATATGTCCATTTTTGTGCGATCGTCGGGAGAGTCGACGAGATTTGGCGATCTGCATGTCTAGTCGATTGTATTTTTTGAGCCCGAATCAAGAGTCACCCCAAAGCGAAAGTGGAAGCCATTCCATGGCTTCCGGATTGATAAAGAACATATTTTTAGAGGTGTGAATCAAACGTTATTGAATATTTATCGTCGCCGTTGTCCGATTGTCGATCGAGGGAACAAGAAACTTCATCGTAACATTAGGGTTATTAGAAGGTGAATCGTGAGTCTTACCCAACTAAGTTATTGTAGCCTGTTTAATAATATTTCCAAATTGATAAAGATCATCTCAATTGGATCTGTAGAGTGAAAGTTATGCCATGTTATTTACTTACATGTCAGTATTCTCGGACGATGTCCACAATGGTTTTCAACGGTTGTTTAGACCACTAGTTTGGCCGAATCAAAGAACCCCACCAACTAGTGTTTCGTAGCCTGTTACGTTAAGAGTGTTTGAGCACTAGTTTCAAGTCATTCGGAGTTACAGATATTTAATTACTACTTTTCTTGTACTGCTGTCCCGAGAAGCATTATGCTAGACTACCGGGAAATTTGGGTAGAACCTCTCTTTGAGTCATAGATCTTGAGGAGTTGGATTAAGGGGGTGTAAACGGAGTCCAGCATTCATCGTATTTATTGTTACCGCTATGCTTGTGTAGGAGGCGGAGTTCCAGAGTAGAGACACCAATTTTGCTTCCTCGTGTGCGTAGCGGAAAGAAAGAAAGAGCAAGTGCACCTATAATGTGGTTGTTATGTGATTGTTCTATATGATGAATCATGGTAACATATGCTTGTTTCGATGTACTGATTTATGGTGATATGTATTTGTTCATGATGGCTAGATTATTAAAATTCGATTACTGTCATTTTATTGTTCATCATGTGCACTCATGAATGCAAGTTGTGGACTTGCGACACCCACGGGAGTGGGTGGTGATTGTAAGACCCACCATTCCAAAGTGGGCATTGTGGATCCCTGTTGACTTGTTCTCAAGCGGGCTTTGGATCCCCACGTGTTGTAGAACGCGGGCATAAGTGAACACCGACGGCGCTTCACTCGCTATACCAGATGAGCAAAAGAGAAGCGCATGTGCATTCATTCATTCATTCATATGTTGATTTGATTCATGATGTTGATACATCGTTGGATAATGAATGATGTTGTTATGTTTTGTATCATTGCACTTGCGAGTCTTGACTCACCCTTGCCGTGTTGTTTTTAGGTACATCGGTTGTGGTTACGGCATGCATGGGCGGGAGTAGAAATTATCACGGTTGCACAATCGCACTAATAAAGTAAATAAAACATTTAAGTGATAACTTGGACTTTGAATAGCTTTATGTGAGGTTGACTTCCTTACGTTCTAAGTCGTGGACAACCACTATTGGAGATTGATAGCGTTTTATGGTTGTTTCTTTCATGAACATGTTTAGTACGCAGCGTTTGGATATTTGCTTATTATTGTTGTTATTTGCGCGAATGTCCTGATAGTTTGATTTAGAAGGAGACTCACGAAATTTAGAAAGAAATGTCTTAGTTCCATTTGTAGACTTGTTACGGTGGTAGCATTCCGTGCTCGGGTTGGGTGGGTGTACAATGATTAGTATCGAGCGGGCTTCGTGTCCGTGCTAGCTAGAAAAGAAAAAAAAATTGACACACTGTGCACAGTAGGATGGGACTGGGCAAAGCATTGCATTCACGTTTCTGTTATATCATATTGATGATTGCTGATACTAATTGAGTATGATTGCTTAATTATCGATTATATGATGGTCCTATAAGGGAATAATCGTTGTTGAGAGGTAAAGTTTGGTTGTGGTCATGGGCATAGTCAAAGTGTGCCCTTTGTTGGTGGTATGGGATTAGCAATGGTTTCCTCGAGTAACTTAGTTACCAAGGTTGGAGATGATCTCTTGGAGAAGTTTTTGTCTTCCTTGAGTCCGTACCTGGTGTTCTGGTTGTAGGTTTTGTGGTTGATGGACTTTTCTTGGATGGTGGTTACAATGCCGTTGACGGGATTCAAGTGGTCTCTATTGGTTCTTTTAAATAAATATTGTTCTTTCGACCATTGAGATACTTTTGGCTATTTGTGAACGTTGTTGTTCTGCAAGGTTGGTCCCTTCATGGGAGTTTTGTCTTCTTGTTGTGAAGCACTACTCGCTTATTCGCTTGCATTTTGGGTAGAAAATTTTTTTACAAGTCCTTTAATATGTGAAGTTTCGGTCCATGCACTCTATTTTAGGGGTAAATGGAGTTTAATGCTTCTTCTTTAGGAAGGAAAGTGTCAAAACTCTTTTGTAACGTTTTGTTGTATTAAGGTAAGAAGTCGTAAGCATGGAAGATAATTGATTTGGTATGAGTACCAAGTTGGGTCAATGGCATGGTACATGATTAATCTTAACTAGTATCTTTGGAAGTGAAATTGATTAAGTTGATGTTGTCGCCTAGTAGTTCTTGATGAATTGTGACCAAGGTATGTTTATACCTACTAGGAACTCGAGATTTATTAAGAAGTGTGAGATATTGATGAACTCGTCTGATCATTAAGATTGTGGGATTTGATAAATTTCTTAGATAATTTGGAGTATTGGGTTTCAATGGATTAATATAACCATTGGTGATGGTTACGGTAAGGAGGTGTTTGAACGTTGTATTAGAGGACATTAATGCAGAGAATATTGTAAATTGGCTATTTGATGATTATATATGGTTGCTAGACTTACATATTCTTTAGTATGATTAATTGTTGGAATTGTGTACAAGAGGTGGAAGGGATTGAATATCGGTGAAACTCGAAGTTATGGGAGGAGTTCTACATAGTTCGTCTACATAGATGATGCGATGGATTTGGTTGTAGTGTTGGTGAGACATTTGATCGATGCAATATTTTGATTCTTGAAATTCTAGTGTGATTCAGTGAAATCTAAACATGAAGAGGAAGGGTTGAATATGTGGTTGTAAGTATTCATGTGATTCGCAAAGAAAGGGTGGTAGCAATTAAACTTTATAATGAAGCCAGTCGGTAACAACGATAGTTGGGATGTAATTGTTGTGTGTTAACATTTGGTGTGGGGCATCACTAAGAGTTGAACGGATGTGATTAAATAAGTGGCTTATGCCTACATAATTGTGGAATCATAGAATAATAGCATGTTCTTGATGAAAGGGTGTTGGTAAAACCTTTTAATTTGTGTAGTGGATGCCTTCTAAAACAAAGTAGTTGTGATAGTAAGGTTGTATGGTTTCGTATACTCTCATTTTGAAGATGGAATGGTAAAGTAGTATGTAACAATTTGGTGAACTTTTGGGGGCTTTATAATGGAAGAGTTGATGATAAGGAATCATGTTGAGAGTGTGTTAGTCTTAATGTTAGTAAGAATATCTGTAAGGGGTTATGACTTGTGGGTGTGGTGACGATTCTTTTAGAAAGGATGCAAGTTGATCGCCTTTTGTAATATTAGTTAAATGCAAGTTTGGAGTTTTGCACTCATGGCCTTTGGTAGTTCCTGAATTATGTGGTAAACTGAAATTTGTTGGGCAAGCGACATGTCGAAAAGTTCTATTTGGTCCTTGCGTAATTCATGAGGTTTGATCTTAAAAGCTCTTTTGGTTGAGGTGGCAATGTGATTTGTAATCAAAGAAATTATATCCTTGATTAAAAGAAACAAGTGTAGTAGATGATGAGGACATCCCTCCTTCGGATACACGCACGACACAAGACCCTCCAGATCTGGGTGCTGAACTACATGGTCCCATGACAAGAGCTAGAGCACGTCACTTAATCGATCAGGTAAAGTCGTTTCTAGGGCTGAGTGTACTATTTGAGAACTCTATGATGCTGCCTAATGAAGATGATTTACTTGTACTCGTGAATCTAGGACTTGACTAGTTCAAGAAGGTCTCACGACCCTTTGCAAGAAGATCTACGACCACTACAAGAAGACCTACGACTAGTTGATTCGATTGGAGCAATCTACGACCAGAAAAGCGAGTACAGTACTCGTTGGACACAATCTACGACCAAAGATAGCATAGACTCCTCAAGACCACCCTAGGACCAACGTGCGACCGGATCTTCGACTGAAATGTGAGACCCCGGTTTATCCGGCTTGTAATGCTTAACCATCCATTCGGTCCTAGCATCACAAAGCAGATAATCCGAGACTCGAGACATGCATACTTCCCAGAAATGAAGTATACACCTCTTTACAAAGTTCATGCATCAATTCCATTCATTCACATAGAACCAAACATAAACAACAATCCATAATATAATATAAATAGGAGATGTCAATTTACAAAGAGAGGCCGACCGCCAAAAATATCCATGGACAAAAGAAGATAGACAATGAAGCAAAAGTGCCATAAGATGGCTATAAACAAAAGAGCCGACTCAGTGTGCCTATAACCCACAACGCAACCGACGGACCGCCAAGCTAGTCGCCAAACCCGGCACATCTCACAAAAGTGAGGCCCTTGGGGCTCACCTTCTTCCCCAAAACAAAAGCGGTAAAATAAATGATGAGTACTTTGAATGTACTCGCAAGACTTACAGATGGTGTAACAAACCTGTACATATACTACATGCAAGCTTAATCAAAAGTAGGCTGTATGTTTCATTTTAGCATAAAGCAAGTTTTTATTTGCAATAGTGTCATAGATTGAAGGCAATGTTAATCAAATCTGTTTTTAATGTTCAAATAAAGGTAAACGACAACAGTATAACAATAGATAGGTAACAACAACAATCACGAAGTGACTAGCCCGTCGACCACCACGACAATAGCATGAACCACCCGCTCATACCACCCACGACCAGTTTTAAGTTTTAAAAGGTTGTAGTCTAGTTCTTGCACGACCTTGCCAAGCATGTCCATAACCTAGGACGAGGCTATTCGAATAGTTTTATCCCTGCAGGGGTGTACCACTGTACCCACACGCCAGACCGCCTTTTTGCCAAGCTATTAAGCACACTTCCGAAGGTATGCCGACACGGCTAAGTCCTACGAGACGTTTCCAATATTGTGAATTACTCTCGAGCCGCCTGTATGGATAGAAACCCATACGTTGTGTCGAGTCATCGTAAAGCCTCGGTCAACTACCCTTCCTGTAAAGCCTTGGACAACTACGACGCCCTCGAGGTGGAGAGCCTACCTGAATCTCCACCACCGCACACCCAACACAAGAACACGACCACATATCATGTTTCACACAACACACACCACCCTCTCTGCGACTGAGATAACCCACGCCAAAGTACTAAGTCAAGAGAGGTCCCATATCCCTCTCGCGTGGTTAGCACGCATAAGCGCTTGGCTTAGTGACACAAGTAACTCGGTCCTTGATGACCTAGGCACCATTCCATTCATACCAACAGATCACACCAACGTACCATTGTGCCCAAGTCGAAAACAGTTTTATTTTCGTTTTTGACTTTACAAAATAACAAAGCACGAGTCTTTGGACATAATGGAGTAGTAGTAAGATGTGTGTGATCAACATCATCGACTAAGTCGATGACGCCCAATACTACCGACATCTAAGCATTTCTAAGCAATTTCAAAACGAAAGCTACTAAGTGACCAGAGTCCATCCATCGAACTCCGACCACAGCCAATAACCTAAGCTCAATGGTAGTAGAGGATAAACCAGTCCTACAGATTATGCGACTATAGGATACTAACCATAATTTAACAACAAAATAGCAATGCATACATACGAGTTGAAATCAATATAGTAGACTTGAAAAATAATAGGATTAACATGATCAAACTGCTTGCCTGCTTGCTGTGGGTCAGGAGGTTGCTGAGGGTCGACAATGTTGTCGATGTGCTCTTCGGATCCTAACGAGAAGGCGAAAAACAACCAATAAGAACGAATAAAATGCAAAGACTCAACAGCAAAATTTTCTACAAAATTTCTGAAAATCTTACCGAAGCAAGGTACTGACTTATAAGGAATTTAGCAGCAAGAATCGATTGAATTAGATTCTTAATGCTAAAGATACGACCACGAGAAGGTTTTACGACCAGGTAGTGGTCGTAGCAGGACGCACGACTGGGCACTAGTCGAAGACAGACTTACGACTAAGTACATGTTGTAGAAGCACTTATGACCCGGACATAGTCGTGGTATGACTTACGACGAGGTACAGGTCACGATACAACTTTCGATTGGTTAAAGATCGCAGAAGGACCTACGATCACGCCATAGCCGTAGTGAGACTTACGACTACGGGGGTGATTGTAGGGGGACTTACGATCACTCGTAGGCCCTTCCCTTACTATTATAAGGTCTGGGGGCTACGCAACGACCTATTTACCCATCAACAATACTGCATTGGGTCGAAACGACCAAACTACAGTGACTGGTCGAAATTCCGACCACGAGGCAGCGCCAAACAGGTATGGCTCGGGAGGACTCCCGAACGGACAATACCATAGGGCAATGAAAACACACCTAAGCTCCTATAGGGCAATGCGAAAGTACCTGAGCTGAAGAACGACCAGAGTCCCACGGAGTGGCTCCAGCGACGAGTGACCGAACGGATGCGGTGAGGTCCTCACTAGGCCACAGCGACCTGAGCAAAGAGAGAACCACACCGAGTGAGGGTCAAGCTTCAGAGAGCGAAGGGGGAGCAGAGGGGCAAGGACTTGAAGAAGAAAACCCCACGCACCGCCTCCACCGTAAGCTCCACACTCAACAATGGCGGTCGAGGAGATTGCGGAACTGCACTCAAGCAAGATGGTGAATGCTAGCTGGAGTTGCGAAAGTGCTAAAGGAAGCTGAGGGTGAACCAAGGGAGTTTAAATAGAGCGCTGGCAGAGAGCAACGGCCGGATTTTTCCAGTCGGGTCAACACTGCCATGAGAGCACTTGAGAGCGATAGGAGCAGTTGGGTCATGGCCTACTGAGGTAGGAGTGCGACAGTCATTTAATGCGCCGAGCTAGCCGCTTAAAGGTGGACATAGAGTGGATCGCACGCTACCGCTTTTCTCTTCTGCGCGCGCCATGGCGAGGCTCACGCGCGCGCGAGGAGGAAGGAGACGACTGCTGGTCGCCGGATTGAAATCGGAAGGTCGAGCTAGATCGAGTGGTCTACGACGACTCCATCGTTCGACTGGTCGAAGACCGTTCGATGCCGATCCAACGGCTGAGTTAGACCGGGCGGTTCGCAACGGCTCCACCGCTTGGTCGGTCGAAGACCGCTCGATGCCGATCCGACGGCCACGCACCCGAGCGACGAACGACTGTTGGTACGGCTAGTGGGCGGATCGAGTCAAGTGGCTCGAGCCCGAGTCCAACTCGCACCAAGGAACAAAGTGAAAACCAGCTAGGGTTTGAATTTGAATAAGCGATTTTTGAGGGATTATTTAAGGTAGCAAGCAAGCTCCAAACTTTACGAAATTTTAACTGGAGATTGCTGACAGCAGGAGGAACCTCCCATAAAATTTTTAGAGGTTTTTATACACTGAATTTTCCTCCAGAAATTCCAGAAGAGGAGAAATAGGGTTTGACCGAATTTGACCTGCCTCCCAGAATTACCAAATAATTTCTAAAAATCATGAGATAATTCAGAGGTGTTGCCAAGCCTCCCTAGAACTCGGGAGAAATGTCTCCAAGGGTTTGGCACAAGGTCTATGACAAGGAGGTTTTGATTAGCGCCGAATGAGGATTTGAATTTGATCTTCCACAATTCTTTTAAAAGAATTACAAAATGACCAGGGTTTCAAGATGCAAGAAAAGTTTTAATTTCTCCCGATTTTCTTACACTTGAAACTAAATTCCAGATTTGGGATGTTACAAAACCTCCCCCCCTTACAAAAATCACGTCCCGAGATTTGGCTCACTCGGTAAAGAAAGATGGATAGTCTGCACGGAGACGATCTTCCCTTTCCCAAGTAGCCTCATCCTCGAAATGGTTCGACCATCGAACTTTAAGGAATCGATGGCTCTATTCCTTGTTCTTCGCTCACCTCATCGAGTATGCGAACAGGTGCTCGCGATAGGTCAAATCTTCTTGGACATCGAGTTTCCAACGGAGCTTCCTCTGTTGGAACACGGAGGCACTTCTTTAATTGGGACACATGGAACACATCATGTATCCCCTCGAGTGCAGCTGGTAATTCCAACTTATAGGCAACAGCCCCTTTTTTCTCGACAACACGGTAAGGACCGACATATCGAGGAGCTAACTTGCCCTTGACGCCGAAACGCTGATGGACCTTCAAAGGAGAGACTTTGAGATAAACAAAGTCATTGGGCTCAAAGCTCAATTCACGACGACGGCGATCCGCATAGCTCTTTTGCCTAGATTGAGCTGTATGCGTGCGATCACGAACAAGCTGGACTTGACTCTCGGCCTCATTGATCGAGTCCGGGCCAAAGAAAGGTCTTTCGCCGGTCTCAGACCAATTCAACGGGGTTCTGCACTTTCTCCCGTATAAGGCCTCAAAAGGTGCCATGCCGAGGCTGGCTTGAAAACTATTGTTGTAGGAAAACTTCGGCAAAGGCAAACATTTCTCCCAATTCTTTCCATAGGAGAGAACACAAGCACGGAGCATGTCTTCCAACACTTGGTTGACCCTTTCGGTCTGACCATCAGTTTGGGGGTGATATGCTGTGCTAAAGGAGACATGGGTTCCCATAGCCTCTTGCAAACTTTGCCAAAAGCGAGAGGTGAAAAGAGAACCGCGATCCGAGACAATTGTCTTGGGTACCCCATGTAAGCTCACAATGCGGGCAATGTAGAGATCCGCCAACAAAGCTACACGGAGATCCGTCTTGACTGGAAGGAAGTGAGCCACCTTAGTTAGCCGATCAATGACAACCCAGATGGCATCGTTGCCCTTGGACGTTCGGGGCAGACCGGTGATAAAATCCATCCCGATCGAATCCCACTTCCATTTAGGAATAGGCAAAGGCTGAAGCAGCCCTGCTGGACGCTGATGCTCGGCCTTGACACGACGACACACGTCGCACTCGGCAACGATCTTCGCAATTTCCCTCTTCATTCGGGTCCACCAAAATCTCTGACGGAGATCTTGATACATCTTGGTGGCCCCGGGATGAATAGACAAAGGCGAATCATGGGCTTCGCGGAGAATCAAATCCCGCAATTCCATGTCCTTTGGAACTACAAGGCGTTGCCCGAACCTTACAACACCATGCTCATCATGTTCCTCATCATCCTTGGAATAGATGAGAATATCATCGATGAAGACCACGACAAACTTATCCAAATACTCCATGAATACCGAATTCATGAGGTTCATGAACAAGGCGGGAGCATTGGTTAAGCCAAATGACATGACGGTGTACTCATACAAGCCGTAGCGAGTAGAAAAAGCCGTCTTTGGAATATCCTCAGGTCGTATCCGAACTTGATGATACCCCATCCTCAAATCAATCTTGGAGAATACTCTAGCTCCAGTTAATTGATCAAAGAGATCATCAATGCGGGGCAATGGATACTTGTTCTTTACCGTTACTTCATTAAGCTTGACGGTAATCAACGCACATCGCAAAGTATTGTCCTTCTTCTTTACAAAGATTGCGGACAACCCCACGGAGATGAGCTAGGGCGGATGAAACCTTTTTCTTGCAGCTCATTAAGTTGCTTCTTCAACTCCACCAACTCATTCGGTGGCATCCGATAATGCCTCTTTGAAATCGGGCGATGCACCGGAACCAACTCAATGACGAACTCGAGGTCTCGAATGGTGGCATCCCGGAAGAGCTTGAAATATATCAACGAAGTCACGCCTTTGTTGGGACCTCACTAATATCGGGGCGGGCTTCGCTTCAGCCAAGAGATGCGGGCCTAGCGGCCGGTGCGAACCCGTTCGCGAAGGACTAGATAGAGAGACGACTTCTTGGCACAATCGATGTGTCCCCTATCTTTGAGACACCAATCCATGACAAGAATTACATCTAGACTTGCTGAATGGAGGAGGATGAGATTCGCGAAGAATCTCACTCCCTCGATCTCGATTGGGACGTCCCTACACTCAGATTCAGCTCTCAACTCCATACCAGGAGAGCGAATGAGCAACGGGACCAACAATGGAGTAAGAAGGAGCTCACTAATAGCAGCAAAAGACTCGTAAACAAAAGAATGGGATGCTCCCGATCAAACAAAACGGTAGCGAGCGAGAGTTAACGAAAGCGCACCCAACACAACGTCCGTGCCTCCGTGCTTCCTCTGCCGAGATGAGGTTGACGCGACCACTACCCACGCCTTGGGTAGCGTGAACGATCTTCGTGTCCCGAGAAGGACCACCTCCTTGCCGCGCCCTCCATTAGGGCGAGGTCGCTCTGCCTTCTTAGGGCATTGGCTCGCATAATGCCCCTTCCAGTTGCAGCGGCAAGCAAGTGACTCCTGCAGTCGGGTTGCGGGGGCCAACCTGCTGACTTGCAGGTGCACGTGATTGGGGCACGGCCTGCGAAGGACGAAGAACAAAGCTTGACGGCCTCGAAGTCTTGTGAAGCTCGTGGACGCGACCCACAGAGACAGATCAAGCGGGAATAGCCGGCCCCGGATGACTTGCGGGCTCCCACTTACGCTATGGAATCCACAAGTGCTTTCCCGAGTGCTCACGACAATGGCCTTGTCTACCAAGGCACGGAACCGGGAAGTCAACGACAGATAGCTTGTCCTGCAGCTCCTCAGACAAACCGTCCTTGAACTTCTCTTGTTTGGCCTCATCAGTGGCCACCTCCTCCGGAGCATAACGAGCCAAATGGTTGAACTCGTATAGGTACTCCGTAACTGAGAGACGCCCTTGTCTGAGCGACAAGAACTCCTTCTTCAGCCTCATCAGGCCGGAAGGAATGTGACTCCGACGGAAGGCAGTGCGGAACTCCTCCCAAGTGACGGTGTGACCGTCAGGCTGCATGGCGAGAAAGCTCTCCCACCAAGACAAAGCTGCACCCTCCAGCTGGTGCGATGCGAACAGCGCCTTCTCGTGCTCCTGGCACTGCGCTATGCGGCTTGCGCCAACCGCACGGCCAATCGTCTGCGTCAAGCGGGTCCTCAGACCTAGAGAACGTGGGAGGCTGGGTGCGAAGAAAATCCGCGAGTCCCCCACGCGACTGATATCCACTCCCTTGCCCGGATCCTGAAGCACCGGTAAGGGCGGAAGTGTTGCGCGCGATGACGTCCAGAAGAACCCTCCTGTCCTCTGCACGGTTGCGCTCGATCTCAAGAAGAACCTCGGCCATGGTCGGAGGAGGAGGAAGATCCTCGTCCGGACCAGCTGACTGGCCTTGGCCGCTGCGAGTGCGCCCGGCCATCCTGTTACAAGAAATTTTTGGTTAAAACTACACTCAAAGATTCAAAGCCGAAAGAAAGCGAAAAGCTAACGACTAGGGGAATGGAATATCACCCTAACCGAAAGCCAAAAATAGTATGTGTATAAACTTAAAGAGGTTTATAAAAAGACTCCAAAAACGGCAAGGAATCATAAAACCAAAGCTCAACTTCCCAATACAACTTACCCGTATAGTATGAACGAGTAATTGCTTGAGAAGAGGCAAATCAGGAGATTAAGGTAAGATCTAGTACTATTAAAGAGTAAGGTTCAATCAACGAAAATAGTGTTAGATACTTAGCTAACTAGTATCACATCTTACCCCCTTTTTAACCCCACCAATTTTAGTTGAATCACCCTCTCACTTTCCACCCCATTAGAAACCAGCAAGCATGCTGTCCAGAAATTGAAGTTGTTGTAGTGATTTTGCATCCAAGCTTCCAGCCGAAGTCTTCCATTCTAGAAACTTCAAAATCTGGCACACTTCAATTTGCCAAGCTCAGTGGTCCGATCAGAAACCATTGAGCTCGCTGTCTGGAAATTGAGGCGTGCTGTCCAGATTCCGCATCCAAGCCTCTAGCTGAAATCTTCAGTCCAAAAACTTCAAAACCCTAAGCACTTCAATCTGCCAAGCTCATTAGTTCCTAAAACCCAACAACTATCTTTGAAGAAAGGAGAGGTAAACAATTTTCAAAACTCAACTTAGAGTAAGACAAGAGGAGAAAGCTAAGATAGGTAAGGAATAAAATCTGAGAACTTACTTAAGCTTTCAAAATCACTTGATACTTTAAAAATAAGGTTTTCCAAAATATCCTAAAGACGACCAAGCTTGGGTTACTACGGTCAGTATGGCTCTGATACCAAGCTTTGTGAGACCCCGGTTTATCCGGCTTGTAATGCTTATCCATCCATTTGGTCCTAGCATCACAAAGCAGATAATCCGAGACTCGAGACATGCATACTTCCCAGAAATGCAGTATACACCTCTTTACAAAGTTCATGCATCAATTCCATTCATTCACATAGAACCGAACATAAACAACAATCCATAATATAATATAAATAGGAGATGGCAATTTACAAAAGAGAGGCCGACCGGCCAAAAATATCCATGGACAATGTAAGATAGACAATGAAGCAAAAGTGCCATAAGATGGCTATAAACAAAGAGCCGACTGTGGTGCCTACAACCCACAAGGCAACCAACCGGACCGCCAAGCTAGTCGCCAAACCCGAAGCACATCTCACAAAAGTGAGGCCCTTGGGGCTCACCTTCTTCCCCTGCAAACAAAAGCAGCCGGCAACAGCCGGTGAGTACTTTGAATGTACTAGCAAGACATACAGATGGTGTAACAAACCTATACATATACTACATGCAAGCTTAATCAAAAGTAGGCTGTATGTTTCATTTTAGCATAAAGCAAGTTTTTATTTGCAATAGTGTCATAGATTGAAGGCAATGTTAATCAAATCTGTTTTTAATGTTCAAATAAAGGCAAACGACAACAGTATAACAATAGATAGGTAACAACAACAATCCTGGAAGTGACTAGCCCGTCAGTCACCACGACAATAGCATGAACCACCCGTTCATACCACCCACGACCAGTTTTATGTTTTAAAAGGTTGTAGTCTAGTTCTTGCACGACCTTGCCAAGCATGTCCATAACCTAGGACGAGGCTATTCGAATAGTTTTATCCCTGCAGGGGTGTACCACTGCACTCCACACGCCTGCACCGCCTTTTGCCAAGCTATTAAGCACACTTCCAAGGTATGCCAAGACGACTAAGTCCTACGAGACGCTTCCAATATTGTGAATTACTCTCGAGCCGCCTGTATGGATAGAAACCTATACGCTGTGTCGGAGTCATCGTAAAGCCTCGGTCAACTACCCTTCCTGCAAAGCCTTGGACAACTACGACGCCCTCGAGGTGGAGAGCCTACCCGAATCTCCACCACCGCACACCCAACACAAGAACACGACCACATATCATGTTTCACACAACACACACCACACCCTCCTGCGACTCGGAGATAACCCACGCCAAAGTACTAAGTCAAGAGAGGTCCCATATCCTCTCGCGTGGTTAGCACGCATAAGCGCTGGCTTAGTGACACAAGTAACTCGGTCCTGATGACCTAGGCACCATTCCATTCATACCAACAGATCACACCAACGTACCATTGTGCCCAAGTCGAAAACAGTTTTATTTTCAGTTTTTGACTTTACAAAATAACAAAGCACAGAGTGCTGGACATAATGGAGTAGTAGTAAGATGTGTGTGATCAACATCATCGACTAAGTCGATGACTGCCCAATACTACCGACATCTAAGCATTTCTAAGCAATTTCAAAACGAAAGCTACTAAGTGACCAGAGTCCATCCATCGAACTCCGACCACAGCCAATAACCTAAGCTCAATGGTAGTAGAGGATAAACCAGTCCTACAGATTATGCGACTATAGGATACTAACCATAATTTAACAACAAAATAGCAATGCATACATACAAGTTGAAATCAATATAGTAGACTTGAAAAATAATAGGATTAACATGATCAAACTGCTTGCCTGCTTGCTGTGGGTCAGGAGGTTGCTGAGGGTCGACAATGTTGTCGATGTGCTCTTCGGATCCTAACGAGAAGGCGAAAAACAACCAATAAGAACGAATAAAATGCAAAGACTCAACAGCAAAATTTTCTACAAAATTTTTGAAAATCTTACCGAAGCAAGGTACTGACTTATAAGGAATTTAGCAGCAAGAATCGATTGAATTAGATTCTTAATGCTAAAGATACGACCACGAGAAGGTCTTACGACCAGGTAGTGGTCGTAGCAGGACGCACGACTGGGCACTAGTCGAAGATAGACTTACGACTAAGTACATGTCGTAGAAGCACTTATGACCCGGACATAGTCGTGGTATGACTTACGACGAGGTACAGGTCACGATACAACTTTCGATTGGGTAAAGATCGCAGAAGGACCTACGATCACGCCATAGCCGTAGTGAGACTTACGACTACGGGGGTGATTGTAGGGGACTTACGATCACCGTAGGCCCTTCCTTACTATTATAAGGTCCGGGGCTACGAAGCGACCTATTTACCCATCAACACATCGCATTGGGTCGAAACGACCAAACTACAGTGACTGGTCGAAATTCCGACCACGAGGCAGCGCCAAACAGGTATGGCTTGGGAGGACTCCCAAACGGACAATACCATAGGGCAATGAAAACACACCTAAGCTCCTATAGGGCAATGCGAAAGTACCTGAGCTGAAGAACGACCAGAGTCCCACGGAGTGGCTCCAGCGACGAGTGACCGAACGGATGCGGTGAGGTCCTCACTAGGCCACAGCGACCTGAGCAAAGAGAGAACCACACCGAGTGAGGGTGAAGCTTCAGAGAGCGAAGGGGGAGCAGAGGGGCAAGGACTTGAAGAAGAAAACCCCCGCTGCACCGCCTCCACCGTAAGCTCCACACTCAACAATGGCGATCGAGGAGATTGCGAGGAACTGCAGCTCAAGCAAGATGGTGAATGCTAGCTGGAGTTGCGAAAGTGCTAAAGGAAGCTGAGGTGAACCAAGGAGTTTAAATAGAGCGCTGGCAGAGAGCAACGGCCGGATTTTTCCAGTCGGGTCAACACTGCCATGAGAGCACTTGAGAGCGATAGGAGCAGTTGGGTCATGGCCTACTGAGGTAGGAGTGCGACAGTCATTTAATGCGCGCAGAGCTAGCCGTTTAAAGGTGGACATAGAGTGGACTGCACGCTACCGCTTTTCTCCTCTGCGCACGCCATGGCAGAGGCTCACGCGCACGCGAACAGAGGAAGGAGACGACTCGTTGGTCGTCGGATTGAAATCGGAAGGCTGAGCTAGATCGAGTGGTCTACGACGACTCCATCGTTCGACTGGTCGAAGACCGTTCGATGCCGATCCAACGGCTGAGTTAGACCGGGCGGTTCGCAACGGCTCCACCGTTTGGCTGGTCGAAGACCGTTCGATGCCGATCCGACGGCTCACGACCCGAGCGCCCGAACGACCAGGTTGGTACAGCTAGTGGGCGGGACTGAGTCAAGTGGCTCGAGCCCGAGTCCAACTCGCACCTAGGAACAAGTGAAAACCATCGTGGTTTGAATTTGAATAACTGATTTTTGAGGGATTATTTAAGGTAGCAAGCAAGCTCCAAACTTTACGAAATTTTAACTGGAGATTGCTGATAGCAGGAGGAACCTCCCATAAAATTTTCAGAGGTTTTTATACACTGAATTTTCCTCTAGAAATTCCAGAAGAGGAGAAATAGGGTTTGACTGAATTTGACCTGCCTCCCAGAATTACCAAATAATTTCTAAAAATTATGAGATAATTCAGAGGTGTTGCCAAGCCTCCCTAGAACTCGGGAGAAATATCTCCAAGGGTTTGGCACAAGGTCTATGACAAGGAGGTTTTTGATTAGCGTCGAATAAGGATTTGAATTTGATCTTCCACAATTCTTTTTAAAAGAATTACAAAAATGACCGAGTGGGTTTCAAGATGCAAGAAAAGTTTTAATTCCTCCTGATTTTCTTACACTTGAAACTCAATTCCAGATTTGGGATGTTACAAGAAATACGCAACACAAGGTGCTGCGTCACCGTTTTGGAAACTAATAAGACTTTGTAAACGTAACGAGGTCGGAGTCCAGTTGTGTACGCTTCATCCCACTACCGCACAACCCTAGGCCGACCTCCTCACGCTCCCTATATATATACAAGAGTCGCCATAGTTTAGAGGCGTGTTTTTCTTAGATTATTCTCGCCAATTGCGCTACGATTATCGGTTTGAGGAACCCCACTTGTAAACTTCATCCATATCCGCAATACAATTGATTGCATCTACCTTGCTCTTGTGAGTTGCTTCGATTGCTTGCGTGAACAACAACCTTCGTGGTAAGGTCGATCGCGTGCAAGCGTGGTCGATAACGACAGCGTCGGGTGTAGCGAATTGCGAGGTGACGATCCGCTGGTCGGAAGCCTCAAAGCGCCAACGCCCTCACGACGAACCAAATCGAACCTATCGGAAGATCGGGCCGTGACTCATCAAGTGGTATCGAGCTAAGGTTGCCCGTTAGGTAATTTCATTTATCCCCTTTGTGAGTTTTGTTCCATAACCTAGAGTCCAAAAATTGCCCTACAAAAGTTTTAGATCGTAATTATTCCACCGTCTAAACCACTTTGTGCCTTCGCAATTGTGTTTTCGGTTTTGCGTTGTTGAATTCGAGTCCATCGTCGGTGTCTTTGTTGTGGGTCTAGTCGTCAGAATCTAGTTTCTAGCGCCGAGTCTTTGTTTGTTCGATCATCTAGACACCACCCCATACGACCACCTACTCGGATTCGGCTTCTCCACTGGCTCGAAACGAACGCTGGTCGGATTCGACCACCACTCGTGTCCGACAACCCTATTTATTATCTTGTTGCTCTCTGACACCCCACCACCCGGTCGGAAACAATCGATGGTCGGATTTTTCCGTAGCTAAAGTTCGAGAGAGAGAGAGTATCTTTTAATTACCTTTTACCCTCGCTCTCCTGAAAAGTTTGTGACCCATATATATCCATAGACCTGTAAAAGGGTTTTGAAGAGTTTTGAGTCAAGGTCACATTCGCAAAAAAAAACCCCTAGGTTGGGTTTTGCACCAAAAAAGAAAGAAAGAAAGCAAAGAGTGCAAAAAAAGAAAGAAAGCAAAGAGTGAAAAAGAAGGAGAAAAAACCGGTTGCTTTGTCATTTTGGATCCGATTGTGTTTGTATCTACCCTATCCTTCCGCTTTGCTTGAGCTAGTTCTAGGAACGCGATTGGGCCAAAGAATCGTGACGCAGTATCGTGGACTTTTATTCACTTTGCTAATCTGATTTCATTATTGCTATTCCTTGCTACTAAACATTGCCTATCCGAGCTCCACATACTTTCGCCCTCGATTGATCCTCGATTCGCCTCCGCCGTGGTCGTACATCCCACCTTCTCCGATCGACCACCCGCTGTAATTTGGTAAGAAACTCATAAGAGCTTGGTAAGACGCTTGTGAGTGTGTGATTCCTTCCTCCCACCACCTAGTAGTGATAGGAATAATACTTTTGTGTTGTCTTTTGTCTACTACTAACCATGTCGTGAAGGAGTGGATGCGCAAGAGTGTGTTTTGAGGAAGAGCTCATTACGCTCTTGGATGAACAACGACTATCAAGTAATGAGGACATCGACAGAAGGTTCAAACTACCACGGTCACATTACAACGCCAATCAACGATAGTATTGCGGCGCCACTACACGCCGAAGAATGGTGAACCGACCACCAAACACCGGTCGTGTGGAACCTCATGGTGCAGCCCATGACCATGAGTTTGATAATGAGATGCACGACCACGACACCTTTGAAGCACGACAACGGAACTCCGCCAACTTCAACCGCCAAGGTATGAGAGGTAACAATTTTCACTACATAATGCCCATGATGATCCATATGCTAAAGTCAAGTTCACTATACCATCTTTTGTCGGTGCTTATGATGCGTAAATATATCTAGATTGGGAGATGACTGAGAACGTAAATTGAATGCTCACTTAGTTCCCAAGTGCATAGAGTTAGGCAAGCCACAAGTGAATTTAAAAACTTTGCCATCATTTGGTGGAATAGGGTATGCACCGAAGGATTAGCGCCTACTACGTGGGATGGTTTAAAGGTTGCTATGCGTAACAGATTTGTCCCACCTTCTTTTAAACGTGATTTGCGTAATAAATTGCAGCGCTTAAACCAAGGTAATAGATCCGTAGAAGAATATTATCGTGAGCTACAAATTAGCATGTTGCGCTGTGATATTATTGAGGATGAAGAAGCTGCAATGGCACGCTTTTATGGAGGATTAAGACGTGAAATTCGTGACATAGTGGATTACAAAGAATACGATAGCGTCCCTAGATTGTTCCAACTTGCATGTTTGGCAGAAAAGGAAATGCAGGGATGACAACAGAGGCTAAGGAACAACATTGGGAGTATGTCTACACCACGACCAGTACCGGGGCAATTCAAAACAGCCCCACCTTCACCATACATCGGTCCGCTGCCCCTCCACGAGTAGGGCGCGTTCAGAAGACCTCCGACCACATCACATGCACCGAGGTAAGTAAAGTTACTAGTGTGCGTGCACCACCAAGAGTTCTTCGTCGGTTGCTTCCACCGGTCGTACCACGGGATTGTGTGCCACCGCTGCAAGGGAATGGGACACGCCATGAGGATTGCCCGGCCAATGAGCATACCTTGCCACCAAAGACGGTGGTTATGTAAGTACTAGTGATATTGAGGACAAATATGTACTTGCAGCTAACATTGCAGGTGGAGGAGATGAGATAGACAGTGATGCTGATGATGTAGAGGAACAAGTAGCTGCTGTTGACACCGAGTATCATGTGAGCCTTGTTGCGCAAGGAGTGCTGAGCGCACAAGTGGAGAGAGCGGAGCAAAATCAACGGCACAACTTGTTTCGCACTGATTTCGTGAAGGATGAGCCTGCAGAGTCATCATTGATGGAGGGAGCTGCAACAACCTTGCAAGCTCCGAGATGGTCGAGAAGCTTGGCTTGACCACACGACCACACCCCCGTCCCTACTACATCCAATGGTTCAATTCGTGTAGTAAATTAAAGGTACACAAAGTTGTGAAGGTGCAATTTTTAGCAGGTAATTACAAAGATAGTTTTGACTTTCATATCGTGCCTATGCAAGCATGCTCCTTGTTGCTCGGTAGACCTTGGATATATGACAATGATGTTTTGCACCATGGTAGAGCTAATACCTACTCGTTTTCACATAAGGGTAAGAAGATTAAGTTGTTGCCTTTGACACCAGTTGAGATTCTGAAAGATGAAGAAGAGCGTGCTAAAAATGAAAGAAACACCAATAAGCATGTTTCTGAAAATCAGTAAGTAGCAAAACGTGTTTTCCCACCCAAAAGGGAGAAAGTGGCGTCTAGTCCTAAGTCCGAGGGAATTAAATTGAAGGGATGTGTTATGATTGCCACTAAATCTGAACTTGCTGAAATCTGTAATAATGAACTGCCATGCTATGCTTTGATATGCAAAAATGCCTTATATTCGCTTGAGGACATAGCTAGCTCTTTGCCTCCTTTGTTGCTAACCTTTTGCAGAGTATGTGGATGTATTTCCAACCGAGGTACCCTGGATTACCACCTATTCGAGGAATTGAGCATCAAATTGATTTGATCCTCAGAGTGACTTTGCCAAACCATGCGCATATAGGACCAATCCAGAGGAGACTAAGGAAATTCAATGACAAGTCCAAGATCTTTTGGACCGTGGGTACGTAAGAGAAAGCCTTAGCCCTTGTGTTTGCTCAGCTTTTGGTTCCTAAGAAAGACGGTAGTTGGCGATGTGTGTTGATTGTAGAGCCATTAATAACATTACTATAAGGTATCGTCATCCTATCCCAAGGCTAGACGACATGCTAGATGAATTGAGTGGTTCTATTATTTTCACAAAGATTGACTTATGAGTGGTTACCACCAGATTAGAATGAAATTAGGAGATGAATGAAAAACTGCTTTTAAAACTAAGTTCGGATTATATGAGTGGTTAGTGATGCCTTTCGGTCTAACTAATGCACCTAGTACTTTTATGCGTTTGATGAACGAGGTTTTACGTCCTTTCATTGGAAAATTTGTGGTGGTTTACTTTGATGATATCTTGATTTATAGCAAGTCACATGAGCAACACTTAAATCATATACGTGCTGTTTTTAATGCCTTGAGAGACGCACGTTTGTTTGGTAACCTCGAGAAGTGCGCCTTTTGCACCGATCGAGTTGCATTTCTTGGTTATGTTGTGACACCACAGGGCATTGAGGTGGATGAGACAAAGATTGTAGCTATCCAAAGCTGGCCGACGCCTACTACTGTGTCACAAGTGCGGAGCTTCCATGGCCTTGCTGGATTCTATCGGCGCTTTGTGCGGGATTTCAGCACCATTGCCACACCATTGAATGAATTGACAAAGAAAGGAGTGCCTTTCCAATGGCGACCTGCACAAGAGAAGGCATTCAACTTGTTGAAAGAGAAGCTCACCCAAGCACCCCTACTCCAACTCCCTGATTTTGGTAAGACTTTTGAAATTGAATGTGATGCCAAGGGATTGGGATAGGTGGTGTATTGATTCAAGAAGGTAAACCAGCTTGCATATTTCAAATAAAAACTAAATGGGCCTAGTTTGAATTATTCCACCTATGATAAGGAATTGTATGCTTTAGTTCGAGTGCTTCAAACTTGGCAGCATTATCTATGGCCCAAAGAATTTGTTATACATTCGGATCATGAATCGCTAAAACATATTAGAAGTCAAGCTAAATCAATAAACGACATGCTAATCGGGTAGAATTTATTGAGTCATTCCCATATATTATAAAGCATAAGAAAGGTAAGGATAATGTGATTGCTGATGCGCTCTCTAGACAAAGGTAAGGATAATGTGATTGCTGATGCGCTCTCTAGACGTTATACCATGTTATCTCAACTTGACCATAAGATTTTTGGTTTGGAGGCCATTAAGAGTTTATATGTCACTGATTTGGACTTTAAGGAAGTACTTGAACATTGTAAAGAAGGGAAGACATGGAATAACTATGTGTTTGAATGATGGTTTGGTCTATCGTGCTAACAAGCTATGCGTTCAAATAGCTCGCTTAGTCTTTTGTTGTTACAGGAGGCACATGGAGGAGGTTTGATGGCGCATTTTGGAGCAAAAAAAAAACAGAAGATGTGCTGGCCACCCACTTCTTTTGGTCAAAGATGAGGCGTGATATCAAGCGCTACGTAGCTCGCTGCACTACATGCAACAAAGCTAAGTCCCGTCTCCTTCCACATGGACTTTATATGCCTCTTCCTATTCCTAGCGCCCCTTGGGAGGATATTTCTATGGATTTTGTTTTAGGATTGCCTAGGACAAAGAGGGGGAGAGATAGTATATTTGTAGTAGTGGATCGATTTTCTAAAATGGCACATTTTATATCTTATCACAAGAGCGATGATGCTACAAACATAGCTGATTTGTTTTTCAGGGAAATCATTCGCTTACATGGAGTGCCCAATACTATTGTCTCGGATCGTGATGCGAAGTTTTTGAGCCACTTTTGGAGATCACTTTGGAATAAATTAGGGACAAAGCTGCTGTTCTCTACTACATGCCATCTCCAAACTGATGGACAAACGGAGGTTGTCAACCGCACGTTATCCACCATGTTGCGGGTTGTTTTAAAGAAGAACTTGAAGATGTGGGAAGAGTGTTTACCACATATTGAGTTTGCTTACAACAGGTCAGTACACTCCACCACCAAGGTAAATCCATTTCAGGTAGTGTATGGTTTTAACCCCCGTACGCCTATTGATTTACTACCTTTACCGACCTCTGAAAAAATTAATCTAGATGCTAAGAAGCGTGCTGCATTTATTCTCAAGTTGCATGAAACCACTAAAAAGAATATAGAGCATATGACTGAAAGGTATAAGGTTGCTGGAAGTAAAGGTAGGAAAGTTGTCAAATTTGAACCAGGTGATTTAGTTTGCATTCATTTGAGAAAGGATAGGTTTCCGGAATTAAGAAAATCAAAGTTGATGCCTAGAGTCAAGGACCGCTTAAGATAATTAAGAAGATAAATGATAATGCATATCAATTAGAATTACTGCAGATTTTGGGGTTAGCCCACATTTAACATTTCAGATTTGAAACCATACGTGGGAGAAGAAGATGAGCTTGAGTCGAGGACGACTCCAATTCAAGAGGGGAGTATGATGAGGACATCCCTCCTTCGGATACACGCACGACACAAGACCCTCCAGATCTGGGTGCTGAACTACACGGTCCCATGACAAGAGCTAGAGCACGTCACTTAATCGATCAGGTAAAGTCGTTTCTAGGGCTGAGTGTATTATTTGAGAACTCTATGATGTCGCTTAATGGAGATGATTTACTTGTACTCGTGAATCTAGGACTTCGACTGGTTCAAGAAGGTCTACGACCACCGCAAGAAGATTTACGACCACTACAAGAAGACCTACGACTAGTTGATTCGATTGGAGCAATCTACGACCAGAAAAGCGAGTACAGTACTCGTTGGACACAATCTACGACCAAAGATAGCATAGACTCCTCAAGACCACCCTAGGACCAACAGACGACCGGATCTTCGACTGTAAATACGCAACACAAGGTGTCAGCACACCGCTTTGGAAACTACTAAGACTTTGTAAACGTAACGAGGTCGGAGTCCAGTTGTGTACGCTTCATCCCACTACCGCACAACCCTAGGTCGACCTCCTCACATTCCCTATATATATACAAGAGTCGCCATAGTTTAGAGGCGGTTTTTCTTAGATTATTCGCCAATTGCGCTCGCGATTATCGGGTTGAGGAACCCCACTTGTAAACTTCATCTATATCCGCAATACAATTCAGATTGCATCTACCTTGCTCTTGTGAGTTGCTTCAATTGCTTGCAGGAACAACAACCTTCGTGGTAAGGTCGATCGCGTGCAAGCGTGGTCGATAACGACAGGCGTGCGGGTGTAGCGAATTGCGAGGTGACGATCTGTTGGTCGGAAGCCTCAAAGCGTCAACGTCCTCACGACGAACCAAATCGAACCTATCGGAAGATCGGGCCGCCGTGACTCATCAGTAGAAGTATTTGAGATTGGAGTTAAGTTTGGTAACTTGCAACTTATTTAAGTGCGTTTAACTTTTCTTTCATTGCCGTTTAAAAGCTTCTTGAGTTTCAATGGCAATGCTTATTTTGTTGGCGGAAATTTGATATTCCTTCCGTGGGACTTATGTCCTTATCTCGTGGTATCATCTTTTGTTTTCTGAGTTCATCGCTATATGACTCTTTCTATTGATCTTGAATTTGCTGTGAATGGAAAATGTTTTTCTAAGTGCTGGAATCATTATTGTTATTTGCCTTTATTTTTGAGAAAGGAATAATGAATTGTTTTACAAAACCTCATAGAGGGTAGAGCAACTGATTGGTGGTAGTCAAGTGAAAGATTTTGTGAGACTCTAGGTGTCAATTTGATTGAGAAGCATTGAGTGATAAGTTGATTTCTTGGAGTAATCCTCGAGAGGGTTTGACTTAAATATGAAGTTTTGTCTCCGGGCTAAACCGATCGTAATAATGTAACTAATAGAACCTATAGTGGTTTGCGGTTAAAGATTATTTGTTCAAGTTGAGTGGAACATTGGAATTGTTGGACGAATGGAAACCTTGGTTGGTTTATTAGAGATGATTGGGTACTTTACCAGGTTGTGTAGGCAAAGTATGAAGGTGTAATTTAATGAGAGTAGGATTAGCGAAGTAATCTAATCGTGATGTCAATTAATCTGATAGTAGGGAGCGTTGAGATTTCGCGTGTATGCCCGGCTTTAGTGAATAACCCTCCGGGAGACAATTCTTCTAAAATATAAGTTGGTCGAGAAAATATTCACATGTGGACGATAATGATTGAGTATGTTTGGAATGTAGGAATTTTATTGAAAGAATCAGAGGATTCCTCGATGTCTTTACAAGAAGTTGTTGTAGGAGTTCTAGAGGTTGAAATTGGGTTATATTTTTATGCTAGAACCCGGGTTGCCAATGATTATGTGTAAAAAGAGTAGAAAGAGCATATTCAGAATGGTGGGATGATCATTGATATAACTCATTTGAGGAAGCACATGGGAATGTGTGAGGTGATATCCAAGTAATTCATTATTAAAGGATTGAAGTGACGTGTTTATGTGTGAAGGTCCATTTTGGGAATGCATTTGAAGTCATCCGCCAAAATTTCTCCATTAGTAGAGGTGTCGGCTAGAGTATATTTTTGTGAAGTCATTAAAATCTCTCTGTATGTGAATGGTGAATTCGGGTTGAGCATAGTGCTGAGGTTGCCAATTTAAGAGAAATGAGTTAGTGTGATATGGATGAAATGGGGTTCCATACTTTGAGAGAAATTCTATTTCTAAAACAAAATATATATATATATATATATATATATTCCTCGAGTAGTGAAACGCTCTCTTGATTCTTGTTTGAACGATGCGGTTATGACGGATGTCTTTCGCAAATGGAGTTTGACCTTATGACTGGCATGCGTGGTTCTTATCAGTTCATAAAGAATAAAGAAAGTAATCGATTTGGGTATTCGAGTGGTTTCTCTTTCGGCTTGTGAGGTGTTTATTTATAAATTGCCTACTGGAAAAGTGGAACAGATTTCATGATGAATCTTCGCTTTTGAGTTCGATCCTTTTTGGATAAAGTTGCAATTTTGTGATTGTGATGAGGATCCGCTATTTTCGATTGGGTTCTGGTTATAAAAGAGTTGTTTAAAGCAAGTTCTGTTGTGTGATCCTGGTTAAAGGATGTGCTCATTGTTAAGATGAAAAGGTTGATCGAGAGTTGGAGCTAGAGTACCATGTGTTATGTGTAGAGTGTCTGGTTTGGTACCACAGGGAAGCTTAGCCCAAGATACGTCGGACCGTTCCCGATTATGGCTAGGATTGGGAAGTTAGCCTATCGCCTGGACCTTCCAGAGTCCATGTGAGGAGTCCACAACGTTTTCATGTTTCGATGCTGAGGAAGTTTTTGAAAGACCCAGAGCATAAGATTTCATTAGAACCACTGACAATTGAGCAAGACCTCACAGTTTGAGTATCGACCGGTCGTATTTTGGAAAGGTCGAGCGAGTCCGAGGCACAAAACGCTGGTATTTGTCAAAGTATTGTGGACACACCAAACGGAGAGGAAGCCACTTGGGAGTTGGAATCTCGTATGCGTGAGCAATTTCGAATTATTTACCACAGTACGTGATACTATGGTTTTAGTAGCTTCGCTCTCGCGATAACCTTGGTAGAATTCGGGTCGAATTCTGCTTAAGGGGGTAGAATGTAATACTGAATCGAATCGGTAAATCATGATTTAGCCGAGAGGAGAAAAGGAATAAGAGGAATAGTAAAACATGAAACGACAGGGGTCATCTGATATTTTTCGCCAACTGGGCTCGGGCGCGCCCAAGAGAGGCCTCCTTGTGGTCGGCCAAGAGGGGGTGCCCACCCCCAAAACCCTAGTGCCCCACCCTTTCCCGCTTCCTCCCTAGCGACCACCGGCTCTCCCCACCCTCCCCCTGCGCCAGATTGGTTCGTCAGATTTGGGTAAGTTTCGTACATTTTCTGATCTGTCCACCTTTTAGATAGTTGTAGCCCTTGATCTTAGCTTTCTTTTGGAAACGAGATCACCTGGTTTGGAGTTACGGTTTAGGATATATGTCCGTTTTTGTGCGATCGGTCGAGAGCCGACGAGATTTGGCACTGCATGTCTAGTCGATTGTATTTTTTTTGAGCCCGAATCTGAAGAGTCACCCAAAACGAAAGTGGAAGCCATTCCAGTAAGCTTCCAGGATTGATAAAGAACATATTTTTTAGAGGTGTGAATCAAACATTATTGAATATTTACCGTCGCTGTTGTCTGATTGTCAGACTGAGGGAACAACAAACTTCATCAGAACATTAGGGTTATTAGAAGGCTGAATCAGGAGTCTTACCCAACTAGGTTATTGTAGCCTGTTTAATAATATTTCCAAATTGATAAAGATCATCTCAATTGGATCTGTAGAGTGAAAGTTATGCCATGTTATTTACTTCGGTCAGATTCTCGACAGATGTCCACAATGGTTTTCAACGGTTGTTTAGACCACTAGTTTGGCCGAATCAAAGAACCCCACCAACTAGTGTTTCGTAGCCTGTTACGTTAAGAGTGTTTGAGCACTAGTTTCAAGTCATTCGGAGTTACAGATATTTAATTACTACTTTTCTTGTACTGCTGTCCCGAGAAGCATTATGCTAGACTACCGGGAAATTTGGGTAGAACCTCTCTTTGAGTCATAGATCTTGAGGAGTTGGATTAAGGGGTGTAAACGAGTCCAGATTCATCGATTTATTGTTACCGCTATGCTTGTGTAGGAGGCGGAGTTCCAGAGTAGAGACACCAATTTTGCTTCCTCGTGTGCCGTAGCGGGAAAGAAAGAAACAGGCAAGTGCACCTATAATGTGGTTGTTATGTGATTGTTCTATATGATGAATCATGGTAACATATGCTTGTTTCGATGTACTGATTTATGGTGATATGTATTTGTTCATGATGGCTAGATTATTAAAATTCGACATCGTCATTTTATTGTTCATCATGTGCACTCATGAATGCAAGTTGTGGATTTGCGACACCCACGGAGTGGGTGGTGATTGTAAGACCCACCATTCCAAAGTGGGCATTGTGGATCCCGGCTGACTTGTTCTCAAACGGGCTTTGGATCCCCACGTGTTGTAGAACGCGGGCATAAGTGAACACCGACGGCGCTCACCGCTATACCGTATGAGCAAAAGAGAAGCGCATGTGCATTCATTCATTCATTCATATGTTGATTTGATTCATGATGTTGATACATCGTTGGATAATGAATGATGTTGTTATGTTTTGTATCATTGCACTTGCCGAGTCTTGACTCACCCTTGCCGTGTTGTTTTTTAGGTACATCGGTTGTGGCCTGCATGCATGGGCGGGAGTAGAAATTATCACGGTTGCACACTGGCACTAATAAAGTAAATAAAACATTTAAGTGATAACTTGGACTTTGAATAGCTTTATGTGAGGTTGACTTCCTTACGTTCTAAGTCGTGGACAACCACTATTGGAGATTGATAGCGTTTTATGGTTGTTTCTTTCATGAACATGTTTAGTACGCGTGTTTGGATATTTGCTTATTATTGTTGTTATTTGCGCGAATGTCCGGATAGTTTGATTTACAAGGGAGACTCTGTCGAAATTTAGAAAGAAATGTCTTAGTTCCATTTGTAGACTTGTTACGGTGGTAGCATTCCAGGCTCAGGTTGGGCTGGGGTGTTACACCTATTCCCCCTCCCTCCTCCTTCTTTTGGCCGCCACCCCCTCCACCCCTCCTCCCTTGCGCCACGCCTTCTCCTTGCTGGTGGCTAGCTCCCCTGCTGCCTCGCCGTCCCTCGTTGCCCCATCTCCCCGTTGTTTGGAGTAGGTTTGATCCATGATTGATATCAATTAGAGAGTTTCTGAACTACTGCGATTAGAATCAGTAATCTATACTCTTCTTACTAGTCAGTTTTCGCATAGTTAAATTCCGAATTCAAGATTAGGGTCTTCTAGAGAGTTGTGGGGTTTGTTCTCAACTTTCCATTGAGTCTGAAATCACCCAAATCAGAGTTGTAGTTGGGAGATACGTTAGTCTCTTTACTGCTGTCTAAAAACCCTAACGAGATTACAACAGTCGTTTTGTTTAATAGAAAGATTTAGATAATTGTCGATTCAGGGGGGTCTCCCCACACAACTTTCGTAGGAAATTTTATTAGCTTTCCAGATTGATAAAGGTTATGAATTTTGGTTCAGCCATGTGAAAGATATGGATTTTTCTTGTACTGTTGTTCCTTCAGACTATCAAATTTAGACTTCATGTTTTCAACTTTAGATTAGATCATGTTAATGGCAGCATTAGAGAATCTAGTCAAATAAGTTATTGTATATAATTTTGTTATCTTTCCAGAGAGTCTTAGACCATTGAATTTGGATGTACCAAATAAAAGTTACAAAATTCCCAAGTCAGTAATACCGAAGATGACGGAACAGTCCTCGGGACTAAAAACAAAGGTTCAGATGGGGTAGTTTAATCTTTCGGTCACCTGAGAAGCTGTAGCCAGGCTTGTGTATATTCCAGGAAAGTTGTATTCATGACTTTTGGAGTTTTGACTCAAAAGTTACGGATTTTCCTATGCCAGCTGTCTGTTTGGACAGATTGTGATTTGGAGTGCATCGGTTAAGTTCGTTTACAAGTAGGAGCGATTGATTTTATTTTTGTCCCATTACTGTAGCATGCACTTTTTGAAAAGTATATTTAGTATACTTTACGATTGCCAAGTGTTGGTGAGCACCGGAGTTGAAGGTTTCCTATTGTCATCGTTCCTCTCACGGTTGATGTGTTGGAAATTTCCCCTAGAGGCCATAATAGAGATGATGATATTTCATTATGTTCATGCTTTTGATAATATGCTATAATGTTCCTTGAATGAATCATTTGTTATATATCAATAAGTATGTGACTTGTTGGTGGAACTCTTTAACTTATATGATGTCATTCTAAATGTATCCCTGGTCGGAGGTCACTGGTCGGAATACTAGTGACTCTATGACTAGCACATGTATTGATTAGTGACCTGGTTTCACCGGTCATGGATATGGGGATATCGAATCAATAATGTGAGCACATGTTAGAAAACAAGGGGTTGGATAGACCCATCATTGAAACACTATTGAGATTGTTATGAATCTTTGTGTCATTAGTTGGTCTCAAGTAATGATGATGTATAATCCTTAGACTTGTGATCAGCATGGTTCTCTACATGTGTAATAGCACTGTTAGGGGTTGCCAAACGCTACTCGTAACTGGGTAGTTATAAAGGTAGCTTTCAAGTATGCTATGAAACATGCGGAGGGATGTGACTGGTCGAGATGGGATTTGCCCCTCCTAACATAACAGGAGAGATGTCTCTTGGCCCCTCGTGGTGATCAGATAAAGAAAGTGCATGGCCATGCCACTAGTGGTCGAAGTGTCGACCACATGATGTTATCCGACACTCGATCGAGAAAGTAATCACAGAATGGTAAGAACCTGGTCGTAAGGAGTTACGAATTGGTCGTGACCAAATACAACCTGGTCGTATAGAGATACGAACTGGTCGTAAGTGATGAGGACCTGATCATAGATCATACATATTACATCAAGGTTCGTCCGATTTATTCTGTGTCTTTGGGAATCGTTATGTGCTGCTAGGTACCGCTGACGACTTGTGGTCGGAAAAGAGTTTCCGAGTCATAACCGATTACACATGAACATGTGGGGTCGCACACTTAAAGGGCAAGGATCTGTTTTGGATGGTGATCCGAATTCGTATAGGCTAAGAGTTCCTAATGGGCCTCCAGGTCGAGACCCATCATAGATGCCTATATAAAGAGGGGTAGTGGCATGGGGTGTGGGGGATAAGAAAATGATCTTTCGAAGAACTCCCAAAACCCTAAAAGCCACGCCTTCTCAACCACGGAACCGGCGCTAGCACTCCAGCGCGTGGTGATCCTGCCCCGTACGCGTGGATACCTCGGAGGTGTTGGTGCGAAGCATCAGCACTAGGACGATTCGCAACTCGTGACATTCACCGGAGTTGGAGAAGTCACGGAGTAAGTACGACCACTCGGAGGAGTAGACGTGTGACGAGTATGACCACTCGAAGGAGGAGACGCATCGTGAGTACGACTACGACTGCATCAACTCGCTACAACGACTCTACTTCCGCTACGAGTCGGCGCGTATAGCGGTAATCTCATGATCTATTACTTGCGGTGGTTCCTTGGTTGCGCGGTAAAATTTTGTTTGTGCTATCGTAGCCTTGCCGTGTTACCCTTCATGACGCAAATACCGATAGTATTGAATGAATTGGTTTACATTGTCCATGATAAATGTTGTGGTTTACTTATGAGTTTTACTTCTATGCAAATGTCGTTGAATATTATACTCTCATGATGGATTGAGATTGTGAAGTTCAAATTGCACTATGGCATTCATTTTTGAACCTTGGACTCGTGGTAGCTAAGGGTTGTTTCTTTTGAGGTCCCCATCATACATTGGACGGGCATGAGGTCCACGTCATGTATTGGACAGGCATGGGTCTCCGCACTCGTGGAGTGTAGGCTTGAGATCCCTGTGCCTGAGGGCACAGGATTGTGTATGCATCGACGGATGCACTACTCGGTATTACCGGTAATTGGAAGGAAGAAAGATAGAGCATTCATACCATATGCATTGCATTCCAATGTAATAGTTTTGTTTATGGTTTCTTGTTGATGTTCATGTGGCGAATTGATATCATTGTTGGCTATTCACGATGTTTTGTTTATTATCCCCGTTATACTTTGCTGAGTCATGAACTCACGTTTGTTGTTGTTTTTCTTTTAGGTACCTTTCGAGGCAACGACATGCATGGGAGGGGCTATAAATAAGATCTACTGCACTCAACCACGAATAACTTATGAATGATAGATTTGGACTATGATTTCACAAATTGAGCAAACTACTAAGATGTTTTATTTGGTTGTCCTTATGCCTCTATTGATTGGATTAAATTTGATTATCATATCATGAAGTCTTTATGAATATGATTTAAGTTGAATGTTGAAACATTTGCTTATGTTATCGTAATTTTTTTAACACTTTCTATATGGTTAATTATAAAAAGGAGATTTGGCCGAAAATTTAGTGTAATGTCTTAGATTTTAATTTGTTGCCCTGTTATTTTAGTAACATTTCAGGCTCATGTTGGGTTGGGGTGTTACAGTGGGTTATCTATAATGTGTTTGTGATGAACAACTTGACCCTAGGGTGCATGGCCGAAAGTTTAGATTTTATTGATGTTGTTGGCATTGATTACACAGATATTACTTCACTCCTATTGTAATGCATTTACTTTTTTCGATTCGAGAAATATGTAACACCCCACCCAACACCGAGCCCGAATGCCACCAAACTACTCTTATCATCTATTATACATCAACTTACTATAAAATTTCAGCAAGCATAACAACATTAAAACCCATCCACGGGTCGCATTAACACAAGCATAACACTATGACAATCATAGATAAATTAGACCTAGGAGCATAGCAAAATAATAAACAAAGATTAACATAAATCAAGCATCTATGGCTATTCAATACCATCATGTCCTAGATATAAATATTCATGTTATTCTAAAAGTTTCTCATGTCCAATGAATCAAATAATTGGGTGAAGTGCTTGATTCCAAGTGCGCTAGCCCTTCCCGAGTAAAACGTCATCACTGGTCACCTAAAAACAACAATAGAGTAAGAATGAGTCCAAGACTCAGCAAATACATAATAAAGCCATAAACAATAATTTATTAACCATAATCAGAGTTATCATCATCATCCATTTAGTTAATGCCATTGTCATTCTCAAACAAACAAGCCATATTCCATATAGGTAAAGTTCCACAATTTAACAATTTACTTAGATATGCAAATGTACCAACATGCTCATGCTCATATGCATCTCATCAGCTGATACCGGTATAGCGGAGTGTTTACCCGTCGATGACACACTCTATCCTTCACTCCCGTGAAGTCCCCACCAAAGTAGGATTTTATATAGAGCTCTCCGGACTAGTCATGTATCGTTCTCACCGACCTCACCGGAATAGTTACATGACTTTCTCACCGACCTGGCTCATGCAACCCCTGTCATGATGAATGTAAATGATGTGACATCTTTATTTATTCATCAACATAGTCCATCTCATTAACTCAATATCTCCTCCTCATTATCTCAATATCATAATCTCATTCACTCAAGGTCATCAATATCATGTATAAGACTAAGCTGAACGAAAGAATAATAAATAGCATGATAAGTAACATCAATGATCATGGTGAACAACCCATTGTTCACTACTCTACCATGTACTTGCCTTCCGCGCTGTGACGAGTTAGGAGGCAACGACGAAATTTCTTCACTCCCTGCACCACCGCCTACACAAATATTTATTCAAAATAAGAATAACAAGACATGACGTGGCTACAAGCGTTTTACCATAACCCTCTATCTAATCAACATAACCAAAAACTCAAAATGACGAATTAACTAATCACCAATATCGCCCTTCGATCAGCAATGACGAGAAAAATCGTAATTAAATATCTGTAACTCTGAATGACTTGAAACTAGTGCTCAAATACTCTTAATGTAACAGGCTACGAAACTCTAGTTGGTGGGGTTCTTTGATTCGGCCAAAACAGTGGTCTAAACAACCGTTGAAAACAACTGACAGACATCTGTCCAGAATACAGCACAGTAGTAAAGAACATGGTATAACTTTCACTCTACAGATACAATTGAGATGATCTTTATCAATTTGGAAAGATTATTAAACAGGCTACAATAACCTAGATGGGATAGACTCCTGATTCGGCCTTCTATTTACCCTAATGTACAGGTGAAGTTTTCTGTCCTTTCAATCTGACAGTCAGAACACAGCGACGGTACAAATTGCATAACTTTTGATTGCCAACTCTAAAAATTGTGTTATTTATCAACTTGGAAATATTACTGAATTATCTACAATATTCATTTTGGGTGGCCTTTCTGATTCGGCTCCTAAACAATTCTTAATGGCCAGACAAGAAAACTGCTAAATCCCGTCAGCTCTCCTAACCAGTCACACAAAAACAGACATATCTCCTAAACCGTAACTCCAAATCAGATGATCTCGGTGCCAAAAGAAAGCTAAGATCAAGGGCTACAACTTTTTAAAAGGTGGACAGATCAGAAAATATACAAAACTTACCCAAATCTGACGAACAAATCTGGCACAGGGGGAAGGAGAATGTGGCGCAGGGGGAAGGAGAGTGGCGGCTCCAAGTGGGGGAAAAGGGGACGGGGGAAGGGGTTTTAGGGTTTAGGGGGGGAGATAACCCCCCTTTGGCCGGCCCCCTGATGGGCCACCCTAGGCTGAGGCCCAGAGCCCAGGTTGCTGAAAAAACACAGAAAACCCCCTGAAGAAAAAACGATTTAGATTTTCCCATTAGCTCCTTCTTCCGAAACTTCTTCTAGTACGCCGATTTACTTTTGGGGTATTACATTCTACCCCCCTTAAATAGGATTCGACCCCGAATCTACTCACCGATCTTCTCAAAAGAAACTACAACTGGAATGAAATAACGATATCCCAAGCTTGGAATTGCTCAGTTACTCACTTAACACTCGAGCACACCAAACGATGCGTACTTCGCATAAGGACCCGAGACGGTCAACGCGATATGCCAACTTCCAAATTTATGAAATTTTCGGAAACCAAGAGAATCCAACTGGAACTAGAGAGTCCTCATCGCATCCACGCAATGCTAACTCTCCACCAAAAAGGTTAAATCCCAAAATTTGACATTTCAACACGAAAACAAATCCATTTTCTAAATAGGCAGTTTACGAATGAACACCACGACATCCAAAGAAGAAACCACTCGAATACCCAAATCAAATACTTCTTTTGGTTTGTCTGAATTAAAATGAATCAGACATGCCAACACAACGCCAACTCAAATTGTGGAAAACAACAGCAACAACACATAACTCAAACGAAATCAGGAAAACGCTTCACTAACCGAGGAAACATCCTTTTCCTCAGTTTCTCTTTTAGGAGTAAAACTTCTCTCGAACCTTGGAATTCGAATTCATCACATACCACATGAGCTTAAACCTTTTAATTGAACATCCTCAAATTATGCTCAAACTGAAATACATCATTAACACCATTGTGAAGAGGCTCCATTGAATCCTCCAATTACTCTAGGCATCTCATTCTACTAATCAACATTAATTTGATTGAAGGCACCCAAAGCGCCACAAAATAGATCCCACACAATCACATTACCTCTAATTTTTAAGAACAACTCGAATCCTCAAGACACACGCCATGTACTACATCAGAAAGATTCTATCAATGATCATTCCACTGCTCAGGAAACTCTATTATTCCACTTTCTTTACACACACTCATTGTGTGACCAAAGGTCTAGCATAAAAATGTAAAGCTCAGATTCAACTTCTAAGACTCTTACAACGAACTTCTGGTATACTTGATAGGAAATTCTTTGATCGGATAACTAAAATTCCTGGAATCCAAACAATATCCTCAATCATTAATATCAACATTCCTCACTAATCAAGTAACTGCCTAATGTGATTAGCTTCACAAAACATGAACCCACTAAACCACACTATTCTATTTCACCCACACGACCGCAACATACACATTCGCAAGACTCTAACTAATTGACCAAGTTCCAAACCTTTGAATATTTCAATATTCCACCGACATGAACAAGGGTTGTTGAATTACAATTCACTATTGGTTTTACTAGTTGTAACAACATAATCAGTTTTACCTGAACGACCATCATTCCTTTTGGATCCAATTCTCTACAAGATTTATATCACAAAATCAATTCTTCCTCCAATGCTCTTGAAATAACTTACAACATCAGGTCTTACATCAACATATACTTGACCACTACTAACCGGATGCCACTGTATACCCCATAAGGTTTTGTAAAACAAATTGATGAAGTGGTAAATAAAATGTTTTTTTTCAGCACCCGGAAAAAAAATATTTTCTTTTCGCAACAAACATAAGACCGGGAGAAATAGACAAATAACAAGGATCTCAGAAAAGCAAAAGCGGAGACCACAATTGAGGGCACAAGTCCCACAAAAAGAGAATATGAAATCTCAAATAAAACAAAGCACCACTTTTGAAAATCGAGAAACTCCTATGGGGCAAAAATAGAAAGTTTAGGCACACTTCAAGTAAACTGCGAGTTACAAAACTTGACTTCGATATCGAATACTTCTACTTCACTCTTTCTTTAACAAAGAAAGTAATTCCTTTTTGTTATAACGTCACGTTGCCCACTTAAACAAGAAAAGTTGTAAGACCAAATCACATGAATCACTTAAGAACCAATAAAGCTTTCCAACAAGCCACTTGCTCAATCCAATCCCAACTACTACATAAACCATGAACTACAAAAGATCACGGATGCAAAACTTGAAAATTTTCATTTGAGCGATACCACGAGTCACGATCAAATTACCTTCTTTCTATAAGAATCGACAACACACTACCAATCTATTGCTGATAATCTTACTAACATCCAGAATAATACGCTGTTAACAAAAATTCATCATAGTCTAATCTTCCATTGTACAACTCTCTAAAAACTCACCAAATTGTTTCATACTACTTTATCATCTCGTCCTCAAATCGAGAGTCCACCAAAAGCTTACAAACTCACTACAACAACAACTTTATTTTAGTAGAGATCTACTACACAAATCAAAATGTTATACCAAAACCCTTTCATTATGGACATGCTATCATCTGACAATTCCACTATCATGAAAGCATAGGCCACCAATTAAATCCCACAGTTCAACTCTTATAGATGCTCAACACCAAACGTCAACACACAATTGTTGCACTCCAACCACTGTTGCTATCATCTGGCTTCATCAAGAAATCTAGATGCTACCTACTTTCCTTTTCAAATCACATGAACAATCACAAATACATGTTCAACCGTCCATCCTCATATTCATATTTCGGTGCAAAATCCCGACAAAACTTCCAAAATCATAGCCTTCCATCGATCAAAAAGTCTCAACAACTCTGCAACCAAATTCGTCTAATTATTCTAGTTAAAATAACTATCTAGAAACTCCTTCCATAATATAAAATCATCTAGTATCTACAGATAAGATAACTCCAAGATTAATATCCACTATGGTAATAATCTAGCATCTCTCCAACTTTTCCTTCCCACACAAAGAAGATTAATCCATCGAGACCAACTAATCCAACAAGTTTAGCAAAACTAAATAATTTTAATGATCATACCAGCCATCAATGTTCTACAATTCTTAATAACTCTTTTTAATCCAATTAGGTATAGCCATACTATTAATCATAGTTCATCAAGAACTACCACATGACACCATCAAGTTAATCAACCTTCCTTCCAAGGTTCTTGGTTAAGATTGATTATACACCACACTCTGCACTCCAACTTGATAACCCATACCATATCCATTAATTTATTTAATTACAACCTTTAACTTAACTACAACAAGACATCGCTAAAGGGTTTTAATATTTTCTTTTATAACAGAGAAGCATTCAACTTCAATACTCAAAATACTGAAAAGAAATACATTGGGTCAAAGCTTCCACACGTTAAAGGACTTGAAAAAGAAAACTTTCGTTATCCAAAATACCAAGCTAACAAATGAGTCATTTTTTTCCCAACAAGAAAGGCAGATCTCTCGTGAAAAGATCAACCTTGCAAATTAACGACATTCACAAGAAACAACAACAGATCAACAGTCAGGAGAACAAATAATAACTTAATAGAACCAACAAAGACCAATGAAAATACATCAACTGCATTGTAAATACTAACCCAAGAAAATTCATCAACCGCAACTATAACAGGAATAATCAAATTCAAACTCAAGGAAGAAAACAACCATTCTAAAGAAACATATCCTCAACACCTGTAACTAAGTTACCCGATGTAAACACTTCACCACTATCATACAACAAACGGTGATATAACTTGGCCATGCCTATGGCCACAACCACAATCTCTACCTATCGACTATCATGACCCATAGCAATCACATAATCAAGTCATAAGTAGTCAGAACCAATTCATAACATAAATCATCAATACAACATAACGGAAGCGTAAATGCGATACTCATCCCATTCCCATCCCATCATGCACCAAAGGTGTCAAAATTTTAAGTTAATTAACCATTATCAAATTTTGGTTTATTTTACAAGTCCTAAAATAAGTTTTTGCAATTTTAGGTTAACTAAGTTATTAATCTATTCACCACGGACCTGAAGCCCGCTCGATATTAATCAGAATAACACCAAATTGTAATACCTCATATACAGCTAGGTTGTATCATTTCGATTGTCTGGGAATGTTTTTCGAAAACGAGATTTAAAACTTTCCGGAATCGAATCGGTAAAAAGAAAGAAGTCGGAGGAGTAAAAGAATCTGTTTTATCGAATTTTCCAATCAGTGGAGGGGTAATTGCTATTTCCGTCAACTGGGCCGTGTCCGCGACCCAGAGGCCCAAGAGGGGGCCGGCCGCCCATGAAGAGGCCGCCAAAAGGGGAGGGCACCACTCCCCCAAAACCCTAGCCGCCTCATTGTCCCTCCCCTTGGCCGCCACCTTCTCTCCCAAGGCCGGCCCCTTGCTGCTCCTTGGTGCCTCCTCACAGTGGTGGTGCCATCTCCGTGATCCCGCCGCTCCTCCTCAAGGTCCCTCCAACATCTCCGCTTCCCGCCGACGCCGACGGCCGTTCGCCGCCTCCGGTGGCCGCCCTAAGAGAGGGAAGAGAGGGGAAGGGAGGAAAGCCCGTGTGCAGCGGATCATCATCGTCCTACTGGTCTACAAGGGTAATTAGACCTCCGATTCGTTGTTTGATTCCATTAGAGTTGAGAATCCGATTGGATTTGTAGTTTCGTTTTAATTCTGTTAGTAGATTGATTCTGTCCAGTACGTTGTACCTCAGTTTTGGGTGTCGTAGAGGCCGAATTGGACATCTGTGTCTTCTGGAGAATTGTTCCTGGTTTCATTAGCTTTCTTTTGGCACCTGAATCACGAATTTTCACCCAGTAGTTTAAAAGTTATGACTGTTTTACCACGTACTGCTCTGTCTGACAGAAATGCTGGGTATAGTAGGTTGCACCTAGGTTTTGATCTAGTTAGAGTCAGAATCAGGTCGGCCACCCAACTAGGTTTATGAAGATAATTTCACCATGTTTCCAGGATGATAAAGATCACTTTATTTGGATTAGTGGTTTAAAAGTTAGATCCTTTTCTTTAGGGCTGTTCTGAATTCTGGGCAGACTGCAGTTATAGTTTTTCATTGGATGGTTAGACCTCTGTTTTGGCCGAATTAGAGTTTACCATCAACTAGAGTTTCGTAGCCAGTTACGTTAAGAGAAGTTGAGCACTAGTTTCAGGTCTTTTGGACTTACGGTTATTTATTGGTGAATTTTCTAGTAAAACTGCCAGTTTAGGGGTATTTGGAATGTTTGGGCGAATGGATCAAATTGAACCTTTTGTTTGGTTGGTTTGGTTAGAGATTGTGGGAGGGCACGTGTAGCAATGTCTTGCTCGTTTGTCCTTATTTCGATTATTTTATATTGTAGGCGGTGAAGCGGTGAGTGGAGGGGTATCTCAGTTACCTCCCAACCCGTCGCAGCGCGGCAGGCAAGTACTTGTATGCTAATATTGAAACAATATGTGATGTATGTGTACATGGTTACTTATTTTCATGTGTAGTTGAATGCCATGTGTATTTCTTTCCATTAATGCTTGATGTTCAAACTTACCATGAGATCACATCATGTCATGCATGAATTCATAATGACCACGAAAGTGGAGTTCTTGTGTAAGACCCATCAATTCCAGTGTGGGCATCTGAAATCCCATCAATCCCAGAATGGGTACGTGTGTCCACTATTCCAATGTGGGTCACGTTGGACGGCCGTATGAAACATTCTTCATACGGTAACTTTTAGTGAACACCGACGGGTGCTTCACTCGCTATACCGGTATATGCTGCAATATGTCCACTTCCTTCATTGCATCATTTCATTTCATCCATTCATAAGAATTGTTTCCAATAAATGTTCAATCTGTGATAATGTATATGGTTCATTGGATGTTGATTGTTACTTTCAAGTACTTGCTGAGTCTTTGGCTCATTCTTACTTTGTTGTTTTATTTAGGTAAATGACAAGGAAGATCGGTTTCATGGAGGGTAGATCAACACGATGCACTCACTACCATAATTCAAAACATTTGAGAACTTACTTTTGTCTTCTATTTATACTCTGCGTTGAATTGTAATAAGCCAACATGGCCGTATTTACCATATCTCCCTGAAATGTTTATTTCCAATCCGTTGATTAAACTGTTGATGATTTCCTATTCACGTATATCCTTGTGGTACGCCAATTCTAGTAATGCTTATTGTTGTGAATCTCCTAAAGACTAGTGATTGTAGGTGACATCTTAACTTCCTTATAGTCAGGGTGTTACACCAGCCCAACACTGAGCCTGGAATGCCACCAAACTACTCTTATCATCTATTATACATCAACTTACCATAAAATTTCAGCAAGCATAACAACATTAAAACCCATCCACGGGTCGCATTAACACAAGCATAACACTATGACAATCATAGATAAATTAGACCTAGGAGCATAGCAAAATAATAAACCAAGATTAACATAAATCAAGCATCTATGGTTATTCAATACCATCATGTCCTAGATATAAATATTCATGTTATTCTAAAAGTTTCTCATGTCCAATGAATCAAATAATTGGGTGAAGTGCTTGATTCCAAGTGCGCTAGCCCTTCCCGAGTAAAACGTCATCACTGGTCACCTAAAAACAACAATAGAGCAAGAATGAGTCCAAGACTCAAAGAATACATAATAAAGCCATAAACAATAGTTTATTAACCATAATCAAAGTTATCATCATCATCCATTTAGTTAATGCCATTGTCATTCTCAAACAGACAAGCCATATTCCATATAGGTAAAGTTGCACAATTTAACAATTTACTTAGATATGCGAATGCACCAATATGCTCAAGCTCATATGCATCTCATCACCGATACTGGGGATAGCGAGTGTTCACCCGTCGATGACACACTCTATCCTTCACTCCCGTGAAGTCCCCACCAAAGTAGGATTTTATCTAGAACTCTCCTGACTAGTCATGTATCGCTCTCACCGACCTCACCGTAATAGTTACATGACTTTCTCACCGACACTGCTCATGCAACCCCTGCCATGATGAATGTAAATGATGCGACATCTTTATTTATTCATCAACATAGTCCATCTCATTAACTCAATATCTCCTCCTCATTATCTCAATATCATAATCTCATTCACTCAAGGTCATCAATATCATGTATAAGAATAAGCTGAACGAAAGCATAATAAATAACCTGATAAGTAACATCAATAATCATGGTGAACAACCCATTGTTCACCACTCTACCATGTACTTGCCTTCCGCGCTGTGACGAGTTAGGAGGCAACGACGGAATTTCTCCACTCCCTGCCCCACCGCCTACACAAATATTTATTCGAAATAAGAATAACAAGATATGACATGGCTACAAGCGTTTTACCATAACCCTCTATCTAATCAACATAACAAAAAACTCAAAATGACGAATTAACTAATTAGCCAATATCGGCCCTTTTGATCAGCAGTACGAGAAAAATCGTAATTAAATATTTGTAACTCCGAATGACTTGAAACTAGTGCTCAAATACTCTTAACGTAACAGGCTACGAAACTCTAGTTGGTGGGGTTCTTTGATTCGGCCAAACCAGTTGTCTAAACAACCGTTGAAAACAACTGACAGACATCTGTCCAGAATACAGCACATCATTAAAGATTATGGCATAACTTTCACTCTACAGATCCAATTGAGATGATCTTTATCAATTTGGAAAGATTATTAAACCTGCTACAATAACCTAGTTGGGAAAGACTCCTGATTAAGACTTCTACAATAACTCTCTGTCCTTTCAATCTGACAGTCAGAACACAGCGACGGTAAAAATTGCATATATTTTGATTGCCAACCCTACAAATTATGTTCTTTATTAACTTGAAAATATTACTGAATTTTCCACAATATTCGTTTTGGGTGGCCTTTCTGATTCGGCCTCTAAACAATTCATAATGGCGGATAAGAAAATCGCTAAATCCACACCACTTTGACCAGTCGCACAACAACGGACATATCTCCTAAACCGTAACTCCAAATAAGATGATCTTGGTGCCAAACGAAAGCTAAGATCAAGGGCTACAACTTTCTAAAAGGTGGACAGATCAGAAATGTAATATTGTGAAAAAATAAATAAATAAATAATCTCTTAAGGGCTTGTGCGTAATTAAATAAAGAGGATACGTGAAAATAGGATATTTCAGAGTTTTTTTAAAGAGCTATATAAATCGTGGGAGTGGAGTTCTAGAAACCCTAGCATTCTTTTTCCTTTTTTTCCCCCACCCTAGCCGCCGGCCGTTTTCACGATCATTTTTTCCTTCTTTTTTTCGTATGTGTCGCCATCACACAAGATCGCTTCTCTGCCACAGCGTGGAGGTCATCCACCTGCCATTCGGCCAGAGTTTCCCGAGCACTTTTTCTATCGGTAGCTACTAGCTGCTCTACGCATGTGTGGTGCTAGCTAGCAGTGTATTGCCGCATGCATGTCCTTGCTGTTGGCTGCTAGTATTGCATCATCTCCTGCCGAAGCAAGTGGAAAGAAAAAAACAAGGAAGAACTAGAAGGAGAAAAGAAGCCAAGAAGGAAAGAGAAGAGAGAAATTTAGGAAGTTCGGATCTGGTTTTCGTCATGTGGTAACGATCTGGTTTTCTCCCACTTTTTGTTAGTTTAATTAGAGATTAGAGAGGGTTTTAGAATTTTTAGTCGAGGGGCCGATTATTGAGTCTGTTTAACCTGCTGTTCTGTTGAACGATTTATTCGGGTACCTTAATGGAGAATTTTGGAAATGTCATCTACTAGTTAATTGTATATAATTTCGATATCTTTCTATAGCATATTTAATCATGTCGAGCGGACAAGTAGAATTCGAGATATGAATTTTGGAAGACTGCTGTCTTTGTGGTTGTCGTCTTTCGGCGCTGTTTTGGTAGACTGCAGATTAAAAATAGTAATTTGACTAATTATTGTTTTTGATCTACATGAAAGATGTAGATAATTGTCTAAGGGTTCTGTAGAATCCAAGAACTCGAATTTTGGTTGGGTAAAACAAAAGTTATGAATTTAGTAAGACCCGCTGTTCCGAAGCGGACAGATCGGTTTTCTGGGCTAAAAACGGAGTGTTAGATGATTTAATTAGAAGACTTTGTAATCTAAGAAAATGAGGGTAATTTTGTGTAGAATCCAGAACTGGGTGGTTTGTCGTGATCGGACTTTTGAGTCAAAAGTTACGTTCGTTTTAGTACCAAGACAGCAATGGGTAACTTTTCGGTACCGGAGAAGCGTGGTAGATTTGGGGACGAGTAGGAGCGATGTCGATTGATTGTTGTTCTTATGATGCTGTAGCTTGTATTGAAATTTGAATATTTAATGTAGGAGAGACGTCGTACTTGTTGCCATCTTCTAGCCAAACCGTGCGTCGCAACCAGTAAAGGCAAGTGCATGGTAGACAGCGATCAATGATGATCACTGTGATTCTTTATCTTTCAGTACCATTATTGTTGTGCTTTTATTTTATTTAATTGCAAACAATGGAATGATATGGTTATAACTTTGTTGACAACCATGAGGGAAAATGTTGGATATGATGAATATGATGGAGTTTGCATTTTTCATACATAAGCATCTTTGCATATGAGCAGGTGATCATGAATGATCACAACTCCACGGGAGTGGAGGAGGTCCCCGATCCTTGAAGAGGAGCGGGCTTGAGAGTGAATGTTGTCGCGAGCATTCACTCATGCTATACCGTAAACGCCGAAAGAAGTGCATGTGGACATGTAGATTAGAGTTGCATTGATATATGAGATTAATGGGTGTGAAACAAAGAGAAGATAACAGCATGAGAATATTAATAGAAGTACCTGTGATGATAATGAAGTTATTGAATGCTGTTGATTTATTATTGTTCGTTGTATATTGATGTGTTTGCTGAGTCGTGGACTCATCCTTGCTCTTTTGTTGTCTTTAGGTGATCTTCGAGGACGCCGTGACTGAGAGCGAGTAGAGCACATGGATTAGATCCATACTTCAATCACATGATCATTTGCCATAAGAATCTTTTCATTCAATGTTGGATTACTCTTGGACATGTTAGAGGCTGAATAAAGTTTAGGTCACATTTTGGACTAGATTATTTATTTCAATGATTTGGATTCAGTAGTTGGTGCTATCCTGGATTGTTTACTTGATTACATTTCCCCTTGCTTATTTATTATCGTTTGATCCATAATTATGCATGTTCTTTTGTGGTCCATGGATATGTTTATTGATGTTATTCCTTGCTGTAATTTTATAGTGTGTCGATAATTATTAGTTTAGAGAGTAGTTTAGTAGCATTCCAGGCTCAGTGTTGAGCTGGGGTGTTACAAGAAAATTTACGGAACTTACCCAAATCTGACGAACAAATCTGGCGCAGGGGGGAAGGAGAAGGTGGCGCAGGGGGAAGGAGAGTGGCTCCAAGTGGGGGAAATGGGGAAGGGGGAAGGGGTTTTAGGTTTAGGGGGGGAGATAACCCCCCTTTGGCCGGCCCCCTCATGGGCCACCACAGTGAGGCCCGTAACCCAAAGTTGTTGAAAAACACAGAAAACCCCTTGAAGAAAAAACGATTCAGATTTTCCCATTAGCTCCTTCCGAAACATCTTCTAGTACGCCGATTTACTTTTGGGGTATTACAAAATACATATTTCAACTGACATATCAAAAATTGCATCTATAGTATACTAATTAATTAATTCAATATTTAACACCAAATTGTTATATGCATCGTGCAGATAGACCGAAGCTGGATGTATGCTGGCAACTATGTGAGTGAAGAGTACATTAATGACGTGTCTGCTTTTACAAGAGTTATCGTGGAGGATATGTTGAATAAGGTGCTGTAATATATGTACTGTCCATGCATTGACTGTGCGAATCTGAAAATATTTAAGAACCAAGTGCAGATCGAAGCACACTTGATTCGAAGGGGTTTCAAAAAGGGTTATACACGTTGGACCATTCATGGTGAAGAGTAGATTATACAGGAAGGTAGTAATAACTGAAAGGTTACGGGTAGGCGTTACAATAGCACAAAACAAAAATTTACCGCACAACCAAGGAACCTCCGTAAGTAATATATCACGAGATTACCGCTAGACGCGCCGACTCGTAGCGGAAGTAGAGTCGATGTAGCAAATAGATGCGGTCGTAGTAGTACTCACCGCACGACTGCTCCTCCGAGTAGTCGTACTCGCTTCGCGTCTGCTCCTCCGAGTAGTCGAACTCGCCTCGTAAGTTCTCCTCCACTCCGGTGATCGTCACGAGGTGCGGATCGTCCTAGTGCTGATGCTTCGCAACAGCACCTCCGAGGTATCCACACATACGGGGTTGGAACACCGCGTGCTGGTGCGCTAGCACCGACAACGTGGTTGAGGATAGCATGGCTATTAGGGTTTCGGGAATTCTTCAAAAACCGTGCTTTACCCTATGCCACCGCCTCTCTTTATATAGGCATCCATGATGGGTCTTTTACTCGAGGCCCATTAAGAACTTATATCCTATACGAATTCGGATCACCATCCAAATCAAATCCTCACTTCTTAAGTGTGCGACCTACTGTGTTCTTGTGCGATTGGTTGTGACTCGGAAACTCTTTTCCGACCACTAGTCGTCAGCGGCACCTAGCAGCACGTAACGATTCCTAAGTACACAAGAATATATTGGACGAACCTTAACGTAATATGATCTATGATCAGGTCCTCATCACTTACGATTAGTTCGTATCTCTATACGACCAGTCTGTGATTACGTTCGATCAGTCTACGACCAGATCGCATCTCCATACGACCAGTCTGTAACTGATCGAACTAAGTGACCTACTCATGCATTCTCCCTTTGCCTCACGATGTCTGGTTGAACTCCAGATGAGATGTGGTGTCATCCATGGACTATTCAATACTTTCTCGATCGAGTGTCGGATAACTTCATGTGGTCGACACTTCGACCACTAGTGGCATGGCCATACACTTTCTTTATCCGATCACCACGAGGGCCCGAGACATCTCTCCGTTATGCAAGGAGGGCAAATCCCATCTCGACCAAATACATCCCTCCGCATGTTTCATAGCATACCCAAAGCTACCTTTATAACTACCCGATTCACATTGAGTAGCGTTTGGTAACCCCTAAGAGTGCTATTACACATGTAGGGAACCATGCTGTTCTCAGGTCTAAGGATTATACATCATCATTACTTGAGACCACCTAATGACACATAGATTCATAACAATCTCAATAGTGTCTCAATGATGGGTCTATCCAGCTCCATGTTCTCTAACATGTGCTCACATTACTGATTCGATATCTCTATATCTATGATCGGTGAAACATGGCCATCAATCAATACATGTGCTGGTCGTAGAGTCATGATTGTTCCGACTAGTGACATTCGACCAGGGATACATTTAGAATGATATCATATAAGTTAATGAGTTTCACCAACAAGTCACATACTCATTGATCTATAACTGATGATTCATTGAAGGAACAAGATAACATACTATCCAATATCATGGACATAAGGAAATACAATCATCTTTATGATTGCCTATAGGGCATATTTCCAACAATAACAACATCACTGATGAAGCCAACGATATGCCACCGGGTGATGTCAATTATAGTTGCGATTTGGATAGGCTGCACAATGACAGTCTGGATAAGAGGCTTTGCGATGTAGAAGGGAACTGTGATGAGAGGGAGTTTGTTAAATTTTGGGGTTTGATGGATGACTCAGAGAAACCTTTGTTCCCGGGCAGCAAGCTGGAATACACAGGGTTGTCATCCGTGTTTGAAGTGCTGAAATTGAAGGTAAGTAACGGTTGGTCCGACAAGAGTTTCGCGGTGCTGTTAGGTCTCTTAGCGGATATACTTCCAGAGGGAAACGAGTTGCCCGAAACGGCGTACAAAGCTAAAAATGTTCTTTATCCATTGGGAATGGAAGTAGAAAGAATACATGCATATCCGAATGACTGTATCCTCTACCGTAATGAGTATGCAAACATGCATGTATGTTCGTGTGCAACACATCCGCATACAAGCGTAAGAATTAATCATATGATGACGAGGAATCGAGGTGAAGAAAGGACCTCCTGCTAAGGTGGCATGATACTTTCCAGAATTCCCGCTTGATGCTATTTTTGCAAACTCGAGGATTCAAAACTGCTGCATTGGCACTAGGAGGAGTGTGAGAATGACGGAAAGATAAGACACCTGCTGATTCTACACAGGGGAGAATCATCGATAGGAGATTTGCAGACTTCGGTGTGGAACCGATGAATACAAGGTTTGGATTGAGTATGATAGAATGAATCCTTTCGGTAATATGAGCGACCAACATAGCACATGGCCCGTGACTCTCTATCTACAACATTCCTCCTTGGTCGTGTATAAAGCAGAAGTATATTTTGCTATCGATACTTATCCAAGGGCCGAAGCAACCTAGGAATGATATTAATGTGTACCTAGGACCATTGATGGGAGATCTAAAAATATTATGGATTGAAGGGGTATAGGTATGGGATGCGTACAAACAAGAGAACTTCACTTTACGCTCCTTATTTTTCGGCACCGTAAATGATTATCTTTCCCATGCTAATCTATCGTGCCGGGGTAATAAAGGGCCAAAGCTCTGTACTCATTGCTTAGATGATAGTGTGTGGCTGAAGCACTCGTGTAAAATCATGTACATACGTCACCGTAGCTTCCTTCGGAGCGCTCACCCATACCGCGGGATGAAGAAACAATTAAACGGAGAGGAGGACACATCAGTTCCAAGGCATTTAAGCAGAAAAGAGGTCAATGATATGGTTAAGGCTTTATGTTGGACCGAAAAGGCGACTAGAGGGGGTGAATAGGAGCACGCTCACTTTTTTCCAAATAATGAATTCAACACAATTTCACTCCAATAGCTATGATGAAGCTATGAAGATCAATATACCAGTACAGCGGAAGACTAGTATTGAATCCAATTAAATCCCCTAAGCCAAATAACAAAATCAACTAAGATTGCAAACTCACAGCACGGGCGGTCTGACCGCTGGACCGAACCGGTCGGACCGATTGCCGGGCGGTCTGACCGGCGTTGTGCTGGCGGTCGGACCGCTCCAAAATCGGTCGACCGGTGATGACGGGCGGTCCGACCGGCCGACTCGAACCGATCCGCAATAATAAATCACCGATGACGGTTGTAATTAGGTGAAACTTTTGATTCTCAACTCCAATCTTTATGAAACTTTGCACACACCTTCTATATGCTATTGAGGACCTATTCCAATCGAATATTATGATAATTCTTGGACGATCTTGAGCAATTGCCAATTGATTAATGAAGGTCTAAAACCGCAAGAACGAAAACTTGATCCTAATGCTTGTTCGTGAGTGATTGATGATCAAGATGATGCTAGATAGATTCACACATATCAAAGCAAGCTAATTCACATGAAAGAATCAATCACAAACTCGCGGATCAAAGAAAGCCCTAAAAACACGAAATTGAAAGCAAGAACGAAAAGAGACTTATCTCAAGCAAACCTTGCATAGATTGATTTCGTGATTGATGCTGGATTACATCCACACCATCATGGATCAGTGGACAATCAAAGATCACGAAATTCACCACAAACCATCAAGAGCCCTAGCCTCCACCTCAACTCCCCTAAAGACAATTAGGGTTTTGAAACATAAAAAGGCGAGAGAGAGAGGGGTGCAGCCACCACCTCCTCCTATTTATAGTGGAGACCTAGAACTCCTAGGGTTTGACTTAATTGGGCTCCCGTTAAGGCCCACTAACAAACGGGTCACACACGCACGCTTCGCAAAGCGCCGTTTTTAACTTTTGACCTAAACCGCTTCACCATGCGTCATGGATTCGCCAATAGGTCACCCTTGTCCATCTTGTGTCACGCTTGAGTCATTAACCTCACCCGCATCGTTGATCGCTCGACCTCAACTCTCCAAGTCTAGTCCCGATCCTCCTCGCCGCTGACCGTCGTTGACCACCAAGCAACTCGCACAACCACGATAAGCAAACATGTATTCGGAACAAGTTCTTCACAACTTGACCCATGTTAGTCAAAACATGCATCATGCAAATCATATGCCATGAAACCAATGACTTTGACCTAACAAAACAACATCGCCACGGTTGGCCGACGTTCAAGTAGAAACCGTCCGACCGCTCCATATGAGCGGCCGGACCGCCTTGGCCGGTCGGACCGCTCCTCGTGAGCCGGCCGGACCGCCTCCTGAGCGGCCGGACCGCCCCTTGGGACTTAGCCAATTTCAACCCCAAAATCCAAACCTTCGAAACTTTAAACCAATAGAACTTTTTATCGAGACTCCAAAAATCATGAGACCAAGTGCATTGGGATCCCCTCACTTGCCTACAACACCTATTTTTGGCCCAAATTGTTTTGACCACTTTGTCATCACGTCCGATCGCCCACATGGCCGGTCCGACCGATTTGGGACCGGCCGGACCGCCGTGCAAGGGCGGTCGGACCGCCTCGTCGAAGAAGCTCAGAACTTTGTCGAAAACACATGAAACGACAAACCGTAAACGCCATTGCCAATTGTCACATCATCCTAAGATCTGGAACATATCCCCATGAAATCCACAATCTCCCCCTTGATGAACACATTGGCAATTATCCAGAAAATGTAAGTAAGAGGTTTGAAAACGAGTTTACTCGCAGTTTTCGCACAAAGGCACAACTTGGCCCATAAGCAAGAAAAAGCAATGAAAATGACCAAGCTGGCATCATAATAGTATAGGCATGTGAGACAAGGCAAAAGAAAGCATAAAAACTTTGATTTCCAGAAAAGGGTCAAAATTCTCACATGAGGTCCATATGAAAGAACAATTGTTCAATTGACCTATGATCATTGTGAGTATAAAAGAATGCAATTCAAATTCAGAATATTCAATAAGACAATAAGAATGCAACTCAAGAACTCCCCCTCACTATGATCCTCAATTTTCAAATTTTTAGTTTCTCCCCTTTGTACAAAACTTCTCCCCCAACAAAGAAATATATTCTCATTAGCACATCTTCTCTTCTCATTTAACACATCTTCTCCCCCTTTGACAATGGATTCATCAAGGAATCAAGCCTTCTCTCATCCAGAGATAATAAATATAGAATAAAGAAAGAAGCAGAAACAAAAGAAGCATAAAGAGGAATATGCATGAAGTGCAATGGAGTGGCTTCAATTTTTGTATTTTTCAATTTTTGATTACAAGAAGCTTTGGAGATTACCCAAAAGAACAAGCTAGTATCTCTAATATTGCACAAACAGCATATCAAGCCTGACAGCGCTAGCAAGATCATGGTAAGACATATATATCAAAGCTAAGCATAAAGGCTCAAAAGTAAAGCAGTAGATTTGATCAATTTAAGCAACGCTTCAAATTCAGCAAGTTCATCAACAGGGATCCTAAAGTGAAATTGGCCATGTCAAAATGTCAAAGTGAGATCAAAAATCTAACAAAGACCACATTAAGAGTCAATCAAGTCCCGTATTGAATCATTTTGCTCAATATTTTGTAAACGCCCATTTGTCAACATTTTTCTCATTTGCATTGAATATTGAAGTTGACTAATGATCTAACTTAGTGACAAGATCCTGGACTAGGAGCCATCCACAAACTCATCCTAAGCTTCGACCAAAAGTTGATTAAAGGTATATCTTAGTAAAGAAGATCCTGGACTAGGAGCCATCCACAAACTCTTTCTAAGCTTCTACCGGGGCGACAAATCTTGAGGTTCATGTCATTTCTGACAAGCAATCCCCATGAGATCGTTCGTTCATCAAACTATCTCCAAGTTCATGTCATTTGACAAGGCCTCGTAAGAATAGTTTGGCACAATTTAAGCATAAGACAATCTTGATTTTCATTTTTCACATGAGCAGTTTTAGAATCTCAAGAACACAAAAGCTCAAGTAATGGTCAATTTTAGATCAAAGAGCTAACAAAGCAATTCGACAGGCCAATGTCACAAGAGGAGCACTAATTGCGCAACTCGCTAAAACATCCACAAATTGCAATTTCTTAGTTTGAGTTGTTTAAAAGGTTCTAGCTCATATAGCAAAGACTTAGCTACACATGTAAAAGCATGATAATTCTAGCAAGTCAAAGAACTAGACATGACATTGAGCAAGAATTGAAATACAAAAGCTCTAAAGGGTAATAGGCAAAGCTTCATCAATTTTTAAAAATAAGCGTAAAATCTTATATTACAATGCATCTTTTGGATTTTTCATACAATTTGTTGTAACCACTTGTTGAAGTTTTCATATGAATGCAATATGACACAATGAGATGCAATTAAAAGCCTAAAAACCTAAAAGTTCAAAAGATCACTAAGTTCGTAAAAAGAACAATAAAAGATCAAAAGAACAAGGAAAGATAAGAAAAAATCAAACTCCCCTCAAACCAACCCATAAGGATAAATTACCCTAACTCGCTTCTTAAGGAGGAAAATCGTTTGATCTAAAGGCTTGGTAAGAATATCCGCCAATTGAGCTTGGACTCTCTGAAGTGCATCACAATATCACCTTTTTCAACATGATCTTTAAGGAAGTGAAAGCGAATGTCTATGTGCTTAGTCCTAGAATGTTGCAATCGGGTTTTAGCAATATTAATAGCGTATGTTATCACGTAAAAAAGGAACACTAGCAAAGTTTAACCCATAATCTTTCAAAGTGGACGCCATCCACAAAATCAAGCTCAAAGAACTAGCGTGACTACATACTCCGCTTCACCGTGGATTGTGCAATGTAAGACCGCTTCCTAGAGGACCAAGATACAAGAGAAGTGCCTAGGAAGTGACAGTGCTCGAGGTACTCTTCCTATCTAACCGACGCACCGCAAAATCGAATCAAAAACCTCTAATGGACAAAGTCAAGAGCAGAATACCAAATGCCATATAAGAGGGTAGAGTGTAAATATCCGAATATGCGCTTAACGGCTTGGCGATGGGAAGTTCTCGAGACGCTCAAATCTTGCACAAAGGCATACCGTGAAGTGAATGTCCGGTCTCGAGGCCACAAATACGTAAGGGAGCCGATCATGTCATGCGGTACTCGCTGATCCACGACTTCTCCTTCCTCATCCGGATCCAAAACAATGAGGTTGCCATGGGAGTGGAAATTGGCTTGCAATCACCCATGTTGAAGCGTTTTAGTAGATCTTTAGTGTACTTCGTGTGATGGATGAAAGTTCCTTCCTTGCATTGCTTGATTTGAAGTCCCAAAAGTAATTAAGCTCTCCCATCATACTCATCTCAAATTCCCGAAATAGTGTCGTAAAAGTCGGAAACAAGAGCATTAGAGGAACCACCAAAGATAATATCATCCACATAAATTTGAGCAAGCAAGAAGTCATTGTCACGTCTAAGAATGAAGAGAGTTTTATCCACTTTACCCATTTCAAAATTATTTTTAAGCAAGAAGGTCTTAAGTCTATCATACTGTGCTCTAGGGGCTTGTTTAAGACCATACAATGCTTTAGATAGCTTGAAAACACGATTTGGATATTTAGGATCCTCAAAACCGGGGGTTGCTTAACATACACTTCCTCATCTATGAAACCATTTAAAAGACACTTTTAACATCCATCCGATATAATTTAAAACCTTTTGATGCAGCAAATGCAAGCGAGAATGCGAATGGCTTCTAGTCTAGCAACAGAGCAAATGTCTCATCAAAATCTAACCCTCAACTTGGTCAAACCCCAGCTACCAATCGGCCTTGTTTCTAACCACGTAACCATCCTCACCTTGTTTATTCTTAAACACCCAACGGTTCCTATAACATTATGACCACTAGGGGGTTCTACTAGGTTCCAAACTTTGTTTCTTTCAAAATTTTCTAACTCCTCATGCATGGCATTTACCCAAATAGAATCGATAAAGCATGTGATATATCGCGGGTTCAAAAGAAGCAACAAAAGCCGAATGAGAGTAGAGATTTGGATCATTATACCGAGCGAGTGACTCGCTCATGTAGATTACCTATTATCATGCTCCGGAGGATGCTTTGTCTCTGAATGCGAAGTGGAGCGCCGGGTGAGATACTGCTTTCTTGACCTCAGTATCTGCGATGATGAAGATGCAAGAGCCTCAATCAAGGTGAAGTAGACGTAGCGTGTTCTTGTATCGATATGGGCGCTTGAGAGCGCAGATGAAGGAATGACATTAGCTTCGTCCTCATCTTCCTCCACAAAAATGCTCTCTCACACTGTAAATCATCTCAGAGCAATAGATCTAGCTCGGGCTAGTCTCATCAAAAGTGACATTACAAGTCTCTGAATAATGTTAGTCTCAAGATTAAAACCCAAAACCCTCGAATGAGCAGGATAACCCAGAAATAACCCATCAAAAGTTCTTGATTCAAATTTATCTAAGTTGCCTGTCTTAAGAATAAAACATTTTGATCCAAAAACTCGAAAATGTGAAACAGAGGGTTTTCTACCAAAACGAAGCTCATAAGGAGTCTTGCCTAAAGGTCTCAAAAAGACACGATTTGCAATATGGCAAGCAGTAGCAATAGCTTCGGCCCAAAATCTCCTTGGTGTGCTATACTCATCTAGCATCGTCCTAGCCATTTCGACCAAGGTCCTATTCTTCCTTTCCACCACGCCATTTTGTTGAGGGACGTGTGGAGAGGAGAACGATGCTCAATACCACGCCAAAGACAAAAAGAAGCAAAGAAGCATTTTTGAACTCCGTGCCATTATCATCGCGAATCGCTCTCAAAGCACCGTGAAGCTCGAAGCCAAACGAAGAACAAGGTCATGAAAATAACCAAAAGCTTCATCTTTTGAAGTAAGAAAGAACACCCAAGTATATCTAGAAAGATCATCGACTATGACAAGAATATACCATTTTCCACCGACTGACCGGACTCTAGCAGACCAACAGGATCCATATGAAGCAACCGCCCGGTCCGTCGGTCATAACCATAGTCACGAAGTGTGAGGCGGCAACTTGTTTGCCATGCCTACTGTGGCGCACATACAAAGATCCTTGACAACTTTGAGTTTGGGCAAACCTCTCATGAGATCAAGGTTGCTAACTCGTGTCGATGATCAAAACCAATGTGCCCCAAACGTCGGTGCCAAAGCCGTCGAAGAAGATGTAAGCAAACATTTAAGAGATCCAAAGAAGAGATTCGAAAAATTAGCTCCAAAAATTCTACCAACTCTAGAGATTCCAAACACAAGCTCACCAGTAGAATCAAGCACACGACAAGCATTTTTCTTAAAAACAGTCTCATAACCATCATCAAGAAGTCGAGAAACGAAAGGAGATTATACCTAAGCTTGTCCACAAGAGCGACATCCTTTAGAATGAATTTGTTGTTCACCCTAATTGATCATGTTCCTTCAATTCGCCCTTGTGTATCATCTCCAAAGGTGATGAAGTCATCACCTGTTGCCCGCGTGAAAGAGGTGAACCATTTTGAGTTTCCGGTCATGTGGCGTGAACACCCGGAGTCGACGAACCACGTGTTCTTCCCCTTTCCACGGTAGTCCTGAAAATCAAGGAACAAAAGAACGATGTGTCTCAATACTGGGGTTAGATAAACAAGATTTAGGAATCCAAGATCTTGAGACACACGCCTCGCAAGGAGTATACAAACCGAAGTACTATCCTTGATTTCATCTAACATTCGGTTATGAGCAATGTTTAAATTAACATGAGACTTAAATCGTCCATGGGCGGTCGACCGGCGTTGTCAAGGTGGTCGATCGGCGACCAAAACGGTCGATCCGGTGACCACCAATGATCGGACCGCCATCGATAAACATTAGAATTAGGATATCTAGAAACATAATGATTTGCATGAGAGAAAATCCTAATCCGTGTTTATTCTTTTCAATGTTACCATGTCTCATAGAAGCTCTAGGTTGCATGAATGAAATTCTATCAAAATTTTTCTATCATTTTTCAACCTACACCAACAGATTCAATCAAATGCCCACCTTTCTTGCAATAAGTGCAATGGTACTTGGTACCACTAGAAGAAGCACCATTTGAATTAATACAAGGTTGGGCAAAACTCGCAGATTTAAAAGATGTTTTTGCAGTTGGGTTTTGAATTCAATTAAACCTTTTCCAAGACTTGAATGACTTTTGGGTTTGAATTGTCTTGAAAAGAATTGAATCCTAAACCTTGCTTCTTATAAGGAGTTTTAGACTTGTCAAGAATCATGTTTAATTGTTTCTTACCTTTAGAAAATTTCTCTAATGTATCATGAAGGTAAGCATTTTCTTTTCTCAAGTTAACACAAGCATCACAAGTATTATTCATAGATTTCTCCTTATAAAAGCAATTTCAAGCTTAAGAGTGGAACATGAAGCACAAGTAGTATTTTCAATATTGTCCTTAAGCTTAGCATATTTGACTCTAGCGACTTCTAAGATATCTTTGATTTCACGTTCTTTTCTAAACATGAAGTGCAAGGGCTAGAATCAAATACATCAAAAGCAATCAATTTACTAGATTCTAAACATTTTTCACAAGGAGCACTTTTAATTTCATTTAGTTCAGATCTAGCATTCTCAAGTTGTTGTACAGAAATATTATGAGCAGATTGTAACTTGGTAATTTCAATGCATAGCATGACAAGATAAACATTCATCGAGTTCAAGAGTCTTAGCATTTTTAAGCTCTACTTTCAGTTTGCTAATTTTTGACTCTAATTTCTTATTTTTGTCATGACAAATTCTAGTGCTTCATCTTGACTAAGCAATTGCTCAACTATAGAATCATATTTAGCGTAAAGCTCATCATAAGAAAAAGATACCTCATTATCATCAATGTCGTCCGTGTCGACCATGAAGCACATGCCGGTGAAGTCTTTGGCCTTCCCTTTCTTTTGCCTTGAGGATCTCCTCCTCCTTGTCCTCCTCACTCCCGGTATCCACATCGCTCAAGGATTGATCCTCAAAAGCGGCAAGGACCCGGTGAGCAGCCTTCACAAGCTTATTAGCCTCATACCTTGATTTGTTGAAAGGAGGCTTCTTCCAAGTCGCTTTCCTTCCTTATGATTGCTCTTACCTTTCACTTGGGGCAATTTGCGGATATGATTGAGCTCACCACATTCATAGCATGTCACCGACCACCTCTCTTTTGTTTCTCACATTATTGTAGGCCCGTGTGAATTTTTTAGCTAGAAGAGCTAACTCTGCTTGAGAATACTTTCAAGCTCCTCTTCATGAATAGCGGATAAACAAGCAAATGAAAATCCGAAGAAGATTCAAAAGAGTCATCAAAAGCCTTTTGAGAGGATCTCGCTACCAAAGCTAAATTATCTTTCTTGGGATGATCAACTCTTTTAATTTCATGAGTCTTGAGTTTACTATAAAGCAATTCTAAAGTAAGACTTGAAAGATCAACATTTTCCTCTATAGCAGTAGCCTTCATCTCCCACTCCTTGGTGTTGATTGCAGCCAAGAGATGGGTGGCATTTTTAGATTGAGAATATTCAATATCAACAGCTTTCATTTGATTAATTACTTTATTAAAGCGACTGAAAATGTCATCGATGCTCTCTCTAGGGCGCATCTCGAATTTATTGTATTCACGCTTGTAAACTGTTTGGCGCACCTTTTTGATTTGGGACGAACCCTCATGATATGTTTCGAGAGTGTTCCAAATTTCATGCGAGGTTGAAAGATTACAAATTCAATCATATTCTTGTCTACCAAGTGCACCATATAAAAGATTCTTAGCCTTATTGTTGTTAGCCAAAAGAATTGCGAAGCGTGTGTAGCAATTTCGGAATAACCAATGGGCTCTAACAACATCCCAAATAGCTTGTCCTCGCTCTCAAGAAAGACGCGCATACGATTCTTCCAATAGGCATAGTCGTGCCCATCGAAGATATGCGGTTTAGTAGAAAACTTATCCATCGCCAAAGTTCAGTGACCGGTTAAGATCAAGATTGAACTAACCTTGCTCTGATACCACTTGTTGGACCGAAAAGGCGACTAGAGGGGGTGAATAGAACACGCTCACTTTTTCCCAAATAATGAATTCAACACAATTTCACTCCAATAGCTATGATGAAGTTATGAAGATCAATATACCAGTACAGCGGAAGACTAGTATTGAATCCAATTAAATCCCCTAAGCCAAATAACAAAATCAACTAAGATTGCAAACTCACAAAGACGGGCGGTCGATCATTGACCCAACCGGTCGGACCGATTGCCGGGCGGTCGACGGCGTTAGTCTTTGGCGGTCGGACCGCTCAAAATCGGTCGACCGGTGATGACGGGCGGTCGACCGTGACACTCGTAACCGATCTCGCAATGATAAAATCACCGATGACGAAGTTGCAATTAGGTGAAACTTTTGATTCTCAACTCCAATCTTTATGAAACTTTGCACACACCTTCTATATGCTATTGAGGACCTATTCCAATCGAATATTATGATAATTCTTGGAACGATCTTGAGCAATTGCCAATTGATTAACAGAAGGTCTAAAACCGGGCAAGAACAAAAACTTGATCCTAATGCTTGTTCGTGAGTGATTGATGATCAAGATGATGCTAGATAGATTCACACATATCACAGCAAGCTAATTCACGTGAAAGAATCAATCACAAACTCGCGGATCAAAGAAAGCCCTAAAAACACGAAATTGAAAGCAAGAACGAAAAGAGACTTATCTCAAGCAAACCTTGCATAGATTGATTTCGTGATTGATGCTGGATTACATCCACACCATCATGGATCGATGGACAATCAAAGATCACGAAATTCACCACAAACCATCAAGAGCCCTAGCCTCCACCTCAACTCCCCTAAAGACAATTAGGGTTTTGAAACATAAAAAGGCGAGAGCGAGAGGGGTGCAGCCACCACCTCCTCCTATTTATAGTGGAGACCTAGAACTCCTAGGGTTTGACTTAATTGGGCTCCCGTTAAGGCCCACTAACAAACGGGTCACACACGCACGCTTCGCAAAGCGCCGTTTTTAACTTTTGACCTAAACCGCTTCACCATGCGTCATGGATTCGCCAATAGGTCACCCTTGTCCATCTTGTGTCACGCTTGAGTCATTAACCTCACCCGGCATCGCCGATCGCTCGACCTCAACTCTCCAAGTCTAGTCCCGATCCTCCTCGCCGCTGACCGTCGTTGACCACCAAGCAACCCGCACAACCACGCATAAGCAAACATGTATTCGGGAACAAGTTCTTCACAACTTGACCCATGTTAGTCAAAACATGCATCATGCAAATCATATGCCATGAAACCAATGACTTTGACCTAACAAAACAACATCGCCACGGTTGGCCGACGTTCAAGAAAACCGGTCCGACCGCTCCATATGAGCGGTCCGATCGCCTCTTGGCTCGGCCGGACCGCTCCTCGTGAGCGGTCGGACCGCCCCTTGGGACTTAGCCAATTTCAACCCTTGAAAATCCAAACCTTCGGAAACTTTAAACCAATAGAACTTTTCTTGGAGACTCCAAAAATCATGAGACCAAGTGCATTGGGATCCCTCACTTGCCTACAACACCTATTTTTGGCCCACTTGTTTTGACCACTTTGGTCACACGCCGTCCGACCGCCCCACATGGCCGGTCCGACCGATTTGGGACCGGTCGGACCGCCGTGCAAGGGCCGGTCGGACCGCTCCTGTCCAGTAAGCCTGTAACTTTGTCGAAAACACATGAAACGACAAACCGTAAACGCCATTGCCAATTGTCACATCATCCTAGGATCTGGAACATATCCCCATGAAATCCACAATCTCCCCTTGATGAACACATTGGCAATTATCCGAAAATGTAAGTAAGAGGTTTGAAAACGAGTTTACTCGAAGCTTTTCAGACAAAGGCACAACTTGGCCCATAAGCAAGAAAAAGCAATGAAAATGACCAAGCTGGCATCAGAATAGTATAGGCATGTGAGACAAGGCAAAAGAAAGCATAAAAACTTTGATTTCCAGAAAAGGGTCAAAATTCTCACATGAGGTCCATATGAAAGAACAATTGTTCAATTGACCTATGACCATTGTGAGTATAAAAGAATGCAATTCAAATTCAGAATATTCAATAAGACAATAAGAATGCAACTCAAGAACTCCCCCTCACTATGATCCTCAATTTTCAAATTTTTAGTTTCTCCCCTTTGTACAAAACTTCTCCCCCAACAAAGAAATATATTCTCATTAGCACATCTTCTCTTCTCATTTAACACATCTTCTCCCCCTTTGACAATGGATTCATCAAGGAATCACGCCTTCCTCTCATCTAGATATAATAAATATAGAATAAAGGAAGAAGCAGAAACAAAAGAAGCATAAAGAGGAATATGCATGAAGTGCAATGGAGTGGCTTCAATTTTTGTATTTTTCAATTTTTGATTACAAGAAGCTTTGGAGATTACCCAAAAGAACAAGCTAGTATCTCTAATATTGCACAAACAGCATATCAAGCCTGACAACGCTAGCAAGATCATGGTAAGGCATATATATCAAAGCTAAGCATAAAGGCTCAAAAGTAAAGCAGTAGATTTGATCAATTTAAGCAACGCTTCAAATTCAGTAAGTTCATCAACAGGGATCCTAAAGTGTCGGGTTGCGATTAAGAGCGATTGATTTTATTTTGTTCTATTTTTATGCTATGTACTTTTGAATGATATATTTAGTAAAATCTTCAAGTTATTCTAAAAGTTTCTCATGTCCAATGAATCAACTAATTTGGTAAGTGCATGATTCCAAGTGCGCTAGCCCTTCCCGAGTAAAACGTCATCAGTGGTCACCTAAAAACAACAATAGAGCAAGAATGAGTCCAAGACTCAGCAAATACATAATAAAGCCGTAAACAATAGTTTATTAACCATAATCAAAGTTATCATCATCATCCATTTAGTTAATGCCATTTTCATTCTCAAACAAACAAGCCATATTTCATAGAGGTAAAGTTGCACAATTTAACAATTTACTCATATATGCGAATGCACCAACATGCTCATGCTCATATGCATCTCATCAGCTGATACCAGTATAGCGGAGTGTTCACCCGTCGATGACACACTCTATACTTCACTCCCGTGAAGTCCCCACCGAAGCAGGATTTTATCTAGAGCACTCCGGACTAGTCATGTATCGTTCTCACCGACCTCACCGGAATAGTTACATGACTTTCTCACCGACCTGGCTCATGCAACTCCTGTCATGATGAATGTAAATGATGCGACATCTTTATTTATTCACCAACATAATCCATCTCATTAACTCAATATCTCCTCCTCATTATCTCAATATCATAATCTCATTCACTCGAGTACATCAATACCATGTATAAGAATAAGCTGAATGAAAGAATAATAAATAGCATGATAAGTAACATCAATGATCATGGTGAACAACCCATTGTTCACCACTCTACCATTTACTTGCCTTTACTGGTTGCGATGCATGGTTTGGCTAGAAGATGACAACAACCACGACGCCTCCCCTACATTAAATACTCAAATTTCAATACAAACTACAACATCATAAGAACAGCAATAGGATAAACAGTACTCACGCAGGCGACCGGTCCTCCAAAAGCGACTGGGCAGCTTTAGTCCTCCACGCGCACGCGGCTGCACCCCGGCCTTCACACGCACGGGGCAGTTCCCAGGCGCCCATGCGGCAACAATCCCTTGACGCGCGTGCGGCAGGCGACGTTGTGCGGCCGAGCGAGCGAACCGAAGGCCTCCACGCGCCGGCGATCGCGAGAATAAAACGACCGTTGGCGGCGCACAGGTAAAACAGGAAAAAAAAACATGACTAGATTTTTCTAGATGCCCTAAATCCCACGATCCTTTTATACCGGTGCGAACCAATTGTCCCTAAAACTTCAAAATATTCTATATATTTTTTATGTAACCCCTTTTGTCTAATTATGCACCGACCCCCAAGGGTTAATTTTGGAATATTACAGTTTCACACTTGTACTATTATTTGTTTATGTTTCGGACTAAGTTCACCCTTCGCGTTGATGGATTTATTTGTATTCGTAGTAGCCAAGAATTATGGTGGATGATTTCGATTGATGCTTTAATCTTAGTTTTGATTTGTTAGTTACATTTGAGAGAATAATATGAACAACTTGATTACTTTTTCCTCCTCGTCTTCCTTGCAAATCCTGATGATTTAGGTTTAGTAGACATTGAGTCACTCTCGTCATGATCCTTTATTCTTTTGGTTCGGTTTGGATGAGAAATAGCAGGAGTCATGCCTAAGTATTCATTAACTGATTTGTTGTAGACATATTGCTATCTATTTGTAGCTTGTGTTAGTTCTTGTTGATTTAAGTTAAGTCGTTCATAGATGTATGTTTGGCTGAAATTTGTTTTAGTAAATTGAAGTAAAATATTGTAGGAAAGTTGTTTAGTAGCATCTTAGGCCCTATGCCAGACTGGGGTGTTACAATCCTTCTCTTGCGATTCTCCATTTCTAGGTGCTTGCCTGCTTGCCCTCCTGACGGATAGCCTTGCTCACCAACTGCTAAAAGTTGGTATAGTCTCAGGCAATGAGGCGGACGGAGAGATCATCATTGGGTCCTTCTAAGAAACACTCTTCTTGGCTTCATCAGTTGCAACATCTTCAGAGGCATAGCGAGCTAACTAGTTAAACTTGTGCAAATACTCAACTGACTGAGTGGTTGACTTGGCGCAAGGTGTGGAACTCTTTCTTCTTCAGGGTGATCATGCCCGATGGAATGTGTGCACGGCGTAGAGCCTGCACAAATTCATCCCAAGTGATGGTCTAAGCATCAGCATGACACTGGGTGAAATTGGCCCACCACTTTGACGCTGGTTCATTCAGCTAGCGAGAGGCGGACAGAACCCTCTCACGATAAGTTCACTAGACCATATCCAGTTCCGGCGCTGCTGGAGAAGGTCAGAGGACACATCCTCATGAACTCAGATATGTTGGCTCTTGGAGGAGGTGGAGCGTGAGGTTGAGGTTGAGCTACTACTGCTGCTTGCAAGTTCTGCGTGTTGTTGATTGATTGCGTGCGTAGATTAATCAACTGGCTTGGTTGGCCATCACGTGGTGCCAATCGGGTCCTTTAGCTGGAGGGGATGGTTGCTGTGGAATTGGGTTTTCTTGATCACCCATATTCTTTCTATCCTGACTGAGGTGCTGCCACAGTCTTGGCGAGTAGTCACCATCTGCTAGATCTCCAAAGACTTAGGAAAGAGAGGAGAAACTAAGGGGCATAGTGCGAAATAAACTACCCAGTCAAACAACTAGAGACTGGTCATAGAAAAGGCTTACGACCAGAGACTAGTCCTAGAAAAGCTTACAGCCAACGAGGTGCTCGAAACAAGACTTACGACCAACTCAGAAAGCTTTTCCAAAAACTTTAATATCTTTATACAATATTCTACTCGATGCTCGCAGTCCTCGGTGACTCTTGACAACTTCAGGTCTTGGGGTTGGCCACCATGGTTAGTAATCGCGAGACCATCTATAGAAATTTTCAAGGGAAAGAGGATCCATTTAACGTTGTAAAATGGTGAGGAGGGAAGTAGGTAAGAAAGAATTGCTAAAAGAGGCTAAGGATAGATAGATAACCAAGATGAGGAGGGAACAAATTATTTTTCCTATTATATAAAATAAGTTTTGAAGTGTTCTAACTATCGCCTTCCTAACTATGTTGTGACCTATAGTCGATATGACTCTGATACCACTTCTTGTCGAACCCGGAAGCGAAGTATCCTGAATTCTCTGTGTTTTATACACTAGTCCAGGAATCGCTAGTGTACACAGTCAAACAAAAGTGGATAGCACAACCATAAAACACCATACATAGATAGAAATTAAGGATTGTTACAAAAGAGGCAAAAGGCCAAAAAGCAAAATAAGAAGAAGCAAAAGCAGCAAGGTCAACCACATGATTCTCTCTGTGCAATCGTTTGGGGGCACAACCTAGTCGTCCAAGCTCTCGATGTAACACCCTGGCTATTCGGAAGCCAAGATGCTACCTAAAGATACAACATACCATCAAATTGCGGAATAAGGTTCAATATGCCTCTAATCAGACAACAATACCATGGTAACGAGGTGAAAATAACCAATTCATCAGTGGTGAATAATCAAGGAACTAATCATGGAACGACATGACATGAAGTCTAAACATTACTTATTACAGTTCATCTCTCATCAAAGATTAACATAGTTGAATCCATTAATGAAAATATAATGTAATGAATCGTGTGGAACGTCTTTGGTCTACTCCTCCCATTAACATTATCATCAACAAGGTTCACCTAAATAAACACAAAAAAACAAGGGTGAGTCGAAACTCAGCAAGTACAATAAACAATTGAACATACCAGGTTATGAACAAGTCAGTCACATTACGAATTAAGAATTAATCTCTGAAAACTTATGTATATGAATGGAATGAATGGATGCATTGTAAGGAATGGACTAACACATGCTCATACCGGTATAGCGAGTGAGACACCCGTCGGTGTTCACTTAAGCACGATTTAACAAAGTCCGTGGACCAAATTATCAGTATGAAGAACGTTTCATACGGGTGTCCGAAACTGCCCACATTGGAATGGTGGGTCTTACATACCCATACTGGAGTTGATGGGTCTTTACAAATCCACTCCCGTGGAATGCATATGAACAACACATGAATTGAATGAATATATGCAATGAATTTTTATCACTTTATTCCTCATGGATTAACAAATAGGAATGGAATGTACATCATGGAATATGAACATGGATCATCAACTCATCGGCACAACAACCAACAGCGAGCATTCCACAGAAATCAATATATCTTAACACATTGGAATTGCATGTAATGGAATATGAATATTGATTAACATCATTGATTGAAAACGTGGATCATAGAAATGTTAGCATGAACACAAACACACATCATTCATCAATGTAAAGAATTTCAATTTACTTGCCTTTCGCGTCGCGACGCGTTAGCAAGCAACGAAGGTGTTCCCACACGCGATGCCTCGCCACCTACACAAGTACATATTTGGAATAAGGATAACGTGGCACGACTTAGCTACAGGAGACCTGTTAAAATTGTCATATGAAATGAGTTTTGGTCTGGACAAGTGGATGCTAGTGAAGGTGCAATTGCGCACGAGTTTGGGTAAGTGTTGGACTTGTCTGGACAATTAAGGACCGAACTTTGGGTACCTGCGGTTCAAGCAAAACTCGTGCTACCACACGCAGTGTATGGGCACTACTTGATTAAGTAAGGGGTTGGTATTGTTGAGTTGATGACTGGTGGTGTGAGGACGTATATGTGTTCCATCGCATATATGTTTCGTAGGGTGCCGATTGCAATCCTTTTATTGTGTGGGTAACACTATTTAAGCTTTATCAATTGGGTCGGTGTTCCCGGCACAACTTGCGTGCCCATTTGGCTGGTGGGTGGTGTAACCTGCCCTAAGAGGGATCATATCGCGCATGGGCGATTCAAGACAATAATGTCAACTTGCAAAAAAATACTGAGTCTTGGTTTACCCGGCTGGCATACCTTAGGAAGTATGCTATTTTCGGAGGCATCTGGAGGCATACGGGCTAATCAAGTCATGTGGGTAAAGTAGTACACCCCTGCAGGGTATAAATCTATTCGAATAGCCGTGTCCACGGTTATGGACGACCGCTTGAGTTTGTGGCTGCTTATTGTTAGACTTTGACATATTTAAATTGTGGTAAAACTTGGTATTATCATGAATGGGATGTTCATGTTTGTTGTTGTAGCAAAGTGGACCGCCACTTTATTATTTATGCACTTGTTGTTGTATCAAAGTGGACCGCCACTTTGATATTTGTATGATTCATTTGTCATTCAATTTATTACTTATTCACATGTTTATTCCTACTTCAAATCTGATTTAGAATTGGCACTTGAAAAACTAGTATGTGTAGGTTGTTAAATGTTGCGTCTCTTTTGCAAAACTAAGGCAATATGAGCCATCCATTGAAACAGCCTCTAGCATACTAATTTTTATTTGTGTAAGACTTGCGAGTACCTTTGTACTCAACCCGGTTGCTGCAATTTCAGGTGAGGAAGGGTATGAGCCCGTTGAGCTTGTTAGCGCCGATTTTGGCGACGCTGACGAGTAATGCTTTCATTTAACTCCCAGTCGGTTGCCGGTGGGATATGGGCATACCACTACTGGTCCTTTGGTTTATTTACTTGTTTCCGCTGCTACTTAATACTCTTATTTGAATTTGGCCGGTCGGCCATTTGTAATAGTCGTAGACCTTAACTATTATGTCGTATGTCTTTTGGACTAGTAATGTATGATTGTTGTATGGATGTAATCAATGTTGCATGAGAGTATGAGAATATTGGTCGCTGATCTTGGGAGCCAATATGAGCTCATGCTCACTGTTCGTGGCTTCCCATTTAACACACTTAGTGGAGGGCTTGGCTTGTTGGAGAACCGACAATCATGTAGCGCTCGCAGAGGATCAGCGCGCATGATCGTTGGGGCTCTAGTTGCGGTTGAGTCTCTAGCTTGGATGGAGTTAAGTTGGAATCCATTTACTTGAGGTCCAGAGTTATGTCCCTAAGTGTAATACCCCGGCCTGCTCATAGCGTGGCCCATGTGGCCCATGAGGAGTTGTGTGGTGGGATTAGTCCCACATTGCTTGTCTCAAGTGAGTTGTAGTAGTATATAATGCCTGTTGGATCCAAACGTAGCACCTCCGGGTTAACCCTTTTACACGAAGCGAGGACGAAAGTGTAAGTGGGGTGCTATGTGTGGCGGTCCGCCCCACGGTGGGCTGGGCATTGAGCCGATTTTGGATCAGGGTGTTACAGATGGTATCAGAGCATCAACCTTCGCTGCACGGGCGCGTGCGGGACAGGGGCGCGGGCATATGGCGCATGGCGCATGTGGGCCCGGAGTGGACACATGGCATGGCATATGTGCCGGCACTGGACGCACGGACGTGTACCGAGGGGTGGTTCTGGGCATTTGCCGCGTATGCGATATGCTGCCGAGGGCGTCAGCCCTTAAGGGGGGGTGAGTGTAATACCCCGGCCTGCTCATAGCGTGGCCCATGTGGCCCATGAGGAGTTGTGTGGTGGGATTAGTCCCACATTGCTTGTCTCAAGTGAGTTGTAGTAGTATATAATGCCTGTTGGATCCAAACGTAGCACCTCCGGGTTAACCCTTTTACACGAAGCGAGGACGAAAGTGTAAGTGGGGTGCTATGTGTGGGCGGGTCCGCCCCACGGTGGGCTGGGCATTGAGCCGATTTTGGGTCAGGGTGTTACACTAAGACCATGCTTAGTCTCGGTCTTAAGGAGATAACCCGGGGGTCCTCACATCGTTGGCCTTCCCCTTCTTGTTTGGAGGGATCTCCTTCTCCTTGTCCTCCTCGCTCCCGGAGTCCACATTGCTTAAGGATTATTCTCCAAAAGCGGCAAGAACCCGGTGAGCGGCCTTCGTCAGCTTGGTAGTATCATACCTTGAGTTGTTCCATTGAGGCTTCTTCCAAGCTGGGTTTCCCTCCTTATGGTTGCTCTTACCTTTCAACTTGGGGCAATTTGTCCGGATATGATTAAGCTCACAACACTCATAGCAAGTCACGGGACCTCCTCTCCTTCTGTTTCTCATATTGTTATAGGCCTGTGTGACCTTTTTGACTATGAGTGCCAACTCAACCTCAAAGAGATTCTCAAACTCCTCTTCATGGATTGCAAATAAACCAGCAAGCAAAAACCCAGAAGAACACTCAGAAGACCCATCAGAAGCACTCTTGAGCGGGTCTGCTGCCAACGCCATGTTTTCCTTTTTGGGATGATCAATCCTCTTGATCTCATGAGTCTTGAGCTTGCTATAGAGCAGCTCCAAAGTCAGATCAGAGAGGTTGACATTATCCTCAATAGCGGTAGCTTTTATCTCCCACTCCTTGGTGTTGATTGCAGCCAAGAGATGGGTGGCATTTTCAGACTGAGAATATTCAATACCAACAGCTTTCATATGATTAATCACTTTATTAAAGCGACTGAAAATGTCATTGATGCTCTCTCTAGGACGCATCTCGAATTTGTTATATTCACGCTTATAGACTGTCTGGCGTACTTTCTTGATTTGGGACGAACTCTCATGGTAGGTTTCGAGAGTGTAACAAATCTCGTGCGTAGTCTCAAGATTGCAAATCCGATCATACTCCTGTCTACCAAGCCCACCATATAAGAGGTTTTTGTGCCTTATTGTTGTTAGCCAAGAGGGCTGTTGAAGCCGGCGTTGTAACTTCGGGAATAACGAGCAGGACTCAAACAACCTCCCGTATAGCTTGTCCTTCGCTCTCAAGGAAGACTCGCATGCGATTCTTCCAATAGGCATAGTCGTGCCCACCTAAGATATGCGGCTTGGTGGAGTATTTATCCATCGCCAAGTTCAGTGATCGGTTAAGATCAAGATTGAACTAACCGGGCTCTTAAAACACTTGTTGGACCGAAAAGGTGACTAGAGGGAGGTGAATAGGTGTAATACCCCGGAATTGAATCAGGTAATTAGAAAATAGACGGGAGGAGAAAAGACAATTAAATGAGTAGAAATTCCTGAAAAGAGGTGGGGTTTTCCGTAAATCCTCGACAACCTGGGCCTGGGCCGTAGCCCAGGAGGGGCCCATGTGGTGGCCGGCCAAAAAGGGGGGGTTCCCACCCCTCAAACCCTAAAATCCCCACTCTCCCTCCTCCCCACTTTGAGCAGCCGCCTCTCCGCACCTCTCCCTGCTGTGCGCCTCCTCGTCAGATTGGGGTATGTTACGTTCATTTTATGACCTGATCACCTCTTCGAAAGTTGTAGATCTCAGTTTTAGCTTTCTTTGGGTACCGAGATCACCTGATTTTGACCAACGGTTTAGGAGTTATGGTAGTTTTACCGCGACTAACCAGGAGAGCTGACGAGTTGTGGCAGATTGCATTGTCTGGTTATTATAAATTTATATAGGCCGAATTAGAAAAGCCACCCAAAATGAATATTGTAGAGGAGTCAGAAATCTTTCCAAGATGATAAAGAACACAATTTTTAGAGTTGGCAACCAAAAGTTATGAAATTTTTACCGTCGCTGTTTTGCTAACTGTCAGATTGCAGAGACAGAAAACTTAGAAAAATATTACCTGAATATAAGAATTAGTAGGAGGCCGAATCAGGAGACTTGTCCAACTAGACTATTGTAGCTGGTTTTGTCATGATTCTAGAGAGTCTAAGATCACCCCATTCCGAGTTGCGTAGCAAACGTTATGGTGGTTTTAGTAGTCTGTCCAGAAAACCCGACGTGAAGTTGATGTTTTTTTAATTGGCCTGGCAGAGGTATTAATTCGCCGATTCAGCAAGGCTCACCAACTATATTTAGTTGGAGAATTTAATTATCTTTCCAGAAAGTCTAAGAACATCTTATTTGGACCCCTGTACTAATAGATATGGATTTTTAAAGTTGACTGGCCACCGAGGGGACAGATCGATGTTTAGGAGTTTGGGGTCGGGATCGAGTTAGGAGTTTTGCAAGTCCATGGTTATTGTTATATAGGTTGTTTTGATCCGCTGATGTGTCTTAGCATGTGTTATAACTATTATTCAGGTGGTGGACCGGTGCGGAGGCAGACTCATTCATACATCCCTCGTTCTCTCGTGGTTAAGGCAAGTACAGTAGTAGTAAATTATGTGTGATCATTTGTTCATGTTTACTATGTTATGAGTATATTATGTTAATCATGGATGCTCGAATGTTATGGACATTAATGCTCGTAAATGCTAGAAGTATGCGTAAGTTTCATGTATGCATGATGATTTAAATATTGACCATATGCATCATGATATCATATTGGAGGCATGGTCACGTGGTGATCAAGCATTAATTGAGGTCCCCGTCATGAATATGATGGGCTTTTGGGTCCCCATACTTGTGGAGTTTGGTCTAAGGTCCCTGTGCTAGAAGGCACTGGCATGGGTGTGCATCGACGGATGCACACTCCGCAATACCGGTATATGCAAAAGAGAGAAAGAAAAGTGCATTTGAACACTTTGCATCGAATAAGCATGAGACATATTTCTTAATGGGTTATGTGGATGAATGTTGCTAATTACAGTTGTGTTGGCTATTGTCTTACTATTTGTGCTTTGCTGAGTCTTGGACTCACTCTTGCTGATGTTGTGTTTTTAGGTACCTCGTTTGCGGACCACATATTCTTGAAAAGATAATTATCATTTAGACCGTACCTTTATAACAAGCAAACTGCATAAGGATTAACTTTGGCTATACTTGAATGCATTGGTTTATTTGTAATAATGAGAGTGGTAAATTTTAATTATGCTTGCTTATGTTTTAGCTGAGTAGATTATTTATGAATGCTTCGATGAACTTTGGATGTTGAAATAGTGATAATTTTATAAGCATCTATTGGAATCTCCGGTAAACTTAGTTATACAAAGGAGGTTTTGCCGAATTTTTTTTGTAGTGTCTTGGATTTGTATTTGTGATATTGTTATTTTAGTAGCATGCTAGGCTCATTTTGGGATGGGGTGTTACAATAGGAGCACGCTCACTTTTTCACAAATAATTGATTCAATAAGGATTTTACTCCAATAGCTATGGAAGCTATGAAGATCAATATACCAGTACAGCGGAAGACCAGTATTGAATCCAATTTAACCCCCTAAGCAAAACAACTAAAATCAAGACAAGCTAAAGAAACTAAGTGCTGGGCAGTCTGACCGCTGGGTCAATGGCGGTCGGACCGGTGACCCTGGCGATCTGTCCGCCAGCCTGAAGAACAGATCAACAGCCCGAAAAGCGAAGTTGCAAATAGATGTAACTTTTGATCTACAACTCCAAACTCGATTAAACTTGGAACACACCATCTCTATGATGGCAGGAACCTATTCCAATCAAAGATTGTGAAAATTATTGAAAGAATTAAAATCCTTTTACATTTGAGATGAGGAAGGTTCAAAACTGAGTCAAAACGAAAACTAGATCCAAAATCTTGCTCGTGGGTTATTGATGATCAGGATGATCCTAGATATGTTCCCACATGTCACAGCAAGCTAGATCACGTGAAGAAATCAAGCAAAAACTCACAGATCAAAGAAAGACTCAAAATCATCAAATAGAGAGAAGGAAAGCAAAGAGACAAAACTTTGATCAAACTTTCCTTAGATTGATTTGATATGATTTTGGTTTATAGCCACACCATCAATGGAGGACAAAGCTCAATCAACGAGCACGAAATCAAAACAAAACTCTCTAGAACCCTAAGCTCCACATCTCCTCTCCCTAAACAAAATTAGGGTTTCAAACAATAAAAGAGTTGAAGTGTTAAAAAAAGGGGGTGCAGCCACCTCCCTCCTCTATTTATAGTGGAGACTTAGACTTTCTAGAAGTTTTGATTCAATTGGGCTCCCGTTAAGGCCCAAAACAACCGGGTCACACACGCACGTATTTTAATGCGCCGTCTTTATCGCCTCTTGACCTAATCAGCTTCACCTTGCGCCATCTTGCGCCACGGGTTGGCCAATAGGCCACCCTTGTCCATCTTGCACCATGCTCGAGCTCATTGACCTTACCAAGCAACGTTGATTGTTCTGGACCTCAGTTCTCCAAGCCTAGTCCCGATCATCCTCGTCGTTGACCGTCGTTGACCACCAAGCAACCTGCACAACAATAGACAAGCAAACCGAATCCGGGAATAAGTTCTTCACAACTTGACCCATGTTAGTCAAAACATGCATCATGCAACACATATGCACTTTAACTCATGACTTTGACCTAACAACCAAACATCGCCGCCATGAAGGACGACGATCTAAGTTAAAACCGGTCAGACCACCAGCATGGCCGGTCTAACCGCCCACCCTAGCCGGTCTGATCGCCGGTTGGGACTTAGCCACCAACAGCCCCTGAAATTCTGAAACCTACTGGAATTTTCAAACCAATAGAACTTTTGAGTGGAGACTACAAAAATTATGAGACCAAGTGCAATAGAATCCCCTCTGTTGCCTGCAATCTCTATTTTTGGCCCAGTTCAAAATACCACATTTAGACATTGGCCGGTCCGACCACCGCTATGGCCGGCCGGAATGCCACTGGCCGGTCTGACCGCCAGGGGTGGCGGTCCGACCGCGGCTTAGGCCGGTCAGACCGCATGAGATCTGACAGCATGCCAACATTGCCGAAAACACGTGAAACGATAAACCTTTAACGCCATTGCCAATTGTCACATCATCCTAAAATCAGGAGCATATCCCCTTGATATCCACACAATATGATGTATGACCAGGTCCATATCACTAACGACCTGCTCGTATCTCTATACGACCAGTTCATATTTGGTCTCGACTAATTCGTAACTCCTTACGACCAGATTCCGACCACTTAGTGACCATGTTCGACAAGCCTACGACCAGCTCGTATCTCCATACGACTAGTCCGTATCTAATCGAACTGAAAGACCTTCTCGTGTATACTCCCTTTGCCTCACGATGTCTGGTTGAACTCCAGGTGAGATTTTGTATCATCCATGGACTGTTCAATACTTTCTCGATCAAGTGTCGAATAACTTCATGTGGTCAACACATCGACCACTAGTGGCATGGCCATGCACTTTCTTTATCCGACCATAATGAGCGGCCCATAGACATCTCTCCTGTTATGTTAGGAGGGGCAAATCCCATATCCGACCAGTCACATCCCTACACATATTTCATAGCATACCCGAAAGCTACCTTTATAACTACCTAGTTACAAGTAGCGTTTGGCAACCCCTAAGAGTGCTACTACATATGTAGGAAACCATGCTGATCTCAGGTCTGAGGATTATACATCATCATTGCTTGAGACCAACTAATGATACATAGAATCATAACAATCTCAACAGTGTCTCAAGGTGGGTCTTTTCCAACACCATGTTCTCTAACATGTGTCCATATTATTGGTTTGATATCTCCATATCCATAACTTGTGAAACATTATCATCAACCAATACATATGCTAGTCTATTCGTATGTGTTCTCATATGTTTACGACCAGGGAACGTTTAAGAATAATCATCATAGAAATATATTGTTTCACTATCAAGTCACATACTTGATAATAAATATTATTGATATTATTCTATGAACAAGATAACATATTATCCAATGTTATGAGCATATTGAAATATAATCATCTTTATGATTGCCTCTAGGGCATATTTCCAATAGTCCAGTGGGATTGCTACAACCTCTACAAATTCCCAGGTGGAAATTAAATTTGATGACGTCGGCATGGATTTCATTACCGGCCTACTGAAAACCTCGGAATGAGCACGACTCGATATGGGTTATCGTCGACCATTTGACTAAAGTGGCTCACTTTAGTCCTGTTAATCTGGCCTACAAGGGCGCTAAGCTTGCAGAACTCTACTTGAAGAACATTGTCTGCGTGCATGGTGTGTCGAAGACTATAACGTCTGACCGAGGTCCTCAGTCTACCTCACGATTTTGGGATAGTTTGCACGAACTTTTGGAAACCAAGCTATTCTTCAGCACGGCATTCCACCCGCAAACAGACGGTCAAACTGAGAGGATGAATCAAATTCTGGAAGACATGTTGCGAACTTGCATGCTAACTTACAACACAAATTGAGAACGATGTCTAGCATTTGCTGAGTTCTCTTACAACAACGGCTTCTAGTTCAGCCTCCAAATATCTCCGTTCGAAGCACTTTATCAGAGAAAGTGTAGAACACCTCTATTCTAGTCCAAGGTAGGCGAGAGACAATTCTTTAGACCAACCACCATCCAAGAGGGACAAGCACACGTTGATGCGATAAAAGGATGCCTAAAGGAAGCACGGTCACATCAAAGGAGTTATGCTGACCGCCGTCACCGTGAGCTGAGCTTTGAAGTAAACGATTTTATCTATCTCAAAGTCTCACCCCTGTGAGGTATCCGTTGTTTCCAAGTTCGCGGGAAACTGGCACCTCGATACATCAGACCATACCGAATTATTGAGAGGAAAGGCGAAGTAGCATATCAGTTGGATTTGCCACCTAAACTCTCAGATGTGCATGACGTCTTTCACATATAAAAGCTCAAGAAGTACCTTCGAACCCCAACTGAACTCACTCAGCTAGATAGCATCGATATACGATCGAACCTTTCTTATCTGGAGCACCCGATCCGAATTCTACATGAAGCAATGCGACATACTCATAGCTGCGCCATCAAAATGTTAAGAGTTCAATGGAGCAACCACACCGAAGACGAACCAACCTGGCAACATGAAGACCGCCTTAGAGGCGAGTTCCCCTACTTCTTTACCTAGCCCACTGAATCTCGAAGACGAGATTCTTTGTAAGGGGGTAGGTCTGTAACATCTCAAAAATCTCATTTTGGGAATACATAGTATAATTAAAAAGGGGAAAGTAATTTTGAGATTATATTGTATGAAAGATTTGTTATGCATGAATTAAAAACTTTGTAGAAAGCAAATAATGAAATTCAAACAAACAAGAACTTGTAAGAATTTTGGAAAATCAGAATGAAAATAAGTGGAGGAATAATTTCAAGTATGTTTTCATAGGGAAAAATTTCTTGAGCACCTTTAGAGAAAATTTCATCTAAAGCAAGCATTTCATAAAAACAGTAAATTAAACTAATTTTTTAGAAATTCACAGACAATATAAAGTTCTAAAAAATTTAAATAAGCAACTAAACTAGGTCAGGAGCCCACATAAAAAAATTTCATAAAATTTGGACTCTGTTTGCTTGGTACCAAAATTCAACAAAACCCTCAGCTTTTAATACCAAAATCCTGATTTTAACCTCTCTCACCTCTTGCTGGCAAGTGGGCCCCGCTTGATAGACTCTTTATTCCACCACGCTCACCCCCTCGCCAGCGTGAACTCATGAGAGCTCGTCCCAGACGCCCACTATGTTTCTGCACCGCCCACCATTTTCGTCCCCAATTGCCACGGTTGCCTCCGCCTACCTCCAGCCATGCTGCCCAAACCATTGATGGTCATTTTTCCCACCTAGACGGTGAGATAAATGCGAGAAACCGAGCTGGTCACACTTTTCTAGTCACCATTCTCATGTCCTTCTCGCTACTTGAAACACTCCCGAGCGTGTCAAAACACTTCTGGTACCTTGATATTTCCATTCCTACCCTTGTCGGTAAGTTTCATCTATTCAATCGCCTAGAACACTCCGTCAACTAGAACTCCTGCGCACACCCTCCATCAAAGCAAAACTCTTTCCTGTTCCCTAAACCCTTGACGTTCATGTCATCCTGTGCCATTTTTCTCAGTGATTCATCCCCTCACTTGTCGGCTCTTCAATTGTAGTGTAGCGCTGCAATTGGATCTTCTTCTTCGTCTCCAGCGCCGAGGTCACCGCAGAAGATCTCCAAGCTTGGTGTGTCTCGTCGACTTTGTGCCTGGTTTGAGAATCACCTCACCTCACTGGACCTTCTTGCACTACACATTTCAGCCATCCTCGCCCACACGGAGCTGCTACCGTGAGCCTCCCTGTCTACGTCACCGCCGTCAATGACAATGTCTCTCCGGTGAGCCCTTAACCTTACTAAGGCAGTTTTCTCCATCCATGACACCTCCTAAAGCTATGGATGCACTTTATTTCAGTTAATTTCTATCAGGGCGATTAGTCATTGTCAAGCTCGCCTCCGCCACTGATCGTCGCCGCCAAGTCACTCTAACATCCCAATTCTAAGTCCTTGTTTCAAATGTAAGAAAATGAGTAGAAATTAAAACTTTTCTCGCATCTTGAAGTCCTTGAACATTTCTGTAATTCTTGTAAAGGAATTATGGAAATCAAAAATCAAAATACTCATTTTACTCCAATCAAAAACCTCCTTGGCAAAGATCTTGCGCCAAACCTATGTAAATATTTTTCCTGAGCTCTAGGGATGACTTGTAACACCTCTCAATTATTTCATGATTTTTAGAAATTATGAAATAATTTTTGGAGGCAAGTCAAACCTTGTACAAACACTAACTCTAACCTCCTGGAAATTTCTTGAGAAGAATGCAGTGCATGAAAATCTCTGGAAATTTTGTGTAAGGTTAATCCTAAAGTCAGCAACCTCCAGTTAAAATTTTATGATTTTTGGAGCTAGTTTGCTACCTCAAGCCAATCCTCCAAAAATCAACTGTTTAATTCAAAACCTAGTTGGTTTCCACTATTCCTTGGGCGCGAGTCAGACTCGGGCTCGAGCCAAGTGACTTGGTTCAATCAATTAAGCGCACCGCGCATGCGCTCGTTCGGCCTTGAAGCCAGCCAGGCCGTCGGATCGTCATCGCACGATCCACGATTAGCGCGGAGCGTTGCCGATTCAATCACAGAGGAACCGTCGATTTGGAGATAACGGCCTGGATTGAAGTGAACGTTCGGACCGTCTGAACTTCTCACGCAGTGTGAGCTGTAGGATCTAGATCAACGGCCTGGATTGAAGTGAACGTTCGGACCGGCCGATCGTCCCGTTCATTTGAACTGTCCGATTTGGAGATAACGGCCTGGATTGAAATGAACATTCGGACCGGCCGATCGTCCCGTTCATTTGAACCGTTCGATTTTGATCCAACGTTGTGGTTGAGTCAAGCTATGGCGCGCGCAGGATTGGGACCAGCGTAGGGTCACATCGGTGACCACCTTTAAACGGCTCCTTCTGCTCGCATTAAATGCCCGTCGTGCACCGCCCTCAAATGTCCATAGCTCAACTGCTCCCATCACTCTCAGAGCTCTCATGGTAAGTTTGACCCGATAGCGATTATTGTCGTTGCTCTATGTCATTTCCTCTATTTAAGCTCCATTGTTTCCACTCTTGGCTTCCTTTAGCTTTTCCACAACTCTAGCTAGCACCTCAGTACTTGTTTGAGCTTGATTCACCTGAAAACACTTCGGCCGCCATTGCCGAGCTTCAAGCTTTCGGTGAAGGCGGTACCTCAGTGGCTCTCACTCTCCAATTCTTGCTCCCTCTTTACTCTCTTGAGCTTAACCCTCACTAATTTCACTTATCTTTCTCAGGGCTTGGCTGAATTTGGATTTTCTCTGTTTCGGCCGAAGTTCATCCCCTTTCTTCTTCCTCAGCGTGGAGCAGCTCCAACCTTTCTCTGTGTCTCTCCCGTGCTCAGGTAGCTCCACTTTAGTCCCTAGTTGCTTGGCACTCGCTTACTTGGACCGCAGCGGAGCTTCTTTGCATTTTTCATTTTTCGGCCATTTTTGTCACCTTTGTAAACTCCGACTTGCCGGAGTTCTAAACCGCCGCAGCCGCAGTTTTTTGGTCCCAGTGTGTGCGCAAAACTATTGCGGATCCATTTTGGGCCTTAGCTCGCACCGCCGTGACCAGAGTCGCCGGCGGTGAGCCTCCCTTCGCCGTCGAGTTTTGTTGGGCGAATTGTGCGCAAGCGTTTGAACGTAGTTCTCTGTGGACCGTCGATCTCTAGATCAACGGCCCAGATTCGAGTGAACGTTCGGACCATCCGAACATTTCGATCAACGTGGATCGTTGGATCCAAGATCAACGACCCACGTGCGTGTGAACGTTCGGACCATCCGAACGTTTCTATCAACGTGGACCGTTGGATCTAAATCCAACAATGGGGTTTGTGAACCGCGTGTGCGCGCGCGCATTATCCCGTGGACTTGGGCCGTTGGATGCAAGATCAACCGTCCAAGTTCGTCGACGTCATTTTAATGTCGGATTTTCCCGAGGAGGATAATTTGTTAACTAAAAAATGCAATTAACTTGTAAAATGCATAACTATTTTATTTTAATTCCTTTTCGGTTGATTCAAATTTTGTTAGTTATGTTTTTAACTGAACTTTAATCTAAAAATGGTTCTAACCTCATTATAGCTCCAGAAATTTTTGCGAAGATTTTAGATGAAATGAATAGTAGCATTTGGGATTTATAAGGCTGAGCAGAATTGTTTCGCTCATATCTTTTGCATTAAGAATCCAAATCAATTGGTTCTTATTGCTAAATTCCTTATAAATCATGCTCTTTCTGCTGTTCTTTTTCTCTTTCTCGTTAGGTTCCGAAGAGCACATTGATCACCTAAGTGATCCTCCGCAACATCTTGAACAACAGCAACTAGGCAAGCAGTTTGATCATGTTAATCCCAGTATTTTTCAAGTCTAATATATTATTTGCAACTTGTATGTATGCATTGCTATGTTGTGTTAAATTATGATTAGTGGATCCTATAGTAACATAATCTGGAGTTGAAGAAGCAACTTAATGAGCTACAAGAGAAGGGTTTCATCCGCCCTAGCTCATCTCCATGGGGTTGTCCAGCAATCTTCGTAAAGAAGAAGGACCATAATTTGCACATGTGCGTTGATTACCGTCCGCTTAATGAAGTAACGGTAAAGAACAAGTATCCATTGCCCCGCATCGACGATCTCTTTGATCAATTAAGTGGAGCTCAAGTTTTCTCCAAGATTTATTTGAGAGTGGGATATCATCAAGTTCGGATACAACCTGAGGATATTTCCAAGACGGCTTTGAGAGACCATGTGAGAGGTCCTCCACTCTGAGTGATGAGTATTTGACAAGTGTGTTGATTAGATTGAGAATTGAGGTTTTGGTTTGAAGTGCATTTTTACGGTCGTGTCGGAAAATCGGAACTACGTTGTATGGAGCGGAAGTTCGATTAATCTAACTACCGATGTTGGAAAGAGGAACTTCCGATTTATCTGGGTTTTGTGTTCGGCTGAAGGAAATCGGAACTTCCGCACAAGGGGTAGCGGAGTGTCCGATAATACTGACATTAAGTGTTCTCTGAGATATCAAATCGGAATTAAAAATCTGGAAAGTCGGTTGTTCCGGATATCGGAAGTACCGCAGTGATGTTGAGCGCGAACTTCCGATATTCTGACAAATCGCGGATGTTCGAAATCGGAACTTCATTGTGGTAAATCTTGAACTTCCGATTGTGTCGAGCTGTGCGAGAGAAGATTATTTTGTGATTTTGATTTTGTATGAGTTTGAGTCTTATACAAATATTGATGCTATGATATTGTGCAATGCTATGTGATGTGTTTTTGTGCATGTTGTTGCAGGGCATCAAGATGGAGTCGTGGCGAGACACGTGGACGGACTAAGCGCGGAGGCGTTGAGGTCGAACGGTCGGGATGTGTCGAAGACGGCGTGAATCTTGAAGCGGTTGCGAGTCGTGCACAACAAGGTGTCGGAGGCTTCGGAAAGGTGCGCAAGGGGCGAAAGGTCTTTTCGCAGCGGCAAAAGTGGAGGCGGTTCCGTTCGGTGTAGCGGGCTTAATGGGTTGGAGGCCCATTAGCCAAGGCTATAAATAGGGAGAACCACAGGTTAGGGTTAGACTTTTTGAGAGAAAATTAGGGTTAGCTCTAGAAAAGATTTGTTTTGCTTTTGAGAGCTTGTTGAGAGGAGAGTATGATCTGAAATCTTATGTAATCTTTCCTCTGTGTTTCCATCTGTAAACATTTGATATCTATCAATGAAACTCGAGTTTTGATTACTTGTTTATGTCCTCTTCTTTCTCTCTGTTCTCATGTTAAATATCTAGGGTTTTGGCATATCTTTTGATTCGTCTTATGAAATAGCATGAAACTTGATATCTAGATTCGTTTTGATATTGCTAATGTATCCTCAAAGTTTCATGAACTAGGAATCGAGAGAATCGTGTCTATTTCGGGTTTTGGTCTTTCTTGCCCTTCTTCAAGAAATCCGATTTTGGCTTGTTTGTTAAATCTTTGTTTGTGATTCTTCTCCATGAGGTCAAGATGTTGCTTAGGATGATGTCTGTGAAACTTGACCGAGAAGAGCATTCAAGATTTAGCACTTTGGATTTTAGGAAAAACCCGGCGCCTTTGTTCTTGGTCGGGACAATCGAACTTCCGATTGTCCACGTAACTTCTCGCAGCGGAACTTCCGCACAGATCCGGAACTACGGAGTGCGGAACTACCGCGGGTAGAATCGGACCTTCCGATTTCGGCGAAATATCAAGTTTATTTTGATTCTCGATTTTGCTTCACTCTTCTTAAGAGATCGAGAGGCTTTGTAGATTTGCTTTAAATCTGATGAAAGGAGTTCTTAATTTTTATTGCACCATTCACCCCCTCTCATTGCCATTTCGGTCCTTGGGCTTTCTCTACTGCTTCGGCTTGTATGAGTACACGTCATGACATTCGGCTTAACCAATGCTCCTGCCTTGCTCATGAACCTCATGAATTCGGTATTCATGGAGTATTTGGATAAGTTTGTCGTGGTCTTCATTGATGATATTCTTATCTACTCCAAGAATGATGAGGAACACGATGAGCATCTGAGGTTTGTGTTAGGCAAGCTTCGTGAGCACCAGCTGTATGCGAAGTTCAGCAAGTGTGCATTCTGGCTGAAGGAAGTGGCCATTTCGGTCCTTCAATTGGTATCAGAGCCGGTTAGCTCTCCTTGATAGATCTTAACCGGTCGGTTGAGCCATAACAGCGGACAAGTATTCCACCAAGCCTCCGGTTTTGATGGTGCGGATTACCCTTTACGGAAGAGCCGAATGGAAACTTACATCGAGGCTCGGGGTATGCCATCCGGAGAAAGGTGAAGGTCGATTCTTGTTCTGCCGATGAGAACATCAATGCTGGAAACATGGCCGATGTTGAGGCAAATGCTAAGGCAAGGAACATAATCATTCAGGGTTTAAGCAAAAGTGAGTTTGATCGTATTTCTCATTTGATTTCTGCTTATGACATCTGGGTGACCCTCGATGCATACCATGAGGCACTACCAGATTAAGGCGGTTCGACAAGACCAGTTCAAGCGTGAATCTGATAAATTTGAAATGCTTCTTTGGTGAATCTTTAGGCGAGTGCTTTTCGGCGTTTTCACAAGATTTTGAACAACCTCCGAGCCGTCGGTCTTACATACCCGACTCGGATAACGCTCGATGGATGCTTTACGCACTTGATCTTCGTGTTTGGGAGATGAAAGTGACTACCATCAAAGATAGCACGGACCTCTCGACCACGACTCTTGATGCGCTTTACTCGCGTCTCAAGACTCACGAGATTGACATTGTCTCTCGAAGGTCGAAGTCACGATCGATGGCTTTAGTCAGTCGATCCCATACGGATCTTCTTACGAGTCGATCGTGGGTTCTCCTAGGCTGCTCTCGTGACATAACCGATGATCGGTTAGAGCAGACTTGAGGATGAACGACTAGCCCTCCTAGCTCGGAAGTTTTCCCATGCTTACAAGAGGAGGAGGGATGGTAAAGAGGAGGTCTGTGATTTGTTTGAGTGTGGTGGCCCCAACCACATCCGAGCAAACCGTCCCAAACTTGGGAAGGGCAAAGGTGACTATGGCGGTCCAAGCAAGAACGACTACATCGACAAGAACCGCAACACGAAGCCCTCAGCACCTGATCAAGGCAAGAAGAAGTTCCGCAACTTTGGGAAGGCAAAGAAGTTGTTCCATCGCGTCCTCACCGCCCTCGATTTAGGCTGGACACCGGCGAGGTGGAGGGTGGAGTACGATGATGGGAAGGGCGATCATGATCCCAGGGCGGCGGCAACTTCTCGGCATGTGCTTCATGGCCCTCGGGCGAATCGAGCGACAATGAGCCAGTACTCCGACTCCGATGAGGTTAGTCCCACTTATGACCAGCTTAATGATGCTTTTCTTAAGCTAGGTAGATTCCATGCTAAGTCTAGGGCTAAGTGTGCTGGGTTGGAGAAGGAAGTAGCTAGACTATCACGGAGCTTACTTTACTTACATCCGCTCCTCCCGTGATGAATGTGACACATCTTTGTGCTTTGATTGATGATATGGAAAAATTTAGGACCTTACATGATAGTGTGTCCTCCGAACTTGACATGATTAAGGTAGAGAACATTAGCCTACTTCTTGAATTAGAGATGAGTAGGGTAGCACCTCCTTCATCCACTCTTGTTGAGGCTCTTGCTTGCACCTCATGTGAGGTTAAGGACAATTCGTTTAGAGGTCTTTATACCATGTTGCTTGATCTGCTGAAACTTGTGAAAATTGTAATAAACTCAAGATGAACCTAAAGCAGGCGGATCACAAAATTCTTTGAATTTCAAGTCGCGCTACTAGAGCCTATTGTTTCTTGTTTAAAGCATCCTAAGTTAATCACAATTAGAATCAGATCTAAGCGGTTTCAAGAAATGATTGATCACAATAACAAATTGGCTCAAGATGCTTCTAAGGACCTTGTTAGCTCACCTTGCAATCATTGTAATAAACTAAAATGTGATTTGGTTGCATTGGATGAAAAATGTGTGAAGCTAACTAAGGACCTTCTAGAACACAATCATCCGCTTGTATTGTGTGTCTTTGGGAAGAAGCCTAAGGGTTTGGTAGAGACGCCTAGTAACGTGAACCAATCGCTAGCAATGGGATCTGTCCCCCAAAGTCGGTTTGTGCGTGCACAAGCCAATCTTTCCTCTGTTGTTGGTTCTTCTTACGCTCCCTTACCTTCTGCTGTCCCTTCTTCCCCGCTCTTCTTGCACCTCTCTCTTTGGGAGTGTCGGTATCTTATGAACACTCTCGAGAGGTTTGTAGGAGGCAAGAAGAAGCTCAATCTCATTCTAGACAAATCTAAAATTTGCAGATTTAATCGGGGTCTAGGATATGATATCCTGGAGGATATGAGGAAGCATCCACATGCCGTGCTCAAAACCATAGCACTGTGTGTGATCAAAACTAAGCCCGGGATGAGAAAGTCAATTTTAAGTCGGCGGGTTTTGTTCAAAGGATTTCGACGACAAGGTGATTCCACTGCAGCTTGACGCCCTCGTAGGCGAAGTATCATTGCACCTTCCGAGAAAGATGGACATTTAGTTGATCATTGCTTGAGCGCGCCAAGATCGCGCGTAGAGACCGTGTTGAGTCTCTTAGGCACATTCGTGGTCACCCGGATCTTGAGTGCACCTAAGACCAACACGAGGTCTAGGTTTGTTCCATCGATGATTTTGGGCGAGATCGAGGACTTGGTTTTTCCGAGTTTTCGATTTTCATCCTCATGCTCCTTTGGTCGTAACTTCCGCCGTCCTGAGGGTAGATCTCGTTTTCCTTTCGAGATAGCTACTGCGGCAAGATCGACATATTCTTGCACTTCGACTCGCTCTCCCATAGCGATCGGATCCAAAGACACAGGTGAGATCTTTGACTTGTTGAGTGGCGAGCGTAGGGTAGATAGAGGTCGGTCTTGCTTGACTACTTCATCATTACGCCGTGTTACTCGGTATTGGGTGCCAAAATCACTTTTGATTCACCCGATCTTGAGACTTTACTGCTGTTTGACTCGAGTCGCCGGCCGGGAAGGAAAGGTGCGGATTGTAGACTCCGGTTGTTCACGTCATATGACTGGAGATTCTCGTTGGTTTTCTTCCCTAGCCCGTGCTCTAGGTGATGAGACGATCACCTTTGGAGATGCTTCATTTGGGCGCGTCATCGCTAAAGGTACTGTGAGCATTAATGATTCTTTTATTTTAAAAGATGTTGCCTTAGTAAGTAAGCTGCAGATAATCGCTTTCGCCTCTCGACTTCGATGACGGTTTCGAGGTGAGCTTTAAGAAAAACAATTGCAAAATTCTTGATTCTTCGGGTAGTCTAGTTTGCGGGATTTCTCGATATGGGAGGATCTTTCGTGCTGATTTTTCTGGATCTTCTGGTGATCCTCTCCGATGTTTAATTGCTTCTGAATCCCGTGATTTGACTTTCTGGCATAGGAGACTTGGTCATATAGGATTTGATCATCTGACCCGAGTTAGCGGCCACGATCTCATTCGTGGTTTGCCAAAACTCAAAATGGTCAAGGATCTTGTTTGTGCTCCTTGCCGGCACGGCAAAATGGTTGCCGCTTCACATCCTCGATTCTGATGACTATGACGGATGCACTGTGTCAAGCGCTCCATATGGACACATGAGGACCGGCTAGAGTGCGGTCGATGGGAGGGAAGTGGTACGTGCTTGTCGTGGTCGATGACTTCTCGAGGTATTCTTGGGTGTTCTTCTTAGCCTCGAAGGATGAGGCGTTTACTCTTTTCGTGGTCTTTTGGTAGGCTTTCATTGAGCTCCCGGTGCATTACGAGCAATTCGTGCCGATAATGGCACCGAGTTCAAGAATTCCTACTTTGAGAGTTTTTGTGGTGAGACAAGTGTAGAGCACGGTTCTCGTCTCCATCGTCCCCAACAAAATGGCGTTGTGGAGAGGAAGAACCGTACCTTAGTCGAGATGGCCGGGCGATGCTTGATGAGTACTCTACACCTAGGAAGTTTTGAATGAGGGAATTGCTTGCTTGTCATGTTTCTATGAGTTTTCTTGGGCACTCTTGCATCGCACTTCTTATGAGTTGAGATATGGCGAAAACCAGTCTCGCATTTTCGTGTGTTTGGTTGCAAGTGTTTTATTAGAAGTGCAGGAACCTAGATAAGTTCGAGTCACGATCTTGTGATGGGATCTTTCGGGTTACTCGACTTCTTCTCGTGCCTATAGAGTGCGGAACTTCGAGTCTAGTAAATTGTTAGAAACACGTGAGGTGACCTTCGATGAGGCCACCCGAGGACTAGGCACGATATCTCGAGTTCCTTAGGCGATGCGAGTCCATCTTTGTGGGCGATGAGGAGGATGGTGATGAGGGTTGTTTACCCGATCCAGTTCCTCCTCTTCCTCTTGAGGTGCCTTCTTCCACCGCACCTCGAGGAGATCAGCCCTTACCTTACGCTTCTTACGAAGCTAGTGGCTCTGTTCCTATCTCATCCGCTAATGAGGTAGAGGCCACTTCTTCATCTCACCTGGACCTCCAAGACACATTCAAAGGACCATCCTTGAGAGCGAGATCATTGGAGACCTCTTGAGCGTGTCACACGTTCCAAAGCTGGCTTGTCTCTATTCTGTCTCCATTCTGCCTTTGTTGCCTCGTTTGAGCCCAAAGACGTTTGTCATGCTCTTTCTGATGAGTCATGGACTAACGCTATGCACGAGGAATTGGAAAACTTTGAAAGAAACAAGGTCTGGTCCCTTGTTGAGCCCCCTCAAGGTCACAATATCATTGGGACCAAATGGGTGTTCAAGAACAAGCAAAGTGAAGATGGGTTAGTCATTGAAACAAGGCTAGGTTTGGTAGCTGGGGTACTCCCAAGTTGAGGTCTAGATTTGAAGAGACTTTTACCCCTGTAGCTAGACTTGAAGCCATTAGAATCCTGCTTGCCTTTGCAGCTTCTAAGGGTTTCAAGCTTTACCAGATGGATGTCAAGAGTGCTTTCCTCAATGGCATTATTGAGGAAGAAGTCTATGTTAGACAGCCTCCTGGTTTCGAGAACCCTAAATACCCTAACCATGTCTCAAGGCTTTCCAAAGCTTTGTATGGACTCAAGCGAGCTCCCTGAGCTTGGTATGAAAGGCTTATGTCCTATCTGTTTGAGCCATGGTTTTGAGATGGGTAAAATTGACAAGACCTTGTTCATCCGCCGTCTTGGCACCGATCTTACGCTCGTCGGATCTATGTGGATGACATTATCTTTGGCGGCTCCTCGCGTGCTCGTTTCCCAGCTTTTAGATGTCATGAGCTCGGAGTTTGAAATGAGCATGATGGGCGAGTTGAGTTTCTTCCTAGGCTTCCAAATCAAAGCAGACTCGGGAGGTACCTTTCTTCATCAAGGCAAATACACTCGAGACCTCTGAGCGTTTGAAATGAATGATGGAAAGCCGATATCAACTCCGATGGCATCTACAATGCTCTGATCCGGATGAAGGCGGCGAACTTGTTGATCAAAAGGAGTTCAGAGCATGATTGGCTCTCTCTTGTACCTCACGGCCTCGAGACCGGACATACACTTTTACGTGTGTCTTTGTGCTCGGTTTGAGCTTCTCTCGCGTATCTCACCGTCGGCGGTGAAGCGCATCTTCGGTACCTTGAGCTACCATTGACTATGGCATCCGGTACTCTTCCTCTTCTTGTCTATCTCTTAGAGCTTTCTCCGTCATGCGACTTTCTTTGGTGTAGGATAGATAGGAAAACGCACTTCGGCACTTGCCAATTCATTGGCACTTCTCTCGCCTCTGGTCGCCGAGAAGCAATCCGGTGTTCGCAGATCCCGCAGAGGCCGAGTTCTTTGCGCACCGATTCTTTGTAGCCAAGTGCTTTGATGGTCTCGACCTGCAGGATTTCGGGTTATCTATCATTGCGTTCCACTCTTCTCGTGATAACACGTCTGCGATTTGCATTGCCAAGAACCCATGCAACATTCTCGGACCAAGCATATTGATATCGGATATCACTTTCTTGAGACCATGTAGAGAAGGGTGACATTGTGCTCCAGTTTGTGGAGAGTGAGCACCGGTTGGCGATATCTTCACTAAGCCTCCGACTCTCGGTTTTGGCTCTCTGCGGGAGAGCTTGGGGTGGTTGTCCTTACAATTCTTTGTGAGGAGCGTTGTGCTACTCTTGTATTATATTATACTATATTATATTATCGCTTACTCCTTTACGGTTTCATTTCTTTTAATATTTGGGTCAAGTCCTTCGGCATAGGTTAGAGTGTTTCTCTTGCCACATTGCTTTGATGCTACTTCTTGTCTTGTGCTTCTAGGATCTTGCTTATTAGTTGTCTCTTCCCTCTCTAAGTAGAGCTTACTCACTTCTTATAGGTTCTAGCAGGGTCGGGCCACCCTTGGGTGAGCAGGGCGAGTGTTTGCTCCTTAGTGTTTGTGTAGATCACTAATAGTCCTAGAATCATATGGGGTAGATAAGAATCATCGAGCGATAGTTTTCTCTATATCTTTTCTATGCTCTAAAGGATTTGCCTTTTCTGCTTTACTTATCGATTCTCGTTTTTGTTCCTTTGGTTGTGGGGAGTTATTCTTGGCTATTCCATACTCTTAATTTTGTCATAACTCAACTTTGAATTAAAAGATGCATCTCATTCAAGGGAATCGGATTTTTGTGTATTTCATCAAGCATTGCATGATAATCAAATGGAGCCTTGTTTATTATCCCTTATGATCTGCTTTCACTATTTTACATCTTGCCATGATTTATGCTAAAGCGCTAGATCTATCATGACTTTTTATGTGTAGTTTAGTCTTTGCCATGCTAAGGTAATTAAAATGCTAAACTTGAATTAAAATTTTGTCATGATAGCTCTTGAGACTAGTATGGTTGAAACTATCCTTTTATGATATTAGCCATGTCAAGTAGGTGAGTTGAGTCATGAATCTCATTTGAACTTTTGAGTAAGCTATGTCGGTTATGTTAAGAAACATGACTTATCTCTAATCACTTTGGTCTAAAAACTTCAAAAGCAAAAATGATCTCTTTTGTGCGAAAAACCGATCTCACCAAATCTTTCTCATGAGGCGGCTTGCCATTGCACTAGGCATGAACTCGGGGGAGCCTTGGATGACCTAAGATCACCTCCTTAAGTATGTTGCTTGGGTGGTCGCATAAGGCTTGGGATCTAGCACATGGCTAATAAAAAAATGGTTGAAGCTCGGGAGGCGGTTGTGGATGGCACCTAGTTCGAGCTTGCTTCTTGAGATAAAACCATAAAAGTCTTGAGAAAAAGAAAAATGTGCTAAAATTGCTTATTATCAAAGAGACCAAGTTCGGATAAAATGAGTCCTTCTTCAATGGTAGCTCTCTAAAGCTGCTCAAGATCTGAGTCTTCTTGGTTCAACTTAGATTATTTGACATGGCTTGTATCATCCTTGGATATCTTTAGCTAGACTTCAATCTTGACTTATTTGACTGCTAAAGAATTGGATCATTAATCGATTATGGATTTCTGTCTTAGCTATTCTCTACATCAATTGTCATGATCTTGATAGCATTCTTACGTGTTATGGCTTGGTGTAATTCTCTAATAGTCATTTTGGATAATCTACATGGCTCCTAATGCTTAAAATGAACATCATATAGTCTTTTCCTCCCTTTTCTACATATTGATGATTTTATTGCCAAAGGGGAGAATGTGTGTGAGAAAAGCCTTCTAAAGAAAAGCCTTGAGTTTTGTGCGAAAATTGCTCTTTCATCTCATCTCAAGTCCTTCTCTTTTTGTCAACTTGGTCTTGAGCTTAATCCTCTTGTTTAGACCTTGGTTGACTGTAATCTCAAACTCATCTTATGCTTTTTCGGTAATTGTCAATATACTCATCAAGGGGGAGATTGAGAGACCATGTGAGAGGTCCTCCACTCTGAGTGATGAGTATTTGACAAGTGTGTTGATTAGATTGAGAATTGAGGTTTTGGTTTGGTACATTTACGGGTCAGAGTCGGAAAATCGGAACTACCGCTGTGTATGGAGCGGAAGTTCCGATTAATCGGAACTACCGATGTTGGAAAGAGGAACTTCCGATTTATCTGGGTTTTGTGTTCGGCTGAAGGAAATCGGAACTTCCGCACAAGGGGTAGCGGAGTGTCAGATATCTTGACATTAAGTGTTCTACGAGATATCAAATCGGAATTAAAAATCGGAAAGTCGGTTGTTAGGATATCGAAGTACCGCAGTTGTTGAGCGCGAACTTCCGATATTCCCGACAAATCGGATGTTCGAAATCGGAACTTCGGCGTGGTAAGTCTTGCGAACTTCCGATTGTGTCCGAATCGCGAGAGAAGATTATTTTGTGATTTTGATTTTGTATGAGTTTGAGTCTTATACAAATATTGATGCTATGATATTGTGCAATGCTATGTGATGTGTTTTTATGCGTGTTGATGCGGGGCATCAAGATGGAGTCGTGGCGAGACACGTGGACCGGACTAAGCGCAGGAGGCGTTGAGGTCGAACGGTCGGGATGTGTTGAAGACGGCGTGAATCTTGAAGCGGTTGCAGTCGTGCACAACAAGGTGTCTGGAGGCTTCGGAAAGGTGCGCAAAGGCGAAAGGGTCTTTTCGCAAGCGGCAAAAGTGGAGGCGGTTCCGTTCGGGTGTAGCGGGCTTAATGGGTTGGAGGCCCATTAGCCAAGGCTATAAATAGGGGAGAACCCTGGAGTTAGGGTTAGACTTTTTGAGAGAAAATTAGGGTTAGCTCTAGAAAAAGATTTGTTTTGCTTTTTGAGAGCTTGTTGAGAGGAGAGTATGATCTGAAATCTTATGTAATCTTTCCTCTGTGTTTCCATCTGTAAACATTTGATATGTATCAATGAAACTCTGAGTTTTGATTACTTGTTTATGTCCTCTTCTTTCTCTCTGTTCTCATGTTAAATATCTAGGGTTTTGACATATCTTTTGATTCGTCTTATGAAATAGCATGAAACTTGATATCTAGATTCGTTTTGATATTGCTAATGTATCCTCAAAGTTTCATGAACTAGGAATCAGAGAATCGTGTCTATTCGGGTTTGGTCTTTCTTGCCCTTCTTCAAGAAATCCGATTTTGGCTTGTTTGTTAAATCTTTGTTTGCGATTCTTCTCCATGAGGTCAAGATGTTGCTTAGGATGATGTCTGTGAAACTTGACCGAGAAGAGCATTCAAGATTTAGCACTTTGATTTTAGGGAAAACCCGAAAGCCTTGTTCTTGGTCGGGACAATGGAACTTAGATTGTCCACGTAAATTCTCGCAGCGGAACTTCCGCACAGATCCGGAACTACGGAGTGCGGAACTACATCACGGTAGAATCGGACCTTCCGATTTGACGTGACGATCTGAAGTTTATTTTGATTCTCGATTTTGCTTCACTCTTCTTAAGAGATCCAGAGGGCTTTGTAGATTTGCTTTAAATACAGTAAAGGGGAGTTCTTAATTTTTATTGCACCATTCACCCCCCCCTCTGTTGCCATTTCGGTCCTTCAGGCTTTCTCTACTCGCTACGGCTTGTATGAGTACACCGTCATGACATTCGGCTTAACCAATGCTCCTGCCTTGCTCATGAACCTCATGAATTCAGTATTCATGGAGTATTTGGATAAGTTTGTCGTGGTCTTCATTGATGATATTCTTATCTACTCCAAGAATGATGAGGAACACGATGAGCATCTGAGGTTTGTGTTAGGCAAGCTTCGTGAGCACCAGCTGTATACGAAGTTCAGCAAGTGTGCATTCTGGCTGAAGGAAGTGGCTTTCTTGGGTCATGTTCTTTCTGCGGGAGGCGTAGCCGTTGATCCTAGCAAGGTCAGCCATGTTCTTTCATGGAGTCAGCCTACTTCGGTAACCGAAGTACGGAGTTTTCTTGGTTTAGCGGGATATTATCGTCACTTTATCGAGAACTTCTCCAAGATCGCGAAACCGATGACGGAGTTGCTCAAGAAGGACAAGAAGTTCTTATGGTCCGATGCGTGTGAGGAAAGTTTCCAAGTACTCAAGAAGCGTTTGACCATCGCTCCCGTTCTCGTTCTTCCCGATATTCATCGAAGCTTCGATATCTATTGCGATGCTTCCCGTCGAGGACTCGGTTGTGTCCTTATGCAGGAAGGAAAGGTAGTGGCCTATGCATCAAGGCAATTGAGACCTCGTGAACTCAACTATCCTACCCATGACTTGGAGTTGGCTGCTGTGATTCATGCACTTAAGATTTGGTGACATTACCTAATCTGTAATCGCTGTGAAGTGTATTTCGATCACAAAAGCTTAAAGTATTTGTTCACCCAACCTGACCTGAACCTCAGGCAAAGGAGATGGTTGGAGTTGATCAAAGACTATGACATGGGTATTAACTACCATCCGGGCAAGGCTAGTGTCGTTGCCGATGCGCTTAGTTGCAAAGTGCATTGCAATGCCTTGTTGCTCAAGGAGCATCATCCCACCCTTTTTGAGGAATTTCAGCGTCTCAACTTGGGTTTAGTTGAGCAGGGTTTCCTCGCTGCCTTGGTTGTGCAACCAACCTTGGTGGATCGGATTAAGATCACGTAGCAATCGGATGTTGTAGTAAACCGCATCAAGGAAAATGTCAAGAACGAAACAACCAAGTGCTTTTCTGAGGATGAGCATGGTGTTGTGAGGTTCGGACAACACCTTGTGTTCCAAAGGACATGGAATTGCAGAATTTGATCCTCCGTGAAGCCCATGATTCGCCTTTGTCTATTCATCCCGGGGCCACGAAGATGTATCAAGATCTCCGTCAGAGATTTTGGTGGACCCGAATGAAGAGGGCAATTGCGAAGTTCGTTGCCGAGTGCGACGTGTGTCGTCGTGTCAAGGCCGAACATCAGCGTCCAGCCGATCTACTTCAGCCTTTGCCAATTCCCGAGTGGAAGTGGGATTCGATCGGGATGGATTTTATCACCGGTCTGCCCCGAACATCCAAGGGCAAGGATTCCATCTGGGTTGTCATCGATCGATTGACAAAGGTAGCCCACTTTCTGCTAGTACGGTCAAACCTCAGCGTATGTCTACTAGCGGACCTCTATATTTCCCGCATCGTCTGCTTGCATGGTGTGCCGAAGACGATCGTTTCAGATCGCGGTGCGCTTTTCACCGCCAGGTTTTGGAAGTGTTTACAAGAGGTGTGGGGAACCGTCTTACCTTTAGCACACATATCACCCCCAAGCGATGGTCGGGACCGAAAGGTCAACCAAGTGTTGGAGGACATGCTCCGTGCTTGTGTTCTTTCCTATGGGAAGCATTGGGAGAAATGCTTGCCATTCGCCGAGTTTTCGTATAACAACAGCTTTCAGGCCAGTCTTGGCATGGCGCCTTTCGAGGCCTTATACAGGAGAAAGTGTAGAACTGTGAGACCCCGGTTTATCCGACTTGTAATGCTTAACCATCCACTTGGTCCTAGCATCACAAATCGGATAATCCGAGACTCGAGACATGTATACTTCAGTCACGATATACACACCTCTTTACAAAGTTCATGCATCAATTCCATTCATTCACATAGAACCAAAACATAAACAACAAACGGAAGATACATAAATAAGGGATAGTCATTACAAAGAGAGGCCCACTCGCCAAATGACAAATACATAAAGAAATTTAACAAATGAAGCAAAAGTGCCATAAGATGGCGATAAACAAAAGAGCCAATCGGTGTGCCTTTAACCAACAAGGCAACCGCCGGACCGCCAAGCTAGTCGTGAAACCACAAAGCACATCTCGAAAAAGTGAGGCCCTTGGGGCTCACCTTCTTCCTCTGCAAACAAAAGCGACCCGACAAAGGTGGGTGAGTACTTTGAATGTACTACTTAAGATATACAAGAATGATAACAGATCTACACAATAACTATATGCAAGCTTAATTAAGTGGAGCGGGTTAGGACTCAAATTTTTAAGCATAAAGCAAGTTTTATTTGCAATAATGTAATAGATTGAAAGCAATTTTGCAATCTGATTTTATTTGATAAAAACAGTAGTAATCAAGTATCAACAACGATAAAGCAGTCCCGAAGTGACTAACCCAATAGCCACCACAACAATAGCATGAATTACCCATTCATGCCAACCATATCAAGTTTTAATTTTAAAACAAAAGCGGTTGTTGAAGTCTAGATCTTGCGGAAATCACCAAGCGTGTCCATAACCTAGGGCGAGGCTATTCGAATAGTTTTATCCTGCAGGTGTACCAACTTACCCACATGTCGGACCGCCTTTTTCCACATGATTAAGCACACTTCCTTTGGTATGCCAGACAGCTAAGTCCTCGAGACATTTCCAATATTGTGTATTAACTACGAGCACACCCGTATGGATAGAAACCCATACGTTGTGTCTGAGTCATTGTAAAGCCTCGGTCAACTACCCGCCGCAGTAAAGCCTTGGACAACTACAATGCTCCTCGGGTGGAGAGCCTACCCGAATCTCCACCACCGCACACCCAACACAAGAACACAGAGAACACATATCATGTTTCACACAACACACACAACCCCCTCCTGCGACTCGGAGATAACACACGCCAAAGTACTACGTCAAGAGGGTCCCATATAACCCTCATGTGGTTAGTACGCAAAAGTACTTGGATCAATGGCGCAAGCAACATTTTCGGTCCTTAGGGACACAGGCACCTTTCCTTGTCACACCCAACAATCACACCAACATGCCATTGTGCCCAAGTCAAATCATTTTGTTTCATTTTCGGTTTTACAAAACTAAAGCATAAGGTGCTGAACCAAAAATAAACAAAATGATTTGTGTGATCAAGTCATCGACTAAGTCGATAACCACCCAATTCTACTAGGTAGCTAAGCATTTCTAAGCATGACATCGCAAAGGCAGTAAAGAGCATAATTAAATCACGGGCTCTAATTCACGGTGAAGATAATAACTTATGGTTGTGGTAGGGATAACATTTTAATGGCAACAATGCATTAGGAATAGCTACCTCTAAGCAGGGCAAAAATAATTGGACACAAAAGCAATGCATACATATAATTTGTAAACAATATATTAGACTTTGAAAGTAATGGGACATTTATGATCAAATATCTTGCACGCTTCTTTGTGGGTCAAGGTGTTCTTGAGGATCAACAATATTATGAATGTGCTCTTGGATCCTAACGAGAAAGCAAAAGCAATCGATAAGAACGAATAAAATACAAAGACCCAACAGTAAACTCCCTCCAAAAATTCTAAAATTTTTACAGTAGCAAGGTCTTGATTTATAAAGAATTTAGCAACAAGAACCAATTGATTTGGATTCTTAATGCCAAAGATATGACCAAAACAATTTTGCTCAGCTTTTATAAATCAAAAATGCCACTATTCATTAGCAAAATTTTCTGGAGCTATACCGAGATTGGAAACATTTTTAACTTAAAGATGAGTTAAAAACATAACCAACAAAATTTGAATCGACCGAAAAGGATTTGAAATGAATTAATTATGCATTTTACAAGTTATCACATTTTGATTGATAAATAAATCCTTTAGAATTTCGAAATGAGAATCGGCGTGGCGAACTGGGGCGTTGATCCGGATCAACGGCCCAAGCTCCGGCGGCACGCAGCGCTGTGAAACCTCAAGCGTTAACCGTTGGATCTGGATCCAGCGGTTCGCGTGAACTAGGCGTTCGGTGGTCGAGCGTTCCGCCTTCTGTGGCCGTCGATCTTGGATCCGGCGATCCCCGCAGCGACAGCAGAACAAGCGCCACCCTACTCACGGCCGTTAGATGAAAAACTAACGGACGAGATGCTCGGGAAGTTCGCGGTCGAGCGTTCACGCCGATCTGCTGCCGTTGATCTTGGATCCAGCGGATCACTGAGACCAAAGCGCGCGCGACGGACTCAAATCCTCGGCGCGATCGGAGCCGCAGATCTTAGGATCGACGGTCCAAAATGACGCGCGCGTTCAAACCAACGTCTTGTTTTCGTCCGGCAAAAATGTCGGAGGAGAACGGCTCCATGGGCGGCAGTGGTGGCAACGGCGGTCTGTGAAAACACCTAAACGAGTCCTCAATACTCTTGCGCACCCAATGGTACGGCGTTAGGCTGCGGTGGACGAATCGCCGACAATTTTAAGGAACCGAGAGGGCGAAAAATGACCAAAGCAGCAGCGATAAGCTCACCATGCGGTCCACGGGGCGAGTGCCAATCAACTAGAGACTAAAGAGAGGTTACACGAGCGGAGAGCATACAGAGAGAGTTGAATCGGCTCGGGTGAAGAAGAATAGGCGATTCGGCGAATTGGGGAAGTCCGAAATTGGTGCTCTCCTCTGTCAAAAGCCAAATTGATAGAGGTTAATACTCCACGAGATGCCAAACAACCGAGGAAGCAAAGGCTTTGAGAGAGAATGCGGAACACCACTTTCACCAAGAGGTGGAGCTCCAACAATGGCGTAGAGAGAAAATTCACGAAGGAGTTCACTCGGTGCACTAACGATGTCTTGAAGCTCAAGGGTGTTCAAAGGATGCTAAGGAAGCCTCGGGTAGAGTCTTATAGGCGGAGGAGCAAGAGGGGAGCAACGGCAAGAAAAATGGCCTTGCGGTGTTGAGGTCGGCCGAGGCGGCGGGGCAGTAACGGCAGGGGAGGCGGCGTGGGGGCGGCCGGACGGAGCAATGTCTGTGGTGTTGGCCAAAGGGAGGCCTTGATCGGCTCTGCCGCGTCTTGTGCACCTGACCTTTATTGACCGGCCGAACTTCAGCGGCGGAGGAAGGCGACGAGCGAAGACCGTTGGATTTAATCGGACGGCCGCAATAGATCGGTTCGATTTAAACAATTGACGCTCGCTCAATCTGGACCGTCGATCTTGATCCAACGGCCCACAACTCCAGCGCCGGCTGCGTCGCGCGGTCTTGATTAGTTAGTTCGACCGAGTCAAGTGGCTCGAGCGAGTCAGTTCGAACAGAGAACAGTGCAAACCCTTTAGAATTTGAATTTTAAACACCTGATTTTGAGGAATTATTTGAGATAGCAAACAAACTCCAAAATTTATGAAATTTTAACTGGAGCTTGCTGACTGCAGGAGGAGCTTTCCATAAAATTTTCAGAGATTTTCATGCACTGAATTATTCTACAGAAATTCCAGAAGAGAGGAAAATGGGGTTTGACCAGTTTGACTTGCCTCCAAAAATTATCAAATAATTTCTAAAAATCATGAGATAATTCAGAGGTGTTAAACATCAACCCTAGGCCCAATGAAAATTATTTCCAGAGATTGGGCACAAGATTTTCATGGAGGAGGTTTATGACTTGAGTTTAATTGGGGAAATTTGGAGTTTGAATTTCCACCAATTAAAGAAAGAGGTTTCAAACACTGCAACACAACATGAGGTAGCAGAAGTTTTAATTTATCCTCATTTCTATTACATTTGAAACATAAACCCAATTTGGGATGTTACAAGAACCCCGTTGAATTGGTCTGAGACCGACGAATGACCTTTCTTTGGCCCGGACTCGATCAATGAGGCCGAGAGCCCAGTCCAGCTTATTCGTGATCGTTTACGCACAGCTCAATCCAAGCAAAAGAGCTATGCAGATCGCCGTCGTCGTGAGTTGAGCTTTGAGCCTAATGACTTTGTTTATCTCAAAGTCTCTGCTTTAAAGGGCCATCAATGTTTCGGCGTCAAGGGCAAGTTAGCTCCTCGATATGTCGGTCCCTACCGTGTTATCAAGAAGAAAGGAGTTGTTGCCTATAAGTTGGAGTTGCCAGCTGCACTTCAGGGGGTACATGATGTTTTCCATGCGTGCCAGCTAAAGAAGTGCCTCCGTGTTCCAACAGAGGAAGCTCCGTTGGAAACTCTCGATGTCCAAGAGGATTTGACCTATCGCGAGCACCCTGTTCGCATACTCGATGAGGCTGAACGAAGAACAAGGAATAGAGCCATCAGATTCCTTAAAGTTCAGTGGTCGAACCATTCTGAGGATGATGCTACTTGGGAAAGGGAAGATCGTCTCCGTGCAGACTATCCATCTTTCTTCACCGATTGAGCCAAATCTCCGGACGAGATTTTTGTAAGGGGCGAGGTTTTGTAACATCCCAATTCTAAGTCCTTGTTTCAAATGTAAGAAAATGAGTAGAAATTAAAACTTTTCTTGCATCTTGAAGTCCTTGAACATTTCTGTAATTCTTGTAAAGGAATTATGGAAATCCAAAATCAGAATCCTCATTTTACTCCAATAAAAAACGTCCTTGGCAAAGATCTTGTGCCAAACCCACGTAAATATTTTTCCTGAGCTCTAGGGATGACTTGTGACACCTCTAAATTATTTCATAATTTTTAGAAATTATTTCATAATTTTTGGGGGCAAGCCAAACCAAGTCAAACCTTGTACAAACCCTAACTCTAACCTCGTGGAAATTTCTTTAGAAGTATGCAGTGCAAGAACTCTGGAAATTTTGTGTGAGGTTAATCCTAAAGTCAGCAACCTCCAGTTAAAATTTCATGATTTTTGGAGCTAGTTTGCTACCTCAAGCAAATCCTCCAAAAATCAGCTGTTTAATTCAAACCCAAGTTGGTTTTCACTATTCCTTGGGCGCGAGTCAGACTCGGGCTCGAGCCAAGAGACTTGGTTCAATCAACTAACTGCACCACCACGGTCGTTCAAGCACGAGCGCTGTGGGCCGTCGGATCGTCATCGCACGATCCACGATTGGCGCGGAGCGTTGCCGATTCAATCACAGGGGCACCGTCCGATTTGAAGATAACGTCCTGGATTAAATTGAACGTTTGGACCATCCGAACGTCTTGCGCAGTGTGAGCCGTAGGATCTAGATCAACGGCCTGGATTGAAGTGAACGTTCAGACCGGCCGATCGTCATGTTCATTTGAACCGTCCGATTTGGAGATAACAGCCTGGATTGAAATGAACGTTCGGACCGGCCGATCGTCCTGTTCATTTGAACCATTCGATTTTCATCCAACGGTGGCTGCGTCGTCTCCTTCCTCACGTCTGAGCGAACGTTGTGGTTAAGTCAAGCTATGGCGCGCGCAGCACTGGGAGCAGCGTAGGGTCATCTCGGTGACCACCTTTAAACGGCTCCTTCTGCTCGCATTAAATGCCCGTCGTGCACCGCCCTCAAATGTCTATAGCTCAACTGCTCCCATCACTCTCAGAGCTCTCATGGTAAGTTTGACCCGAGGGGGATTATTGCCGTTGCTCTCTGCCATTTCCTCTATTTAAGCTCCATTGTTTCCTCTCTTGGCTTACATTAGCATTTCCACAACTCTAGCTAGCACCTCAGTGCTTGTTTGAGCTTGATTCACCCGAAAACACTTCGGCCGCCATTGCCGATCTTCAAGCTTTCGGTGAAGGCGGTACCTCAGTGGCTCTCACTCTCCAATTCTTGCTCCCTCTGCTCCCTCTTTACTCTCTTGAGCTTAACCCTCACTTAATTTCACTTATCTTTCTCAGGGCTTGGCTGAATTTGTATTTTCTCTGTTTCGGCCGAAGTTCATCCCCTTTCTTCTTCCACGGCGCCAGAGCAGCTCCAACCTTTCTCTGTGTCTCTCCCGTGCTCAGGTAGCTCCACTTTAGTCCCTAGTTGCTTGCCGCTCGCTTACTTGGACCGCAGCGGAGCTTCTTAGCATTTTTCATTTTTAAACCATTTTTGTCACCTCTATAAACTCCGGCTTGCCGGCTTTCTAGACCGCCGCAGCCGCAGTTTTTGGGTCCCAGTGTGTGCGCAAAACTATTGCGGATCCATTTTGGGCCTTAGCTCGCACCGCTGTGACCAGAGTCGCCGGCGGTGAGCCTCCCTCCGCCGTCGAGTTTTGTCGGGCGAACTGTGCGCAAGCGTTTGAACATAGTTCTCTGTGGACCGTCGATCTTTAGATCAACGGCCTAGGATCACGTGAACGTTCGGACCATCCGAACGCGTCGTTCCATGTGTAACGTTGATCTCTAGATCAACGGCTCAGAATCGAGTGAACGTTCGGACCGTCCGAACGTTTCGATCAACGTGGATCGTTGGATCCAAGATCAACGACCCACGTGTGGGTGAACGTTCGGATCGGATGGTTTCTATCAACGTGGACCATTGGATCTAAATCCAACGATGGGGTTTGTGAACCGTGTGTGCGCGCACGCATTATCCCGTGGACATGGGCCGTTGGATCCAAGATCAACCGTCCAAGTTCGTCCACGTCGTTTTAATGTCGGATTTTCCCGAGGAGGATTATTTGTTAACTAAAAATGCAATTAACTTGTAAAATGCATAACTATTTCATTTTAATTCCTTTTCGGTTGATTCAAATTTTGCTAGTTATGTTTTTACTGAACTTTAATCTAAAAATGGTTCTAACCTCATTATAGCTCCAGAAATTTTTGCAAAGATTTTAGTTGAAATGAATAGTAGCATTTGGGATTTATAAGGCTGAGCAGAATTGTTTCGCTCATATCTTTTGCATTAAGAATCCAAATCAATTGGTTCTTCTTGCTAAATTCCTTATAAATCATGCTCTTTCTGCTGTTCTTTTTCTCTTTCTCGTTAGGTTCCGAAGAGCACATTGATCACCTAAGTGATCCTCATGACATCTTGAGCAATGACAACTAGGCAAGCAGTTTGATCATGTTAATCCCAGTATTTTTCAAGTCTAATATATTATTTGTAACTTGTATGTATGCATTGCTATGTTGTGTTAAATTATGATTAGTGGATCATATAGTTGCATAATCTGTAGGAATTGATTATCCTCTACTACCTGAGCATAGGTTATTTGCTGTGATTTGAGTTCGATGGATGAGCTCTTGTCACTTAGTAGATTGCGATTTGAAACTGCTTAGAAATGCTTAGTTTCGGTAGTAATGGGCGATCATCGATCCATGATCTTGATCACACATCTAATTATTACTCCTTTATGTCCAGCACTTGTGCTTTGTTATTTTGTAAAGTCAAAATCTGAAAATGAAAAAGTGATTTAGACTTGGGCATGTGGTTGGATGGTGGGTTATTGGGTTTGTGGATGTCTTGCCCAGGTCAACAAGGACCGAACATCTTGTGTCACGCTCTCCAAGCAATTTTGCGTGCTAACCACGCGAGAGGGATATGGGACCTCTCTTGACTTAGTACTTTGGCGTGTGTTATCTCCGAGTCGCAGGAGGGGGTTGTGTGTGTTGTGTGAAAAAGGATCTGTGTTTTTGTGTTGGGTGTGCGATGGTGGAGATTCCGGGTAGGTTCTCCTCCTTGAGGGGCATCGTAGTTGTCCAAGGCTTTGCCCATGAGGTGCAGTTGACCGAGGCTTTACGGTTACTCCGACACAACGTATGGGTTTCTATCCATACGAGCGACTCGTAGTTAATACACAATATTAGAAATGTCTCGTAGGACTTAGCCGTGCCGGCATACCTAAGGAAGTGTGCTTAATAGCTTGGCAAAAAGGCGGTCTGGCGTGTGGGTACATTGGTACACCCCTGCAGGGATAAAACTATTCGAATAGCCTCGTCCTAGGTTATGGACATGCTTGGTTAGGTTTTGCAAGAATTAGACTACAACATTTTTATTAAAATTTGACATGGTTGGTATGAATGGGTAATTCATGCTATTGTTGTGGTGGCTATGGGTTTAGTCACTTGCAGGATTGTTGTTGTCATCTATCTATTGTTATTATTGTTGTCAATTTGTTATTTGAACATTAAAAATAGATTTGCCAACTAGCTTTTAAATGTACTACATTATTGCAAATAAATATTGCTTTGTGCCGAAAATGAAACATACAGCCTCCACTCAAATAAGCTTGCATGTAGCATATGCATAGGTATGTTATTCTACACGTAAGTCTTGCGGAGTACAATTTTTGTACTCATTTGCTTTGCTTAACTATTTGTTGCAGAGGAGGAAGGTGAGACCCAAGGGCCTCACTTTTGTGAGATGTGCTGCGGGTTTGACGACTAGCTTGGCGGTCCGGTCGGTTGCCTTGTGGGTAAAGGCACACTGATTGCCTCTTTTGTTATCGCCATCTTATGGCATTTCGCTTCCGCTGTCTATTTAGTTATTTGTATGATTTTGGACGGTCGGCCTCTCTTTTGTAATAGCTATCCTTTATTTATATTAACTTCTGGTTTGTTGCTTTTGCTGGTTCTATGTGTGTGGATAGCATGGGGATATGCTCCAGATCTTAGGATGATGTGACAATTGGCAATGGCATTTATGGTTTGTCGTTTCACAGGGTTTTCGACAAAGTTCAGGCTTTCTGGACAGGGGCGGTCCGACCGGCCATAGCATGGCGGTCCGACCGGTCCCAAATCGGTCGGACCGGCCATGTGCAGAGGTCGGACCGGTCATGTGCAGAGGTCGGACCGGTAGTGACCAAAGAATGTCAGAATGTGCTGGGCCAAAAATACAGGGTGTAGGCAAGTGAGGGGATCCCAATGCACTTGGTCTCATAATTTTCGGAGTCCCCAAGCAAAAGTTCTATTCGTTTTAAATTTCGGAAGGTTTGAATTTCGGGCTTGAAATTGGCTAAGTCCTGTGGCGGTCCGACCAGCTCACGAGGCGCGTCCGACCGACCGGAGGCGATCCGGTAGCTCCACGATGGCGGTCGGACCGATTTTCACTATGAGCGTCGACCAACCGTGGTGATGTTGCTTTGTTAGGTCAAGTTCATTGGTTTCATGGCATATGTATTGCATGATGTATGTTTTGACTAACATGGGTCAAGTTGTGAAGACCTTGTTCCCGAATTCGTGTTTGCTTGTCTATGGTTGTGCAGGTTGCTTGGTGGTCAACGACGGTCAACAGCGAGGATGATCGGGACTAGACTTGGAGAGTTGAGGTCGAGCGATCGGCGATGCGGGTGAGGTCAATGACTCAAGCGTGGCCTTAAGATGGACAAGGGTGACCTATTAGCAAATCTGAGGCGCAAGATGGCGCTAGGTGAAGCTGTTTAGGTCAAAAGGTTAAAAATGACGCTTTGCGAAGCGTGCGTGTGTGACCCGTTTGTTAGTGGGCCTTAACGGGAGCCCAATAGAGTCAAACCCTAGAAGTTCTAGGCCTCCACTATAAATAGGAGGAGGTGGTGGCTGCACCATCTCTCTCTCGCCTCTTTTATGTTTCAAAACCCTAATTGACTTAGGGGGAGTTGAGGTAGAGGCTAGGGCTCTTGATGGTTTGAGGTGATTTTTGTGATCTTAGATTGACCACTATTCCTTCATGGAGTGGGTGTAATCCAACATCAATCACGAATTTAATCTATGCAAGGTTTGCTTGAGATAAGTCACTTTTCGTTCTTGCTTTCAATTTCGTGATTTTAGGGCTTTGTTTGATCCATGAGTTTTTGATTGATTCTTTCACGTGAATTAGCTTGCTGTGATATGTGTGAACCTATCTAGTATCATCTTGATAATCAATCACTCACGAACAAGCATTAGGATCAAGTTTTCGTTCTTGCCCGGTTTTAGACCCTCTCTTACTCAATTGACAATTCTTCAAGATTTAGCCAAGAATTATCATAATATTGGATTGGAATAGGTCCTCAATAACATAGAGAAGGTGTGTGCAAAGTTTCGGGAAGTTTGGAGTTGAGAATCAAAAGTTAGACCTAATTGCAACCGTCGTGGGCTGTTTTTTTACTGTTTTAGATCTGTTCTGGAGTCTCCCGGTCCGACCGCCCTTCACCACCGGTCCGACCGATTTGGCAGCGGTCCGACCGCCGGTATAACAGCGGTCCGACCGCCCGGAAATCGGTCCGACCGGTCAAGTCCAAAGGTCAGACCGCTAGTGCACTGTGTTGCTTTGATCTTTGATATTTTTGTCATATTGCTTAGGGGATTAAATTGAATTCAATACTAGTCTTCCGCTGTACTGGTATATTGATCTTCATAGCTTCCTCATAGGTATTGGAGTGAAATTGTGTTGAATTCGTAATTTGTGAAAATGTGAGTGTGCTCCTATTCACCCCCTCTAGTCGCCTTTTCGGTCCAACAAGTGGTATCAGAGCCCGGTTAGTTCAATCTTGATCTTATCCGGTCACCGAACTTAGGCGATGGATAGGTTCTCCACAAAACCGCATATCTTCAATGGGCACGACTATGCCTATTGGAAGAATCGTATGCAAGTCTTCCTTGAAAGCGAAGGACCGGCAATATGGGACATTGTTCGAGCTCCGTTCATTATTCCCGAGGTTGAAACGCCTGCTTCTGCGGTTCTTCTGGCTAACAACAACAAGGCCAAGAATCTTTTATATGGTGCGCTTGGTAGACAAGAATATAACCGTATTTGCAATCTTGCGACTGCGCACGAGATTTAGAACACCCTCGAAACCTATCATGAGGGTTCGTCCCAAATTAAGAAAGTGCTCCAAACAATCTATAAGTGTGATTATAACAAATTTGAGATGCGTCCTGGAGAGAGCATCGATGACATTTTCAGTCGCTTTAATAAAGTGATTAATCAGATGAAAGCTGTTGATATTGAATACTCTCAATCTGAAAATGCCACCCATCTCTTGGCTGCAATCAACACCAAGGAGTGGGAGATGTAGGCTACTGCTATAGAAGAGAATGTTGATCTTTCGAGCCTTACTTTGGAGTTGCTTTATAGCAAACTCAAGACTCATGAAATTAAACGAGTTGATCATCCCAACAAAGACAATTTAGCTTTGGTAGCAGATCCTCTCAAAAAGGCTTCTGATGGTTCTTTTGAATCTTCTTCTGGATTTTTATTTGCTTGTTTATCTGCTATTTATGAAGAGGAGCTTGAGAGTATCCCTGAGTTTGAGTTAGCCCTTCTTGCTAAAAAATTCACACGGGCCTACAATAATGTGAGAAACAAAAAGAGAGGTGGTCCGGTGACATGCTACGAGTGTGGTGAGCTCAATCATATCCGGGCAAATTGCCCCAAGCTGAAAGGTAAGAGAAATCATAGGGAGGAGAAGACAGCCTGGAAGAAGCCTCATGGGAACAACTCTGAGTATGATGCTATCAAGCTCATAAAGGCCGCTCACCGGGTCCTTGCCGCTTTTGGAGAGCAATCCATGAGCGATGTGGACTCCGGGAGTAAAGAGGACAAGGAGGAGAAGATCCCTCGAGACAAAAAGAAGGGGAAGGCCAAGGACTTCACCGGCATGTGCTTCATGGCCGACACTGACGATATTGATGAAGATGAGGTATCTCTCTCTTATGATGTTCTTTCTGCTAAATATGATTCCATATACGAGCAACTGCTTAGTCAAGATGAAGCGCTAGAATTTGTCATGACTAAAAATAATAAACTAGAGTCAAAAATTGGTAAACTGAAATTAGAACTTGCTAATGTTAAGACTCTTGAACCTGATGAATGCTTATCTTGTCATGATATGCACTCAGAATTGGCTAAACTGCAATCTGCTCACAATATTGCTTTGCAACAACTTGAAAATGCTAGAACCGAGCTAATTGAAATTAAATCTGCCCCTTGTGAAAAATACTTAGAGTCTAGCAAGTTGATTGCTTCTGGTGCTGTTGATTCTAATCTTTGCACTTTTTGTTTAGAACGCGAACATGAAGTTAAAGATATCTTAGAAGCAGCTAGAGCTAAATATGCCAAGCTTAAGGACAGTATTGAGTCTTCTACATGTGCTTGATGTCCTGCTCTTAAACTTGAAATTGCTTTATATAAGGAAAAATATGCTAGTGCTATTAAAGGCAAAACTTGTGAGTTATGTACTAATCTTGAAAAAGAAAATGCTTACCTTCAGGACACATTAGAGAAATTTTATAAAGGTAAGAAACAGTTAAATATGATTCTTTATAAGTCTAAAACTTCTTATAAAAAGCAAGGGTTTGGATACAACTTTATCCAAGACAATTCAAAGCCAAAAGTCACTCATGTTTTGGAAAATGGCTTAGTTGAGTTCAAAACCCAACCGGCAAAAACTTCTTTTAAATCTGCAGGTTTTGCTAAACCATCTGTTCAAACAAAAGGTGCTTCTTCTAGTGGTATTAAGTATCATTGCACTTATTGCAAAAAGAGTGGACACTTGATTGAGTTTTGTTGGCGTAGGTTGAAAAATGATAAGAAAAATTTTGCTAGTATTTCATCCACTCAACCTAAAGCTTTTATGAGACATGGTCATTTTGAAAAGAATAAACCTGGGTTAGGATTTGTTTCACATGCTTATCATCATGCTCGTAGACAGGATAATTCTCATGTTCGTGTGACCATTACTCATGATAGGAATGCAAATAGAATCAAGGATAACATACGCTTTGCATACTACTCATGAGCGTGTGTCTCATTCTTTGGGTTTGCAAGTCTTGTTTAACTAACCCCAGTATCGAGACACATCGTTCTTCTATTCTTTGATTTTCAGGATTGTCGCGGAAAGAGGAAGGGCACGTGCTTTGTCGACTCTGACTGTTCACGTCATATTACCGGAGACTCAAGATGGTTCACCTCCTTCACGCGGTCGACGAGTTTCGAGCATCTCCGAGAGCTTCCCATCGCCAAGCTGTTAAGCTCATATTCAGGTATTTACACTCTACCCTCTTATATCGCATTTGGTATTTCTGCTCTTCAGCTTTATCCATTAGGGGTTTTTCTTATTCTGATTGTGCGGGCTGTCGGCTAGATAGGAAAAGTACCTCAGGCGCTTGTCACCCACTAGGCACTTCTCTTGTCTTTTGATTTTATCCTCACCAAGCCTTTAGACCCAACTAGGTTTGTCACCTTGAGAAGCGAGTTAGGTGTAATTTATCCTTTTGGGTTGGTTTGAGGGGGAGTTCGATCTTTTCTGATCGTACCTTGTTCTTTTGATCTTTTCGTGTTCTTTTCTGAACTTTTTGATCTCTTATATGGCATTTGGTATTTCTGCTCTTCAGCTTTAACTTATTGCATCTCGTTGTATCATATTGCATTGATATGAAAAATTCAACAAATGGTATGAAAAATCCAAGTCATACTAAAAAGATGCATTATAATATAAGTTTTTCTGCTTATCTTTCAAGATTGATGAAGCTTTGCCTATTACCCTCTGGAGCTTTAGTATTTCAATTCTTGCTCAATGTCATGTCCAGTTCTTTTACTTGCTAGAATTATCATGCTTTTACATATGTAGCTAAGTCTTTACTATATGAGCTAGAACCTTAAAACAACTCGAACTAAAAATTGAAATTTGTGGATGTTTTAGCGAGTTGCGCAATTAGTGCTCCTTTTGTGACATTGGCCCTGTCAGAATTGCTTTGTTAGCTCTTTAATCTAAAATTGACCATTACTTGAGCTTCTAGTGTTCTTGAGATTCTAAAACTGCTCTTGTGAAACATGAAAAATCAAAAGATTGTCTTATGCTTAAATTGTGCAAAGTTTCGGGAAGTTTGGAGTTGAGAATCAAAAGTTAGACCTAATTGCAACTTCGTCATCGGTGTTTTTTTCTTGTTTGGATCATTTCAGAGTCTCGCTTCGGTCCGACCGCCCTTCACCACCGGTCCGACCGATTTGGCAGCGGTTCGACCGCCGGTATAACAGCGGTCCGACCGCTCGAAAATCGGCCGACCGGTCAAGTCCAGAGGTCACACCAGCAGTGCACTGTGTTGCTTTGATCTTTGATATTTTTGTCATATTGCTTAGGGGATTAAATTGAATTCAATACTAGTCTTCCGCTGTACTGGTATATTAATCTTGTGGATATCATGGGGATATGCTCCAGATCTTAGGATGATGTGACAATTGGCAATGGCATTAATGGTTTATCGTTTCATCAGGTTTTCGACAAAGTTCAGGCATTCTGGACAGGGGCGGTCCGACCGGCCATAGCATGGCCGTCCGACCGGTCCCAAATCAGTCGGACCGGCCATGTGCGGCGGTCGGACCGGCTGCGACCAAAAAGGTTCAGAACTGGCTGGGCTAAAAATAGGTGTTGTAGGCAAGTGAGGGTCCGGTCGGATCGGCCAATGCACTTGGTCTCACATTTTTTCGAGTTCCCAAACAAAAGTTCTATTCGTTTTAAGTTTCCAGAAGGTTTCAGAATTTCTGGGCTTGATTTTCGGGTAAGTCCCTGGTGGCGGTCCGACCGGCTCACAGGGAGTGGTCCGATCGGCCAGAGGAAGGTCCGATCGGCTCACAGGGAGCGGTCGGACTGGTTTTCACTTTGAACGTCAGCCAACTTCGGGGTGATGTTGTTTTGTTAGGTCAAGTTCATTGGTATCATGGCATATGTATTGCATGATGAATGTTTTGACTAACATGGGTCAAGTTGTGAAGAACTTGTTCCTGAATTCGTGTTTGCTTGTATATGGTTGTGCAGGTTGCTTGGTGGTCAACGACGGTCAACGGGAGGAGGATCGGGACTAGACTTGGAGAGTTGAGGTCCAGAACGATCGACGGTGCCTGGTGAGGTCAATGGACTCAAGCGTGACACAAGATGGACAAGGGTGACCTATTGGCGAATCCATGGCGCATGGTGAAGCGGTTTAGGTCAAAAGGGTAAAGACGGCGCTTTGCGAAGCGTGCGTGTGTGACCCATTTGTTAGTGGGCCTTAACGGGAGCCCAATAGAGTCAAACCCTAGGAGTTCTAGGCTTCCACTATAAATAGGGGGAGGTGGTGGTTGCACCCTCCCTCTCTCTCTCGCCTCTTTTATGTTTCAAAACCCTAATTGGCTTAGGGAGAGTTGAGGTGGAGGCTAGAGCGCTTGATGGTTTGAGGTGAATTTCGTGATCTTGGATTGACCACTGATCCATGATGATGTGGGTGTAATCCAACAGCAATCACGTTCTTAATCTATGCAAGGTTTGCTTGAGATAAGTCTTTTTTCGTTCTTCCTTTCAATTTCGTGATTTTAGGGTTTTCTTTGATCCGCGAGTTTGTGATTGATTCTTTCACGTGAATTAGCTTGCTGTGATATGTGTGAATCTATCTATGAAGGACCGAAATGGCAACAGAGGGGGGGTGAATGGTGCCTTAAAAACTCTCTATTAAAATTCACATCGAATCACCATATTCAATAATAGTCGTGGTCGAGAGCTGAGAAAACCACCCGTGGTCGAACAATGATCCAGAAAAGCTTATGCCTTGGTCGATCACCAACTCATGGTCGAATCACTGATGACAGAGAGAGCACGGCAAATAAGCTATGGTCTAAACGAAAACGGAGGACTCAAAAAAAATCAATCAAAACATCTCAAGCAAGGCAAAACTTCAGAATGATACTGATAAATGTATGATTGATCATAGAGGTTCATACGACCACTCCACTGAAGATACACGAGCATCCATGCTCTTACCCAGAGACAACTCACACAAATTAGACAGAAAAAGCTCAGAGCCGCTCATGGAACATCCTCTACCCTCGTCACCCTTCTTCGAAAACCTAACATCTCTTGTTATAGCCTCAGCTATCGGGTTTCAAACACTGACAACCCATTAACAGAGCAACAGTGCTTTCCCAGAGGCACAGTGCTTTACCCGTTACTATCTGACAACGGCTCCACTGCTTTGCCCATTAGCACCAACAACTCCATTGCTTTCCCGGAGGGACTGACTTCCCTTTGCGACTTTAGGTATTTGTCCAAAATACTCCTCAACTGCCTTCTGGAAGCTTCTTCCTCTTGCCTTGTTTGTCAACTCGTTACGATCACCTTGCAAGACTTGTCTTCTCAGGTTTCAAATGTTACGGACCTCAACATCTCCTATGTCTAGTCCCGACCTCTCCAAACCTCACCAAGACTTGTCTCCAAGATCCCTGCAACCAAATCAAACACAAAGCATCACATAGCACGGCGCAGACAAGATAAAGAACCACTCGCAAGCAGAGCTCGAAATAAGATTAGATCGCAACAAGACCGATTGAAATGATGAACTATCAAATGCACAAGGACTACGATTTGCAATTCAAAACTCTGCTCGGGACCCAAAATTACGATTCAGGACCCTTCGTGTTTAATGCACTAGCCGAGGATCACGCTAGTGCACACAAAGTTAACAAAGATGAAATCGATCCATACAAGCGAATAGTAACATAAGCGAATAACTTTGATTAATAAATAATGGTTTTGACCTTAAGGTCGAGTTACAATTCTTGAGCCACGCAGGCTATGAGACAAAATAAGCGGCAGTGAAACGAAAAGGTAGTGGCACCCCATCGATTCACCACAGGCAACCGACTGGGATCAAGACCTCACGATTAAGCACCTTCGATGTACTCGTCCTCAAATGCTAGTGAAGACTCCTCCTCTGCTTGATTCGTCAAAACAAGCGTGAGTACACACCGTACTACAAAGCCACACCACAGAGATGCAAAATGTATATATGCTGACTTTTTACAAGGGAAGGCATTTTGTGGCTCTTTTGCATAAATGCAACCTTTGCAATTTAATACAATTTAATAGATTGAAAACAGGTAAAACCAATAGACAATAATAATCTTAACAAGTTATTTCACAAAGACACACACAGCCTGACAGTTTATTCACATAGCTAGATGATTTAATCACATAGCTCCCTTCCCACACAGTTTTGTGAAAACATCTACCCCTAGTGTGAAATCCCCGAGCATTGTCCATGGCCATGACGCGCTATTCGAATAGATTAAGTTACACTCTGCAGAGGTTTGTACACTTTACCCACAAGATACACTTAGTGTAGCTAACACTAAGCATAACAAAGCAATTCAGATACCTTATCTTACTATGCTAGGCCCATCTTAAACAGACATGTGGTCGTACAGGAAGCTCAGTTCAATGACGCACATGGTGAGGTCCTTAATTGACCAAGGCAAGACTTCCAGCTAACCAAACCACATAGACACACAGATTAATATTATTCACACAGTCCACACAGTCCACCCTTTCACACAAGATCCACCCCTTGCCTCGGTCAAATCCTTTTACCACCTGGTTGATTTAAGTGCAACATATGCCACAAAGACACATAGTACACACAGTTTGTTCACATAGTTTCATATTCACTTAGTCAATTTATAACGATATACATGACAAGTGATTAGTGGCATGGCTAAGCAATCTAATACGCAACTAACCAACCCACGTTGGTGCTACCATATTACCAACTAAATACCAACTAAGGTGACAAGGAATCGGGACATAGCAATTAACAAGGATGGCATAACAATGTAGGATTAACTCATCGCACCCAAAAGCTTTTAAATAAATACTTGAATTAAGATGCATAATTTGAATTAAAATACTTTTATAAAGCTGGGAAGCAAAATGGTCAAGGGTATAGCTTGCCTTGGAATAGGTTTAAGTCTGGTCTTGGTCTTGGAAAGCTCCTTCTTCCTCAAACCTTCCGTAGTATCGTCAAGTCTACATGTAACGGCAAACAACAAGAAAATAAATAACAGAAGTAAATAACTCTGATAAAAATAATTAAAAATCTCCAATAAATAGATCTTGATTTTATACAAATTTAGAAATTTCAATGGATGGATTTGGAGTTAGGATGCAAAAGTTATAAGGTTTCAAAGTTTGAATCAAAAGAAAAACCCTAAAATAGGATTTATCGAATTCGAATTATTTTTCAATAGAAAAATCGGATTATTGCGCAAGCATGGCGTCGTGGAGGATTTTCCGAATTAAAATAACTAAAGAAATAACTGACATGTGGGACCCACATGTCAGTGACCCGGCTCACGGTGGACCAAGTCCACCGAGCCCTCTGGAGTTGAATAGGTGCTGGCGTGGCGCACCCGTGCGCGTGGCGCTGACACGGCGCCTACGCAGCTGACACGCATGCGCCACTGAGGCGAAAACGGTGAGGTGGAGGGTGACGTGGGCACGGCGCTGCGACCCGAGGGTCCCATGAACAGCGGCGAGTTAACGGCGATGAGTGGTACGAGGAGGTAGAGGAACACGGGGTCTCGAGGTGTGCTCACCGGTGCTCGGGGCGAGCGAGGCCGCGGCGAGGCTTTGGCGGAGGAGATGGTGCGGGCTCGGCGGCGATGGCGTTAGAGGCTCCTCCGGCGGCGGTGAGCACCGGCCAGCGGCGTTACGAGAATCAGCGGTGGCGGTGGCGGCAGCGAGGACGACGGGCGGCGCAATCGAAGCTCAAGCCCTCGGTGTCGGCGGCGAAATTCGCGATTCCGCGAGCACGAGGCGAGAGAGAGTGGGTGGCGGCCGGGATGGGTGACGCGGGGCGCCGGGCTCTCCTTTATAGGGCCCGGAGGTCCGGCGGCGTGGCGGCGTGGAGGTCGTGGCGGCGGTTGCGGCAGGCGCCGCGTCGCGAGAGAGAGGAGAAGGCGTGGAGGTCGTGCGGAGGAGGCGCGAGTCTCGCGCGCACGCGTCCGCGAGTCGTGGGTGGTTGGAGCGATCGTTGGCGAGCTCGCGCGGCTTCAATGGCGGTTGTCGCGATTTAACGCGCGAGAAGAAAGCGGCGAGACGACGCGGCCATAGCGGCCCACGCGTCAGGGAGAAAGGGCGAGACGCTCGCGCGGCCAAGATCTGGTCGTCCGCTCGCGATCCAACGGCTGAGGATTAGCGGAGCGCGTGGAGGGAGAGAGACGCGCGCGCGGAGATCCAAGCGTCCAAATCTGATCGGACGGCCACGAAAGATCGGGCTGAGGTGAACAGGACTGGGCCGAGGGGATTCGGCCCAAACACTATTTGGAGATTTAAAATAGTTTTTCTTTTTTAGAAAATAGCAGAAATTCAAATAAGCAATGGAAAATAGCAAATGATCTTAGAAAAATTCCAGAAAATTCTGTAAAATATAACCAAGCATATGGAATCTAAATAAAATAATTTTGGCAATTGTTAATGTTGGGATTAAGCTCATTAAATCGGTTTGTCCTTAAAGTCCATATTAAGCTTTTTAAATTAAAATTCAAATAAATCCAAATGGTGAATTTTCTTAATACCATTGTTTAAAAGATTTTTAAAGCTCTGAAAATTGGGATGTTACAAACCTTCCCCCCTTAATGGAATCTCGACCCCGAGATTCAGGCTAGCTAGAGAAAAGGCTAGGGAACTCGGCTTTCAACTCTTCTTCACGTTCCCACGTTGCTTCTCCTTCTGAGTGGTTACTCCACTGGACTTTGCAGAAACGAACGGTCTTGCTTCTGGTGCGGCGTTCTGCGACATCCATAATCTTGACCGGCTGCTCTTTGTAGGTGAGGTCTTCTTTTAGTTCAATCGAATCCAACGGTGCTTGTTCTTCTGGCACACGAAGACACTTCTTCAGCTGAGAGACGTGAAAGACATCGTGTACTCCTGCTAGCGATTGTGGCAGCTCTAACTGATAAGCCACTTCCCCACGACGTTCCAAAATCTTGAACGGACCAACATACCGAGGGGCAAGCTTCCCTTTGGCGTGGAACCTTTTCACACCTCTGAGGGGCGTAACTCGAAGATACACAAAATCTTCTGACTCAAAACTGAGATCACGACGACGATTGTCGGCATAACTCTTCCTCGGTCGAGCTATCTTTAATCTCTCTCGATCATTGACACTTGTTCTTACGCTTCTTGAATAATATCCGGACCAAAGATCATGCGCTCGGCGGTTTCACCGCTCAACGGGTTCTCTGAGCACGACCATACAAGGCTTCAAATGGTGACATTTGTAGACTGGCTTGATAACTGTTGTTGTACGAGAATTCTGCATATGGTAAACTCTTATCCCAACGAGTAGCATTTGCTAACGCACAGGCTCTCAGCATATCCTCCAATATCGATTAACCTTTCGATCTGTCCATCCATGCAGGGGTGATACGCAGATCTTGAAATTCGGTGAGTCCCTAAGGCTTCATGTAAACTCGCCAAAATCGGAGGTGAACCGAGATCCTCGATCGACACAATCTTCTTAGGCACAACATGCAAAATGGCGATCTTCGACATGTGCGGCTCCGCTGACGATCTCTGAGTAAGTGGTTTTGACTGGTAAGAAATGGGCAACTTTGGTCAGACGATCCACTATTACCCAAATCGAATCGTAACCTGATTGAGTCTTGGGTAACCCAGTAATGAAATCCATTCCGATTTCTTCCCACTTCCATTCTGGAATCTTCAAAGGTTACAATGACCCTGCTGGCCTCGATGCTCTGCTTTAACTTTTGACACCGTCGCACAAGGCAACGAACTCGCGACTTCTCGCCCGATTTGGCCACCAAAACTTATTCTTAACATCTTGGTACATCTTAGTACTACCAGGGTGAATCGAATATTTTGAGTCATGGGCCTCCTTCAAAATTAGCGGTCTCAATCCATCAATCTCTGGGACGCAGATACGTCCATTGATCCACAGTATGTCTTGATCATCTACTGTGAAGTCCTTGAACTTCCCTTCTGTCATCTTCTTCTTGATGTCGGAAAACTCTGAGTCCTTCGGCTGAGCTTCGCGAATCTGTTTCTCCAAAGTAGATTGCACTTCCAGATTTGCCATGAATCCTTTATAAACTACTTCTAGCTTCAGCTTCTGGAATTCCTCTTGAAGTTCTGAACAAAGCTCTTTCACTTCCAAGGCATTGCAGTGGCTCTTACGACTCAAAGCGTCTGCAACGACATTGGCTTTACCAGGATGGTAATGGATTCCAAGGTTATAATCCTTTATCAATTCTAACCATCTTCTCTGCCTCATATTCAGATCCGACTGAGTGAAAATATATTTCAAGCTCTTATGATCTGTATATACCTCGCAGCGATTACCGATGAGGTAATGACGCCAAATCTTCAAGGCATGCACTACTGCAGCTAACTCCATATCATGGGTGGGATAGTTCTCTTCATGCGGCCTTAACTGCCTTGACGCATAAGCGACAGCTCTTCCTTCTTGCATTAGGACACATCCTAATCCTTGACGCGAAGCATCGCAATAGATATCGAAATCCTTGAGAATATCTGGCAAAATCAGTACTGGGGCTGAAGTCAAACATTTCTTCAACTCTTGAAAACTTTCTTCACAAGCTGGGGTCCAGGTAAACTTTTTCTCTTTCTTCAACAATTGCGTAAGAGGTTTAGCAATTGATGAGAATCCTTCAATGAAACGACGATAGTATCCCGCCAATCCCAAGAAACTACGAATCTGAGTGACAGTCTTGGGCTGTTCCCATTGTAGTACTGCTTTAACTTTGCTGGGGTCAACGGCTACTCCTACAGCTGTCATCACATGACCAAGAAAATCCACTTCCTTTTTCCAGAAATCACACTTGCTAAACTTAGCATACAACTGATGTTCTCTGAGCTTCTCTAGAATTAATCTCAAATGTTCGGCATGTTGTTCTTCTGACTTTGAGTAGACCAAAATATCATCGATGAATACAACTACAAACTTGTCCAGATACTCCATGAATACCTTATTCATCATGTTCATGAAATAGGCAGGGGCATTGGTCAGACCAAAGGACATGACTAGGAACTCATAATGTCCGTACCGCGTTGAGAAAGCGGTCTTTGGTATATCCTTGGGACGAGATCTTCAATCGATGGTAACTTTGATCGCAGTCGATCTTGAGAACACTCCGGCTCCTTTCATTTGATCAAATAGATCATCTATCCGGGCAATGGATACTTATTCTTAATAGTGACTTCATTGAGAGGCCGTGAGTCGATGCACATTCTCATGCTTCCATCCTTCTTTTGACGAACAAAACTGGCGCTCCCCATGGCGACGAACTAGGCCTCACAAAACCTTTCTCCAAAAGTTCTTCTACTTGCTTGTTCATTTCTACTAGCTCATCGGCTGGCATCCGATAAGGTCTCTTTGAGAGTGGTGCTGTCCCTGGCACTAGATCAATGACAAACTCGATGTCACGATCCGGTGGCATTCCTGGTAACTCTTCTGGAAACACATCTGGATACTCTTTGACAACTGGCACATCTTCCAACGGCGGTCTTGGGCTATTGACTAGCAGATGTCCATTACGTACTGAGGTAGATAGGAACTCCACTTTGTTTCCTTTGGTATCCTCGATTGTAACGGCTCTTCGGCCACAATCTAGCACGGCTTTGTGCTTGGTTAACCAATCCATGCCAAGGATGACATCTATGGTTTGGGTGTCTAGAATAACCAGGTTAGCTAGAAACTCAACTCCAGCTATGAGTAACTTAGCCCCTAAACAACCCATATTAGAACTTAGCTCTGCTCCGGTGGTGGACCGACAGAGTGCGCTTAAGGTGCATAACTTCCAATTTATTCTTGGTTGCAAAAACTCCGAAACAAGCGAATGCGAAGCTCGTAATCAAGCAGAGCAGGCTAGTGTATGAATTTACTAGGAACTTACCAAGACAACCACGGTGCTTCTGGGCTCCTTCAAAGTGGCGTGATTAACACGACCTCGACCACCGATCGAGGCGTTCCTCTGGTTGATTGGTTCCTGAGAAACTCCTTGGTTGTTACTCGCATCGGGTCTTGGCAGGTGTTGCTCCAAGGTTGAAGCGAACTGGAGTGATAGTTCCCTTCTGAGGACACTGATTAGCGAAATGCCCTGGCTGACGGCAATGGTAACACACTCTTGGTTCATTCTGACGATTGTTGTTTCCTGGGGTGGGGTTGGTGGTGTAGGGTTACGAGAATCTTGAACAAAAGGACGAGTCTTCAAGGCGGTGCGGGTGTTCAAAGAACTCGTGGCGAAACCGATTAAGCTTCTTGTGGCATTATCCTTGCCCTCTGCTGTTGTGGCTGGTGGCTTCCCTGCTGAATCATCCTACGCTTGCGGTAATCCTCCAGCTCCTTGCGTTTGTCCTCCATAACCAACGCCTTGTTAATCAGCTCCTGGAAATCTGGGAAGGTGTGGGCATGCAGATTGACTTGTAGTCCTGAGTTCAGACCCTTCAAGAATCGACTCTGGCGAGACACATCGATGCGGCGTCTTCCGGAGCATAGCGAGCTAGCCGAAAAACTTGTTCGTAGTCGATCACCGACATACCCCTTGCTTGAGAGCGGAACTCGTCCTTCTTCAGATCCATAATGCCTTCAGGTACATGATATTGGCGAAAAGCTGCGGAAAATCCTTCCCAGGTGATATTCTGCGGTGCTCCATGCGCTGCGCAGAAGTTTTCCCACCACTCAGCAGCTATGCCCTCCATCTGATGGGTGGCATACAAAACCTTCTCATGATCGCTGCATTGGGTGATCGAGCTTCCTCTCAATCACGCGAAGCCAATCATCAGCTTCTACTGGCGAGACATGTCCGGAGAAAGTTGGCGGACGGGTCCTCATGAATTCAGCCAATTTGGACGGTCCCTGATGACTGTGAGCAACTGGGGCTCCTCCCTGATGATGGTTGTGATTGTTGTTGTTGTTGTTCATGGCTGCATCCGGTTCATCATGGTGTACATCCTCCTGCGTCTGTGCTGCCATGAAGGCTCCAAAGTTCTGTAAGTCAATAGGAGGTGCTTGGGGTGAGTCTTGCTCCGTAGTGGTTTGCTCATTGCCTTCGATCCTTGGGCTCTGGCTCCACTTGCGTGATATGGCGAGTCCGAACCATCCGTGAGGTTCCATGGGTTAGATAAGGTAGAGAGCACAAGGTGAGTTAAGAACTAGATAGGGATAGATTAAACCCAACAAACACAGCTCAAGAAACTTCGAATGAAATAATCTTCATTAATAACTTAATAGCATGGCTGCAACAAATGCCTAAGGGCCTTTGCAGCTCATACTTGCACACAGAAAGAAAAATGAAACGAACCTAAGCACACAAGCTACCGCCTAAAGGGCAACTCCGAAAAGAAGCCGCTAAGCGACTAAAGCGGACTTAGGCGAACTACTCGAGAAGCCTTCAAATCCACGGCGGCGCTCTGCTGGTGTAGACTACGAGTTAGTGGCATCGTCGCGAATCGATTCGATGCCCCGGATCGTGCGGCGGGAGCATGCGTCTTTGGTGCAGTGCGGTGGCTCCTCGGTGTGCAACCTCTACTGGATCCTCTAGAATCTCCTCTGGGTCTTCCTCGGCTTCTTCTGGCTCTTCCGGATCTTCCTTTTGATCATCTTCGAGCTCATGCTGACCGTAGAGAGCTTGCTCTAGGACGGCGATCCTTTCCTCGGCTTCCTCCCAGCACGATAGGCGCACCTCGGCTCGGTGGCGGCCATCTCGGCTGACTCCTCTGGCGGTGTGAACCGTGCAAGATGCACCACTGTGGCATGGCCTTCTCCGCTTGTAGACGGAAGCGCGCGAACATCTCCCCGGCGGCTGCGGGATGATAGCGGAAAGCGGTGTGTGGCGAGTTCTTGGCGTAAATGTGGCGGACTTCGGAGCATGGCGGTCGTGGCGACTCTGGATTCCTTGCGTGAAGGTGATCCTCCCGACCGAGATGTACAAGGGTTGCCTCTAGTGTTCCTCTGGCGTAGATTGTCGGTGGCGGACTATACCACGATCCGTCCATTGACCATGTACTCACCGCCATGGTACATCGGGCGATCGAAGCCTCAAGTGTCTCAATAGCTTCCTGACTCTGCGGCAAGTCCTCCGTTGCTATCTCAGAAGGTCGAAGGTAAGGCATCTGTCAAGGCAGACGGAGGTAAGAACCACGTTAAAACAGTGGGAGAGTAAAGAAATTATAGCAATAGATGAGTCAAGAGAGATATAAGAGGAGTTAAGCAATTCATTTAGTCTTGCAAGTTAAATTTTCTTTTAGAAAATAATTTGAACACTCGAGCGGCCAATCTAACTAAGGTCTAGACCTACAGTCAACCTGGCTCTGATACCACTTTTGTCGGGACCCAAAATTACGATTCAGGACCCTCTGTGTTTAATGCACTAGCCGGGATCACGCTAGTGCACACAAGGTTAACAAAGATGGAAATCGATCCATACAAGCGAATAGTAACATAAACGAATAACTTTGATTAATAAATAATGGTTTTGACCTTAAGGTCGAGTTACAATTACTGAGCCACGCAGGGCTAACAGAGAAAATAAACAACAGCGGAAACGAAAAAGGTAGTGGCACCCCATCGATTCACCACAGGCAACCGACTGGGATCAAGACCTCACGATTAAGCACCTTCGATGTACTCGTCCTCAAATCTCGTGAAGACTCCTCCTCGCTTGATTCATCAAAACAAGCGTGAGTACACACCGTACTATAAGCCACACCACGAGATGCAAAATGTATATATCTTGACTTTTTACAAGGGAAGGCATTTTGTGGCTCTTTGCATAAATGCAACCTTTGCAATTTAATACAATTTAATAGATTGAAAGCAGTAAAACCAATAGACAATAATAATCTTAACAAGTTATTTCACAAAGACACACACAGCCTGACAGTTTATTCACATAGCTAGATGATTTAATCACATAGCTCCCTTCCCACACAGTTTTGTGAAAACATCTACCCCTAGTGTGAAATCCCCGAGCATTGTCCATGACGCATGGACGCGCTATTCAAATAGATTAAGTTACACTCTGCAGAGGTTTGTACACTTTACCCACAAGATACACTTAGTGTAGCTAACACTAAGCATAACAAAGCAATTCGAGATACCTTATCTTACTATGCTAGGCCCATCTTAAATGTACATGTGGTCGTGCAGAAGCTCAGTTCAATGACGCACATGGTGAGGTCCTTAATTGACCAAGGCAAGACTTCCATTAACCAAACCACATAGACACACAGATTAATATTATTCACACAATCCACACATCCACCCTTTCACACAAGATCCACCCCTTGCCTCGGTCAAATCCTTTTACCACCTGGTTGATTTAAGTGCAACATATGCCACAAAGACACATAGTACACACAGTTTGTTCACATAGCTTCATATTCACTTAGTCAATTTATAACAAAGAAGATACATGACAAGTGATTCGTGGCATGGCTAAGCAATCTAATACGCAACTAACCAACCCACGTTGGTGCTACCATATTACCAACTAAATACCAACTAAGGTGACAAGGAATCGGGACATAGCAATTAACAAGGATGGCATAACAATGTAGGATTAACTCATCGCACCCAAAAGCTTTTAAATAAATACTTGAATTAAGATGCATAATTTGAATTAAAATACTTTTATAAAGCTGGAAGCAAAATGGTCAAGGGTATAGCTTGCCTTGGAATAGGTTTAAGTGCTGGTCTTGGTCTTGAAAGCTCCTTCTTCCTCAAACCTTCCGTAAGTATCGTCAAGTCTACACCCGAAGCAAACAATAAGAAAATAAATAACAGAAGTAAATAACTCTGATAAAAATAATTAAAAATCTCCAATAAATAGATCTTGATTTTATACAAATTTAGAAATTTGAATGGATGGATTTGGAGTTAGGATGCAAAAGTTATAAGGTTTCAAAGTTTGAATCAAAAGAAAAACCTAAAATAGGATTTATGGAATTCGAATTATTTTCAATAGAAAAATCGGATTATTGCGCAAGCATGACGTCGTGGAGGATTTTCCCGGAATTAAAATAATTAAAGAAATAACTGACATGTGGGACCCACATGTCAGTGACCCGGCTCACGGTGGACCAAGTCCACCGAGCCCTCTGAGTTGAATCGGTCTTGGCGTGGCGCACCGTGCGCGCGCGCCGACACGCGCCTGCGCAATGACACGCATGCGCCACGGAGGCGAAGCGGTGAGGTGGAGGGTGGCGTGGGCGGCGGCGGCGGCGCGATCGACCCGAGGGTCCCGTGAACAGCGGCGAGTTAACGGCGATGAGTGGTACAGGAGGTAGAGGGAACACGGGGTCTCGAGTGTGCTCACCGGTGCTCCAGGGCGAGCGAAGCGGCGGCGGCGAGGCTTTGGCGGAGGAGGTGGTGCGGGCTCGGCGGCGATGGCGTTAGAGGCTCCTCCGTGGCGAGGTGAGCACCGGCCAGCGGCGTTACGAGAATCCAACGGTGGCGGTGGCGGCAGCGAGGCAGCGGAGGCGGCGCAATCGAAGCTCAAGCCCTCGGTGTCGGCGGCGGAATTCGCGATTCCGCGAGCACAGGGCGAGAGAGAGGGAGTGGGTGGCGGCTTCGGGATGGGTGACGCGAGGGGCGCCCGGGGCTCTCCTTTATAGGGCCCGGGGAGGTCCGAAGTGGCGTGGCGGCGTGGAGGTCGTGGGCGGCGGTTGCGGCTTGGGCGCCCGCGTGCGCGAGGAGAGGGGAGAAGACGTGGAGGTCGTGCGGAGGAGGGCGCGAGTCTCGCGCGCACGTCCGCGCGAGTCGTGGGTGGTTGGAGCGGTCTGTTGGCGAGCTCGCCCGCGGCTTCAATGGCGGTTGTGCGCGACGAACGCGCGGAGAAGAAAGCGGCGAAGACGACGACGCTGTAGCGGGCCCACGCGTCAGGGAGAAAGGGCGAGACGCTCGCGCGGCCAAGATCTGGTCGTCCGCTCGCGATCCAACGGCTGAGGATTAGCGGAGCGCGGAGGAGAGAGAGGCAGCGAGAGATCAAGCGTCCAAATCGATCGGACGACCACGAAAGATCGGGCCGAGGTGAATGGGGGATGGGCGAGGATTCGCCCAAACACTATTTGGAGATTTAAAATAGTTTTTCTTTTTTAGAAAATAGCAGAAATTCAAATAAGCAATGGAAAATAGCAAATGATCTTAGAAAAATTCTAGAAAATTCTGTAAAATATAACCAAGCATATGGAATCTAAATAAAATAATTTTGGCAATTGTTAATGTTGGGATTAAGCTCATTAAATCGGTTTGTCCTTAAAGTCCATATTAAGCTTTTTAAATTAAAATTCAAATAAATCCAAATGGTGAATTTTCTTAATACCATTGTTTAAAAGATTTTTAAAGCTCTGAAAATTGGGATGTTACAAAACCATACGACCGGTTCCCAACTCGAACGACCGATTCTGGAGGACATACGACCGAAAGCTTTCCTCCGTGGTCGGACTCCATTCAGACCACATACGTCGGAGTCAAAAACCTTCCGACCTGTGGATTTCATGGGGATATGTTCCAGATCTTAGGATGATGTGACAATTGGCAATGGCGTTTACGGTTTGTCGTTTCACGTGTTTTCGACAAAGTTACAGGCTTACTGGACAGGGGCGGTCCGACCGGTCCCAAATCGGTCGGATCGACCATGTGGGGCGGTCGGACCGGCGGTGACCAAAGTGGTCAAAACGAGCTGGGCCAAAAGTAAGTGTTGTAGGCAAGTGAGGGGATCCCAATGCACTTGGTCTCATGATTTTTGGAGTCTCCAGTAAAAAGTTCTATTGGTTTAAAGTTTCCAGAAGGTTTCGGAATTTGAGGGCTTGAATTTCGGCTAAGTCCCGAGGGGCGGTCCGACCGGCTCACAGGGAGCGGTCCGACCGGCCAAGGGGCGGTCCGACCGGCTCACCTGGAGCGGTCAGACCGGTAATGACTTGAACGTCGGCCAATTTCGTGGCGATGTTGTTTTGTTAGGTCAAAGTCATTGGTTTCATGGCATATGATTTGCATGATGCATGTTTTGACTAACATGGGTCAAGTTGTGAAGAACTTGTTCCCGAATTCGTGTTTTCTTGTCTATGGTTGTGCAGGTTGCTTGGTGGTCAACGACGGTCAACGGCGAGGAGGATCGGGACTAGACTTGGAGAGTTGAGGTCCAGAACGATTGACGATGCCGGGTGAGGTCAACGAATCAAGTGTGACACAAGATGGACAAGGGTGACCTATTGGCAAATCCATGATGCATGGTGAAGCGGTTTAGGTCAAAAGGTTAAAGACGGCGCTTTGCGAAGCGTGCGTGTGTGACCCGTTTGTTAGTGGACCTTAACGGGAGCCCAATGGAGTCAAACCCTAGGAGTCTAGGCCTCCACTATAAATAGGGGGAGGTGGTGGCTGCACCATCTAGCTCTTCTCTCTCTCGCCTCTTTTGTTGCGAAACCCTAATTGGCTTAGGGGAGTTGAGGTGGAGGCTAGGGCTCTTTATGGTTTGAGAAGAATTTCGTGATCTTGGATTGACCACGATCCATGATGGCGTGGGTGTAATCCAATGACGATCACGTTCTTAATCTATGCAAGGTTTGCTTGAGATAAGTCTCTTTCGTTCTTGCTTTCAATTTTGTGATTTTAGGGCTTTCTTTGATCCACGAGTTTTTGATTGATTCTTTCACGTGGATTAGCTTGCTGTGATGTGTGGGAACCCATCTAGGATCAATTTGATCATCAATCACCCACGAGCAAGCGATTGGATCTAGTTTTCACTTTTGCGGTTTTTGCACCCTTCTTCAATCAGATCGTAAAAGATATTTGTTCGTCCAAGAATTATCATAATTGTTGATTGGAATAGGTCCTTAATATCATAGAGAAGGTGTGTGCAAAGTTTCGTGAAGTTTGGAGTTGAGAATCAAAAGTTAGACCTAATTGCAACTTCGTCATCGGGCTGTTTTTACGTTACGGAACTCACGGTCGGACCGCCCCCCACACCGAGGTCGACCGATTTTGGTGCCGGTCCGACCGCCCACACCGTAGGTCGATCGATTTGGTACCGGTCGGACCGCCAAGATAACAATGATCGACCGCCACTCTATTAGATTTGATTCTTGATGATTTCTGTCGTATTGCTTAGGGGTTTAATTGGATTCAATACTAGTCTTCCGCTGTACTGGTATATTGATCTTCATAGCTTCATCATAGCTATTGGAGTGAAATTGTGTTGAATTCATATTTTGGGAAAAAGTGAGTGTGCTCCTATTCACCCCCCCTCTAGTCGCCTTTTCGGTCCAACAAGTGGTATCAGAGCCCGGTTAGTTCAATCTTGATCTTAACGGTCCTTTGAACTTTGGCGATGGATAGATTCTCTACAAAACCGCATATGTTCAATGGACAAGACTATGCCTATTGGAAGAATCGTATGCAGTATTTCTTGAGAGCGAGGACAAGCTATATGGGACGTTGTTCGATCCCCGCTCATTATTCCCGAGGTTGAAACTCACGCTACGTGGTTCTTTTGGCTAACAACAACAAGGCCAAGAATCTTTTATATGGTGCGCTTGGTAGACAAGAATATGATAGGATTTGCAATTTTGCATCACGCATGCGAGATTTGGAACACTCTCGAAACATATCATGAGGGTTCGTCCCAAATTAAGAAAGTCGCCAAACAATCTATAAGCGTGATTATAACAAATTTGAGATGCATCTGGAGAGAGCATCGATGACATTTTCAGTCGCTTTAATAAAGTGATTAATCAAATGAAAGTCGTTGATATTGAATATTCTTAATCTGAAAATGCCACCCACCTCTTGGTGCAATCAACACCAAGGAGTGGGAGATGAAGGCTCTTGCTATAGAAGAGAATGTTGATCTTTCGAGTCTTACTTTAGAATTGCTTTATAGTAAACTCAAGACTCATGAAATTAAAAGAGTTGATCATCCCAAGAAAGATAATTTAGCTTTGGTAGCGATCCTCACAAAAGGCTTTTGATGACTCTTTTGAATCTTCTTCTCGATTTTCATTTGCTTGCTTATCTGCGATTTACGAGGAGGAGCTTGAAAATATTCACGAGACAGAGTTAGCCCTTTTAGCTAAAAAATTCACACGGGCTTACAACAATGTGAGAAATAGAAAGAGAGGTGGTCCTTACTTGCTATGAGTGTGGAGAGCTTTACCACATCCGCCAATTGCCCCAAGCTAAAAGGTAAGGGTAAGCACAGGGAGGAGAAGACAGCTTGGAAGAAACCTCATGAGAACAACTCTGAGTATGATGCTGTCAAGCTCATAAAGGCCGCTCACCGGTTCCTTGCCGCTTTTGGAGAGCAATCCATTAGTGATGTGGACTCGGGAGCGAAGAGGAAAAGAAAGGGAAGGCCAAAGACTTTCTTGGCATGTGCTTCATGGTCGACATCGAGCGACATTGATAATGATGAGGTATCTTTTTCTTATGATGAGCTTTACGCTAAATATAATTCTATAGTTGAGCAAGTGCTTAGTCAAGATGAAGCGCTAGAATTTGTCATGACTAAAAATAAGAAACTAGAGTCAAAAATTGGTAAACTAAAACTAGAACTTGCAAATGTTAAGACTCTTGAACTCGATGAATGTTTATCTTGTCATGATATGCACTCAGAATTGGCTAAACTGCAATTTGCTCACAATATTGCTTTACAACAACTTGAAAATGCTAGAACTGAGCTAATTGAAATTAAATCTGCTCCTTGTGAAAAATGCTTAGAGTCTAGCAAGTTGATTGCTTCTGATGTGATTGATTCTAGCCCTTGCACTTCATGCTTAGAAAAGAACGTGAAATCAAAGATATCTTAGAAGTCGCTAGAGTCAAATATGCTAAGCTTAAGGACAATATTGAAAATACTACTTGTGCTTCTTGTTCCACTCTTAAGCTTGAAATTGCTTTATATAAGGAGAAATCTATGGATAAAACTTGTGATGCTTGTGTTAATTTGAGAAAAGAAAATGCTTACCTTCATGATACATTAGAGAAATTTTCTAAAGGTAAGAAAAATTAAACATGATTCTTGACAAGTCTAAAACTCCTTATAAGAAGAAAGGTTTAGGATTCAATTCTTTTCAAGACAATTCAAACCCAAAAGTCATTCAAGTCTTGGAAAAGGTTTAATTGAATTCAAAACCCAACCTGCAAAAAATCTTTTAAATCTGCAGTTTTGCCCAACCTTGTATTAATTCAAATGGTGCTTCTTCTAGTGGTTCCAAGTACCATTGCACTTATTGCAAGAAAGGTGGGCATTTGATTGAATCTGTTGGCGTAGGTTGAAAAATGATAGGAAAAATCTTGATAGAATTTCATTCGTGCAACCTAGAGCTTTTATGAGACATGGTAACACCGAAAGGAATAAACTCGATTAGGATTTTCTCACATGCTAATCATCATGCTTCTACATATCCTAATTCTCATGTTCTTGATTCACCGGTCGACGGCCGGTGGTCACCGGTCTCGACCGATATAGGTCGCCGGACCCGACCGCCAAGACAACGGTCAGACCACCTGATGCTTTAATTCCCATGTTAACTTAAACATTGCTCATAACAAATTTTAGATGAAATCAAGGATAACACTTCGCTTTGCATACTACTCGCAGACGTGTGTCTCGAGATTAGGTTCCCAAGTCTTGTTTAACTAACTTGATGTCGAGACACATCGTTCTTCCGTGCCTTGATTTTTCGAGATTGCCGCGAAAGAGGAAGGGCATGTGCTTTGTCGACTCCGACTGTTCACATCATATTGCCGGAGACTCAAGATGGTTCACCTCCTTCACGCGGTCGACGGGTTTCAAGCATCTCCGAGAACTTCCCATCGCCAGGCCGTTATGCTCTTATTCAGGTACTTACACTCTACTCTCTTTGTATGGCATTTGATATTCCTGTTCTTTATCCTTGTCCATTCGGGGGGTTTTTCTTATCCTAATTGTGCGGGCTGTCGGCTAGATAGGAAGAGTACCTCAGGCGCTTGTCACCCACTAGTTTCTTCTCTTGTATCTTGTTTTTATCCTCTCCAAATCTTTAGACCCAACTAGGTTTGCCACCTTGAGAAGCGAGTTAGGGGTTATTTATCCTTATGGGTTGGTTTGAGGGGGAGTTTGATCTTTTCTGATCTTTCCTTATTCTTTTGATCTTTTATTGTTCTTTTTCTGAACTTAGTGATCTTTTTGAACTTTTTAAGTTTTTAGGCTTTTTATTTGCATCTCATTGTATCATATTGCATTCATATGAAAAATCCAACAAGTGGCAAGTGGTAACAACAAGTGGTTACAGCAACTGGTATGAAAAATCCAAAAAGATGCATTGTAATATAAGTTTTTCTGCTTATCTTTTAAAAATTGATGAAGCTTTGCCTATTACCCTTTAGAGCTTTTGTATTTCAATTCTTGCTCAATGTCATGTCTAGTTCTTTGACTTGCTAGAATTATCATGCTTTTACATGTGTAGCTAAGTCTTTGCTATATGAGCTAGAACCTTTTAAACAACTCAAACTAAGAAATTGCAATTTGTGGATGTTTTAGCGAGTTGCGCAATTAGTGCTCCTCTTGTGACATTGGCCTGCTGTAATTGCTTTGTTAGCTCTTTGATCTAAAATTGACCATTACTTGAGCTTTTGTGTTCTTGAGATTCTAAAGCGCTCATGTGAAAAATGAAAATCAAGATTGTCTTATGCTTAAATTGTGCCAAACTATTCTTACGAGACCGCTTGTCAAATGACATGAACTTGGAGATAGTTTGATGAACGAGACGATCTCATGGGGACCGCTTGTCGAAATGACATGAACCTCAAGATTTGTCGCCCGGTAGAAGCTTAGAAAGAGTTTTGGATGGCTCCTAGTCCAGGATCTTCTTTACTAAGATATACCTTTAATCAACTTTTGGTCGAAGCTTAGGATGAGTTTGTGGATGGCTCCTAGTCCAGGATCTTGTCACTAAGTTAGATCATTAGTCAACTTCAATATTCAATGCAAATGAGAAAAATGTTGACAAATGGGCGTTTACAAAATATTGAGCAAAATGATTCAATACGGGACTTGATTGACTCTTAATGTGGTCTTTGTTAGATTTTTGATCTCACTTTGACATTTTGACATGGCCAATTTCATTTTAGGATCCTGTTGATGAACTTGCTGAATTTGAAGCGTTGCTTAAATTGATCAAATCTACTGCTTTACTTTTGAGCCTTTGTGCTTAGCTTTGATATATATGTCTTACCATGATCTTGCTAGCACTGTCAGGCTTGATATGCTGTTTGTGCAATATTAGAGATACTAGCTTGTTCTTTTGGGTAATCTCCAAAGCTTCTTGTAATCAAAAATTGAAAAATACAAAAATTGAAGCCACTCCATTGCACTTCATGCATATTCCTCTTTATGCTTCTTTTGTTTCTGCTTCTTCCTTTATTCTCTATTTATTATCTCTGGATGAGAGGAAGGCGTGATTCCTTGATGAATCCATTGTCAAAGGGGGAGAAGATGTGTTAAATGAGAAGAGAAGATGTGTCAATGAGAATATATTTCTTTGTTGGGGGAGAAGTTTGTACAAAGGGCAGAAACTGAAAATTTGAAAATTGAGGATCATAGTGAGGGGGAGTTCTTGAGTTGCATTCTTATTGTCTTATTGAATATTCTGAACTTGAATTGCATTCTTCTATACTCACAATGATCATAGGTCAATTGAACAATTGTTCTTTCATATGGACCTCATGTGAGAATTTTGACCCTTTTCTGGAAATCAAAGTTTTTATGCTTACTTTTGCCTTGTCTCACATGCCTATACTATTCTGATGCCACTTGGTCATTTACATTGCTTTTTCTTGCTTATGGACCAAGTTGTGCCTTTGTGCGAAACCGCGAGTAAACTCGTTTTCAAACCTCTTACTTACATTTTTCTCGGATAATTGCCAATGTGTTCATCAAGGGGAGATTGTGGATTTCATGGGGATATGTTCCGATCTTAGGATGATATGACAATTGGCAATGGCGTTTACGGTTTGTCGTTTCACGTGTTTTCGACAAAGTTACAGGCTTACTGGACAGGGGCGGTCCGACCGGTCGTTGCACGGCGGTCCGACCGGTCCCAAATCGGTTGGACCGGCCATGTGGGGCGGTCGGACCGGCGGTGACCAAAGTGGTCAAAACGAGCTGGGCCAAAAATAGGTGTTGTAGGCAAGTGAGGGGATCCCAATGCACTTGGTCTCACAATTTTTGGAGTCTCCAAGAAAAGTTCTATTGGTTTAAAGTTTCGAAGGTTTGAATTTGAGGGCTTGAATTTCGGCTAAGTCTCATAGCGGTCCGACCGGCTCACAGGGAGCGGTCCGACCGGCCAAGGGGCGGTCCGACCGGCTCACCTGGAGCGGTCAGACCGGTAATGACTTGAACGTCGGCCAACTTCGTGGCAATGTTGTTTTGTTAGGTCAAAGTCATTGGTTTCATGGAATATGATTTGCATGATGCATGTTTTGACTAACATGGGTCAAGTTGTGAAGAACTTGTTCCCGAATTCGTGTTTGCTAATCTATGGTTGTGCAGGTTGCTTGGTGGTCAACGACGGTCAACGGCGAGGAGGATCGGGACTAGACTTGGAGAGTTGAGGTCCAGAACGATTGACGATGCCGGGTGAGGTCAACGACTCAAGTGTGACACAAGATGGACAAGGGTGACCTATTGGCAAATCCATGATGCATGGTGAAGCGGTTTAGGTCAAAGGTTAAAGACGGCGCTATGCGAAGCGTGCGTGTGTGACCCGCTTGTTAGTGGGCCTTAACGGAGCCCAATGGAGTCAAACCCTAGGAGTCTAGGCCTCCACTATAAATAGGGGAGGTGGTGGTGCACCATCTAGCTCTTCTCTCTCTCGCTCTTTTGTTGCGAAACCCTAATTGGCTTAGGGAGTTGAGGTGGAGGCTAGGGCTCTTTATGGTTTGAGAAGAATTTCGTGATCTTGGATTGACCACCGATCCTTGATGGCGTGGGTGTAATCCAAATGACGATCACGTTATTAATCTATGCAAGGTTTGCTTGAGATAAGTCTCTTTTCGCTCTTGCTTTCAATTTCGTGATTTTAGGGCTTTCTTTGATCCACGAGTTTTGATTGATTCTTTCACGTGGATTAGCTTGCTATGATGTGTGGAACCCATCTAGGATCAATTTGATCATCAATCACCCATGAGCAAGCGATTGGATCTAGTTTTCACTTTTGCCCTGTTTTGCACCCTTCTTCAATCAGATCGTAAAAGATATTTGTTCGTCCAAGAATTATCATAATTGTTGATTGAATAGGTCCTTAATATCATAGAGAAGGTGTGTGCAAAGTTTCGTGAAGTTTGGAGTTGAGAATCAAAAGTTAGACCTAATTGCAACTTCGCATCGGCCGCTTTTACGTTGCTCGAGCTGCCGGCCGACCGCCCCACACCAGAGGTCAGACCTATTTTGGTGCCGGTCCGACCGCCCCACACCAGAGGTCAGACCGATTTGGTACGGCCGACCGCCAAGATAATGTGGTCGACCGCCACTCTGTTAGATTTGATTCTTGCGATTTACATTATTGCTTAGGGGTTTAATTGATTCAATACTAGTCTTCCGTTGTCGGTATATTGATCTTCATAGCTTCATCATAGCTATTGGAGTGAAATTGTGTTGAATTCATATTTTGGGAAAAAGTGAGTGTGCTCCTATTCACCCCCCCCCCTAGTCGCCTTTTCGGTCCAACACGACCTCAGATCACATAGCAACGTGGTCGACACAGACTTTGACTAGCGAGGTCGAAATAGACTTCGACTACCGTGGTCGAAACAGACTTCGACTACCGTGGTCGGAACAGACTTCGACTAGCGTGGCCGGAACAGACTTCGACTAGCGTGGTCAGAACAGACTTCGACTAGCGTGGTCGGAACAGACTTTAGACTACGACCAACGTGGTCGAATACTTCCCTGGTGACCTCCGACTAGCGAGGTCGAAACAGACTTCGACTAGCGTGGTCAGAACAGACTTCGACTAGCGTGGTCGGAACAGACTTTCGACTACGACCAACGTGGTCGAATACTTCCCTAGCTACGACTACGCAGAGAAAGCCCAAAAACAAACTCAAGTACTCATCACAAACTTTTCAACAAGCTGTCAAATACTCATCACTCACAATGGAGGACCTCTCACATGGTCTCTCAATCTCCCCCTTGATGAGTATATTGACAAATACCGAAAAAGCATAAGATGAGGTTGAGTTTAAAGTCAACCAAGGTCTAAACAAGAGTAGTTCAGCTCAAGACCATGTTGACAAAAGAGAAAGACTTGAGATGAGATGAAAGAGCAATTTTCGCACAAAACTCAAGGCTTTTCTCCAGAAGGCTTTTTCTCTCCAAAATTCTCCCCCTTTGGCAATAAAATCATCAAGATGTAGAAAAGGGAGGAAAAGACTATATGATGTTCATTTTAAGCATTAGAAGCCATGTAGATTATCCAAAATGACTATTAGAGAATTACACCAAGCCATAACACATAAGAATGCTATCAAGATCATGACAATTGATGTAGAGAATAGCTAAGACAGGAAATTCATAATCTGAGACAAGGTCCAATTCTTTTAGCAAGTCAAATAAACCAAGATTATAGTCTAGCTAAAGGTATCCAAGGATGATACAAGCCATGTCAAATACTCTAAGTGGAACCAAGAAGCATAATATTGAACAGTTTAGAGTGCTACCAGTTAAAGAAAGACTCATTTGATCGAGTACTTGGTTTGTTCGAAGAAAAGCAATTTTAACACAAGTTTCTTTTTCTGGAAACATAATTATGGCTTTATCTTAGTGAAGCAAGTTCTAGACTAGGTGCCATCCACAGCTGCCTCCTAAGCTTCAACCATTTTTTTTTCAAATCTTAACCATGTGCTAGATCACAAGCCTTATGCGACCACTCCAAGCAACAGACTTAAGAAAGTGATCTTAGGTCATCCAAGGCTCCCCCTGAGTTCATGCCTAGTGCAATGGCAAGCAGTCTCATGAGAAAGATTTGGTGAGATCAGTTTTTTCGCACAAAAGAGATCATTTTTGCTTTTGAAGTTTTTAGACCAACGATTAAAGATAAGTCAAGTTTCTTAACGAACTGACAAAGCATACTCTGAAACTCAATAAAGATTCAAGACTCAACTCAGCCTACTTGACATGGCGAGTATCATAAAAGGATAACTTCATCAGACTAGTCTCAAGAGTTATTATGATTCAAGTTTAGCATTTTTTAATCACCTTAGCATGGCAAAGACTAAAGTCCACATAAAAAGTCATGATAAATCTAGCAGTTTATCATGAATCATGGCAAGATGTAAGACAGTGAAAACAGATCATAAGGGATAATAGACAAGGCTCCATATGATTATATTGTAATGCAGGATGAAATGCACGAAAATCCAGAACCTCTTCAGAATGAATTGCATCTTTTAATTCAGGTTGAGTTATGACAAAAATATGAACTTGAAGAAACAAAATGAACTCCCCCTGAACCAAAGGAACAAAGTCGAGAAACTGATAAGAGAAACAGAAAAGGCAGTCCTTAGAGCATAGAAAAGATATAGAGAATACAATCACTCAGGCTGGTTCTTATCTACCCCATATGATTCCAGGACTATCAGCTGATCGACTAACACACTAAGGAACAAACACTGTCCCTGTCTACTCAAGGGTGGCCCGACCCTTGCTAGAACATATAAGTAAGTAAGCTCTACTTAGAGAGAGAAGAAACAGCTAATAAGCAGCATCCTAGGAGCACAAGATAAGAATTATCAGACAGAGCAACTCGGCAAGTGAACCATTCTAACCTATGCTGGAAGGACTTCGACCCAAAATATTAAAAGAAATGCAACCAGACAGGAGTAAGCATAATTAAAATATAATACAATAGTAAAACTCAAGCTCCCCCTCACAACAGTCCTTAAGGACAAACCACCCCAAGCTCTCCCCGCAGAGCTGAAAACCGAGAACTGTCCAGAGGCTTAGTGAAGGTATCAGCCAACTGGTGCTCACTCTCCACAAACTGGAGCACAATGTCACCCTTCTCTACATGGTCTCTAAGAAAGTGATATCTGATATCAATATGCTTGGTCTGAGAATGTTGCACTGGGTTCTTAGCAATGCAAATCGCAGACGTGTTATCACAAAAGAGTGGAACACAGTCGATTGATAACCCAAAGTCCTGCAGGGTCGAGACCATCCAGAGCACTTGGCTACAAAGAATCGGCTGCGAGAACGCACTCGGTCTCTCGCAGCGGATCAGGTGCAACACCGGATTGCTTCCTTGACGACCAGAGACAAGAGAAGTGCCAATGAATTGGCAAGTGCGGAAGTGCTCTTCCTATCTATCCTACACCAAATAAATCGCACGGAGAAGGCTCTAAGAGATAGACAAGAAGAGGAAGAGTACCAGATACCATAGTCAATGGTAGCTCGAAGGTACCGAAAGATGCGCTTCACCGCCTGACGGTGTGATACACGAGGAGAAGCCTGAAACCGAGCACAAAGACACACAGAGAAATGTATGTCTGGTCTCGAGGCTGTGAGGTACAAGAGAGAGCCAATCATGCTCCTGAACTCCTTTTGGTCAACAGGTTCGCCGTCTTCATCTGGATCCAGAGCTGCTGTAGATGCCATCGGAGTTGATACTGGCTTTCCATCATTCATGTTGAAGCGCTTCAGGAGGTCTCGAGTGTACTTGCCTTGGTGAAGAAAAGTACCTACCCGAGTCTGTTTGATTTGGAAGCCAAGGAAGAAGCTCAACTCGCCCATCATGCTCATCTCAAATTCCGAGCTCATAACATCAGAAAACTGAGACACGAGAGTGTGTGAGGAGCCGCCAAAGATGATGTCGTCCACATAGATCTGGACAAGCAGAAGATCAGTGCCAAGACGGCGGATGAACAAGGTCTTGTCTATTTTACCCATTTCAAAACCATAACTTAGCAGATAGGACTTAAGCCTTTCATACCAAGCTCTGGGAGCCTACTTGAGTCCATACAAAGCTTTAGAAAGCCTGTAGACATGGTTAGGGTATTTGGGGTTCTCGAAACTTGGAGGCTGTCTGACATAGACTTCTTCCTCAATAAGGCCATTGAGGAAGGCACTCTTGACATCCATCTGGTAAAGCTTGAAACCCTTAGAAGCTGCAAAGGCTAGCAGGATTCTAATGGCTTCAAGTCTAGCTACAGGGGCAAAAGGTCTCTTCAAAATCTAGACCCTCAACTTGAGAGTACCCCTGAGCTACCAGCCTAGTCTTGTTTCGAATTACTAACCCATCTTCACTTTGCTTGTTCTTGAACACCCATTTGGTTCCAATGATATTGTGACCTTGAGGGGGCTCAACAAGGGACCAGACCTTGTTTCTTTCAAAGTTTTCCAACTCCTCATGCATGGCGTTTATCCAAGACTCGTCGGAAGAGCATGACAAACGCCTTTGGGCTCAAATGAGGCGACAAGGCGTAATGAAGAGAAGAGAGACAAACCAGCTTTAGAATGTGTGACACGCTGAAAGTGGTCTCCAATGATCTGCTCTGAAGGATGGTCCTTTTGAATGTGTCTAGGAGGTCCAGGGTGAGATGAAGAAGTGGCCTCTACCTCATTAGAAGATGAGATAGGAACAGAGCCACTAGCTTCAGAAGAACCGGAAGGTAAGGGCTGATCTCCTCGAGGTGCAGAGGAAGATGGCACCTCAAGAGGAGGAGGAAGAACTGGATCGGGTAGACAACCCTCATCTCCATCTTCCTCATCGTCCACAAAGATGGACTCGATCGCTCTAGAGAACTCGAGATATCGTGCCTAGTCCCCTGACCGCCTCATCGAAGGTCACCTCACTGAGTTTCTACCATTTTGCTAGACTCAGCCTTCACTCTATAGGCACGAGAAGAAGTCGAGTAACCCAGAAAGATACCATCACAAGATCGTGATTCAAACTTATCTAGGTTCCCAGACTTCAAAATAAAGCACTTGCAACCAAACACACGAAAATGCGAGACGCTGGGTTTTCGCCCATATCTCAACTCATAAGAAGTGCGATGCAAGAGTGCCCAAGAAAGACTCATAGAAACATGACAAGCGAGCAATGGCCTCATTAAAACTTCCTAGGTGTAGAGTACTCATCAAGCATCGTCCCGCCATCTCGACCAAGGTGCGGTTCTTCCTCTCCACAACGCCATTCTGTTGAGGGACGTATGGAGACGAGAACCGTGCTCTACACTGCCTCACCACGAAACTCTCAAAGTAGGAATTCTTGAACTCGGTGCCATTATCACTGCGAATTGCTCGTAATGCACCCGGAGCTCAACAGAAAGCCTCTTGAAAAGACCACGAAAGAGAGTAAACGCGTCTCATCCTTCGAGGCTAAGAAAAACACCCAAGAGTACCTCGAGAAGTCATCGACCACAACAAGAATATACCACTTCCTCCCTGTGGATCAAGATTTCGAGCCGGACCAATCTGTATCCATATGGAGCGGCTTGTCCCGTGCATCGATCATTATCCTTTATTTCGAGAGTGAGAAGCGGCAACCATCTTGCCGTGCTAAGCATGGAGAGAAAACTAGATCCTTGACCATCTTGAGTTTTGGCAGACCACGAATAAGATCGTGGCCGCTAACTCGTGTCAGATGATCAAAGCCTATATGACCTAGTCTCCTATGCCAAAAGGTCAAATCACGAGATTCAGAAGCAATTAAACACCGGAGAGGATCACCAGAAGACTCAGAAAAATCAGCACGAAAGATCCTCCCATATCGAGATATCCCGCAAACTAGACTACCCGAAGAATCAAGAATTTTGCAATTGTTTTTCTTAAAGCTCACCTCGTAACCGTCATCGGTAAGCTGAGAGACCCAAAGCGATTATCTTCGCAGCTTACTTACTAAGGCAACATCTTTTAAAATAAAGGAATCATTAATGCTCACAGTACCTTTAGCGATGACGCGCCCAAAAGAAGTATCTCCGAAGGTGATCGTATCATCACCTGGAGCACGGGCTAGGGAAGAAAACCAGTGAGAATCTCCAGTCATATGGCGAGAACAACCGGAGTCTACAATCCAGACCTTTCCTTCGGCCCGTGACCTCGAGTCAAGCAGAGTAAAGTCTCGATCTTGGGTGAATCAACAGTGATTTTGGCACCCAATACTGAGTAACACGGTGAACAGATGAAGTAGTCAAGCAAGACTGACCTCTATCTACCCTACGCTCTCTGTCACTCAACAAGTCAGAAGGTCTGTGTGCAGACCTGAAGCTGTTGCTGAATCCGACTGCTATGGAAGAGCTAGTCGAAATTCTGACAACATCTTTGATCAGCCGAGTAGCCATCTCGAAAGGGAAACCGAGATCTACCCTCAGAGCGACGGAAGTTACGACCGAAAGGAGCATGAGGACGAAAATCAGAAAACTCAGAAAAACCAAGTCCTCGATGCTGCCCTAAATCATCAGTTCTATCAAACCTAGACCTCGTGTTGGTCTTAGGTGCACTCATGGTCTGGGGCTGACCCTGAATGTACCTAACAGACTCAACACGGTCTCTACGCGCGATCTTGGCGCGCCTGAAGCAATGATCAACCAAATGTCCATCCTTCTGATAGAAGGTGCAATGATACTTCGCCTTCTGAGGGGCCGAAGCTACAGGTGGAATTACCTTGCTGTCAGAGATCCTTTGAACAAAACCCGCTGATTTGAAATTTACTTTCTCAGTCCTGGGCTTAGTTTTGATCACACCTGGTGCTATGGTTCTGAGCACGACAGGTGGATGCTTCCTCATATCATCATGAAAGTCATATCCTAGACCCTGATTAAATCTGCAAATCTTAGATTGGTCTAGAATGAGATTGAGCTTCTTCTTGCCTCCTACAAACCTCTCGAGAGTGTTCATAAGATACTGACACTCACGAAAGAGAGAGGTGCAAGAAGAGCAGGGGGAAGAGGGAACAGCAGAAGGTAAGGGAGCAGAAGAAGAACCAACAGCATAGGAAAGATTGGCTTGTGCATGCACAGCCGACTTTGGGGGAACAATCCTACTGCTAGCAGATTGGTTCACGTTGCTAGGCGTCTCTACCAAACCTTTAGACTTCTTCCCAGCACACACAATACAAGCAGATGATTGTGTTTCTAGAAGGTCCTTAGTTAGCTTCACACATTTTTCATCCAAAGCAACCAAATCAGATTTTAGTTTATTACATTGATTGCATGGTGAGCTAACAAGGTCCTTAGAAGCATCTTGAGCCGCTTGTTATTATGATCAATCATTTCTTGAAACTGCTTGGATCTGATTCTAGTTCATTGATTAACTTAGGGCAGTTTAAACAAGAAACAATGGGCTCTAGAAGCGCATTTCGAATTCACAAATTTTGTGATCTGCCTGCTTTAGGTTCATCTTGAGATTATTACAATTTTCACAAGTCTCGGCGGATGGAGCAACATGGTATAAAGACCTCTAAACGATTTGTCCTTAACCTCACATGAGGTGCAAGCGAGAGCCTCAACAAGAGTAGATGAAGGAGGTGCTACCCTACTCATCTCTAATTCAAAGAAGAAGACTAATGTTCTCTATTTTAATCATGAAGTTCAGAGGACACACTATCATGCAAGGTCCTTAGTTTTTCCATGTCATCAAGCAAAGCACAGCATGTGTCACAATTATCCCGGGAGGGAGCAGATGTAAGTAAAGTAAGCTCCTGTGATAGTCTAGCTACTTCCTTCTCCAACTCAGCACACTTAGCCCTAGACTTAGCATGAAATCTACCTAGCTTAAGAAAAGCATCATTAAGCTGGTCGTAAGTGGGACTAACCTCATCGGAGTCGGAGTACAGCTCGCTGTCGCTCAGTTCGCCCCCGAGGGCCATGAAGCACATGCCGGAGAAGTTGCCGTCGTCCTTGGGATCATGATCGTCCTTCACATCATCGTCACTCCACCCCTCCACCTCGCTGGTGTCCAGTTCGTCGAGGGCGGTGAGGACGCGATGGAACAGCTTCTTTGCCTTCCCAATGTTGCGGAACTTCTTCTTGCCTTGGTCAGGTGCTGTGGGCTTCGTGTTGCGGTTCTTGTCGATGTAGTCGTTCTTGCTCGGACCGCCATAGTCACCTTTGCCCTTCCCCAGCTTGGGACAGTTTGCTCGGATGTGGTTGGGGCCACCACACTCGAAACAAATCACAGGACCTCCTCTTTTCCATCCCTCCTCCTCTTGTAAGCATGGGAAAACTTCGAGCTAGGAGGGCTAGTGTTCATCCTCAAGTCGCTCTAATCGATCATCGCTTATGTCACGAGAGCAGCTAGGAGAACCCGCAGACGACTCGTAAGAAGATCCAGAGGTGGGATCAGTAACTAAAGCCATCGACTGTGACTTCGACCTTCGAGAGACAATGTCAATCTCGTGAGTCTTGAGACGCAAGTAAAGCGCATCAAGAGTCAGGGTCGAGAGGTCCGTGCTATCCTTGATGGTAGTCACTTTCATCTCCCAAACAAGAAGATCAAGTCGTAAATCATCATCGAAGCGTTATCCGAGTCGGGGTATGTAAGACCGACCGCTCGGAGGTTGCTCAAAATCTTGTGGAAACGCGAAAAGCACTCGTCAAGAGATTCACCAACAAGCATTTCAAATTTGTCAGATTCTCGCTTGAACTGGTCTTGTAGAACCGTTTTAATCTGGGTGGTGCCCTCATGGTATGCATCGAGGGTCACCCGGATGTCGTAGCGAAAATCAAATGAGAAATGCGATCAAACTCACTTCGCTCAAACCACGAATGATAATGTTCCTTGCCTTAGCATTTGCCTCAACATCGGGCATGTTTCCCACATTGATGTTTTCATCGGCGAGAACGACAAATCTAACCTTCACCTTTCTCCGGATGGCATACCCCGAGCACGGATGTAAGTTTCCATTCGGCTCTTCGGAAGGTAATCCATGACATCAAAGACTGGAGGCTTGGTGGAATACTTGTCCGTTGCCATGGCTCAACTGACCGGTTAAGATCTATAAAGAAGAGCTAATCGGCTCTGATACCAATTGAAGGACCGAAATGGCAACAGAGGGGGGGTGAATGGTGCCTTAAAAACTCTCTATTAAAATTCACATCGAATCACCATATTCAATAATAGCCGTGGTCGAGAGCTGAGAAAACCACCAGTGGTCGAACAATGATCCAGAAAAGCTTATGCCTTGGTCGATCACCAACTCATGGTCGAATCACTGATAACAGAGAGAGCACGGCAAATAAGCTATGGTCTAAACGAAAACGGAGGACTCAAAAAAAAATCAATCAAAACATCTCAAGCAAGGCAAAACTTCAGAATGATACTGATAAATGTATGATTGATCATAGAGGTTCATACGACCACTCCACTGAAGATACACGAGCATCCATGCTCTTACCCAGAGACAACTCACACAAATTAGACAGAAAAAGCTCAAAGCCGCTCACGGAACATCCTCTACCCTCGTCACCCTTCTTCTGAAACCTAACATCTCTTGTTATAGCCTCAGCTATCGGGTTTCAAACACTGACAACCCATTAACAGAGCAACAGTGCTTTCCCAGAGGCACAGTGCTTTACCCACACTATCGACAACGGCTCCTTTGCTTTGCCCATTAGCACCAACAACTCCATTGCTTTCCCGGAGGGACGACTTCCCTTTGCAGCTTTAGGTATTTGTCCAAAATACTCCTCAACTGTCTTCCTCGAAGCTTCTTCCTCTTGCCTTGCTGTCAACTCGTTACGATCACCTTGCAAGACTTGTCTTCTGTGGTTTCCAGTCGTTCTGGACCTCAACATCTCCTATGTCTAGTCCCGACCTCTCCAAACCTCACCAAGACTTGTCTCCAAGATCCTGCAACCAAATCAAACACAAAGCATCACATAGCACGACACAATACAAAGAACCAGACGCTACAAACAGAGCTCGAAATAAGATTAGACTGCAACAAGACCGGTCGAAATGATGAACTATCAAATGCACAAGGTCTACGACTGCAATTCAAAACCATACGACCGGTTCCCAAGTCGAATGACCGATTCTGGAGGACATACGATCGAAAGCTTTCCTCTGTGGTCGGACTCCATTCAGACCACATACGGCGGTCGAAAACCTTCCGACCTCGGATCACATAGCAACGTGGTCGACACGGACTTTGACTAGCGAGGTCGAAGCGAGAGTTCGACTCACCGTGGTCGAAACAGACTTCGACTACCGTGGTCGAGCGGAGACTTCGACTAAGCGTGGCGGAATGGACCGACTAGCGTGGTCGTAGCGGACTTCGACTAGCGTGGTGAACGGACTTTCGACTACGACCAACGTGGTCGAATACTTCCACGGTGACCTCCGACTAGCGAGGTCGAAAAGCGGTTTCGACTAGCGTGGTCGAGCGGACTTCGACTAAGCGTGGTCGAACGGACTTTCGACTACGACCAACGTGGTCGAATACTTCCCTACCTACGACTACGCAGAGAAAGCCCAAAAACAAACTCAAGTACTCATCACAAACTTTTCAACAAGCTGTCAAATACTCATCACTCACAATGGAGGACCTCTCACATGGTCTCTCAATCTAGGATCATCTTGATCATCAATCACTCACGAACAAGCGTTAGGATCAAGTTTTCGTTCTTGCCCGGTTTTAGACCTTCTGTTACTCAATAGACAACTGTTCAGGATCTATCCAAAAATTATCATTATATTCAATTGGAATAGGTCCTTGATAGCATAGAGAAGGTGTGTGCAAAGTTTCGCGAAGTTTGAAGTTGAAAATCAAAAGTTAGACCTAATTGCAACTTCGTGATCGGGCTGTTTTTACTGTTTCAGATCGGTTCTGGAGCCTACCGGTCAGACCGCCCATCATCTCCGGTCCGACCGATTTGGCAGCGGTCCGACCGCCAGTATAACAGCGGTCCGACCGCCCGGCAATCGGTCCGACCGGTTGGGTCCAGAGGTTAGACCGCCAGTGCACTGTATTGCTTTAATCTTAGTTGATTTTGTCATATTGCTTAGGGGATTAATTTGAAATCAATACTAGTCTTCCGATGTACTGGTATATTGATCTTCATAGCTTCCTAATAGCTATTGGAGTGAAATTGTGTTGAATTCATAATTTATGAAAAAGTGAGCGTGCTCCTATTCACCCTCCCCCCCCCCCCCTCTAGTCGCCTTTTTGGTCCAACAAGTGGTATCAGAGCCCGGTTAGTTCACTCTTGATCTTAACCGGTCACTGAACTTTAGGCGATGAATAAATTTTCTACTAAACCGCATATCTTCGATGGGCACGACTATGCCTATTGGAAGAATCGTATGCGAGTCTTTCTTGAGAGCGAGGGACAAGCTATTTGGGATGTTGTTCGAGCCCCGCTTATTATTCCTGAGATTGCAACGCCGGCTTCAGCGATTCTTGTGGCAAACAACAACAAGGCCAAGAATCTTTTATATGGTGCGCTTGGTAGACAAGAATATGATCGCATTTGCAATCTTACCATCACAAGACGAAATTTGGAACACTCTCGAAACATATCATGAGGGTTCGTCCCAAATCAAAAAGGTGCGCCAAACAGTTTACAAGCGTGAATACAACAAATTCGAGATGCGTCCTGGAGAGAGCATCGATGACATTTTCAGCCACTTTAATAAATTGATTAATCAAATGAAAGCTGTTGATATTGAATATTCTCAATCTGAAAATGCTACCCATCTCTTGGCTGCAATCAACACCAAGGAGTGGGAGATGAAGTCTTACTTTAGAATTGCTTTATAGTAAGCTCAAGACTCATGAAATTAAAAGAGTTGATCATCCTAAGAAAGACAACATGGCATTGATAGCTGATCCTCTCATGAGGTCCTCTGATGGTACTCTTGAATTATTTTCTGATTTTTCATTTACTTGTTTATCTGCGATTCATGAGGAGGAGCTTGAAAGTATTCCTGAGACAGAGTTAGCTCTCCTAGCTAAAAAGTTCACACGGGCCTACAATAATGTGAAAAACAAAAAGAGAGGTGGTCCGGTGACATGCTATGAATGTGGTGAGCCCAATCATATCTGGGCAAATTGCCCCAAGCTGAAAGGTAAGAGCAATCATAAGGAGGGAAAGCCAGCTTGGAAGAAGCCTCCATTCAACAAATCAAGGTATGAGGCTAATAAACTTGTGAAGGCCGCTCACCGGGTTCTTGCCGCTTTTGAGGATCAATCCTTGAGCGATGTGGATTCTGGGAGTGAGGAGGACAAGGAGGAGGAGATCCCTCAAGGCAAAGAGAAAGGGAAGGCCAAGGACATCACTGGTATGTGCTTCGTGGCTGACACTAATGACATTGATGATGATGAGGTATCTTTTTCTTATGATGAGCTTTCTGCTAAATATGATTCTATAGTTGAGCAATTGCTTAGTCAAGATGAAGCGCTAGAATTTGTCGTGACAAAAAATAAGAAATTAGAGTCAAAGATTAGCAAACTGAAAGTAGAGCTTAAAAATGCTAAGACTCTTGAACCTGATGAATGTTTATCTTGTCATGCTATGCATTCAGAAATTGCCAAATTACAATCTGCTTATAATATTTCGTGCAAAGAACTTGAGAATGCTAGATCTGAGCTAAATGAAATTAAAATTGCTCCTTGTGAAAAATGTTTAGAATCTAGTAAATTGATTGCTTTTGATGTGTTTGATTCTAGCCCTTGCACTTCATACTTAGAAAAAGAACGTGAAATCAAAGATATCTTAGAAGCTGCTAGAGTCAAATATGCTAAGCTTAAGAACAATATTGAAAATACTACTTGTGCTTCTTGTTCCGCTCTTAAGCTTGAAATTGGTTTATATAAGGAGAAATCTATGGATAAAACTTGTGATGCTTGTGTTAGTTTGAGAAAAGAAAATGCTTACCTTCATGATAGATTAGAGAAATTTTCTAAAGGTAAGAAACAGTTAAACATGATTCTTGATAAGTCTAAAACTCCTTATAAGAAGCAAGGTTTAGGATTCAATTCTTTTCAAGACAATTCAAAGCCAAAAGTCATTCAAGTCTTGGAAAAAGGTTTAATTGAATTCAAAACCCAACCTGCAAAAATATCGTTTAAATCTGTAGGTTTTGCCCAACCTTGTATTAATTCAAAGGGTGCTTCTTCTAGTGGTACCAAGTACCATTGCACTTATTGCAAGAAAAGTGGGCATTTGATTGAATTCTGTTGGTGATGAGTCACGGCGGCCCGATCTTCCGATAGGTTCGATTTGGTTCGTCGTGAGGACGTTGACGCTTTGAGGCTTCCGACCAACAGATCGTCACCTCGCAATTCGCTACACCCGCGCTGTCGTTATCGACCACGCTTGCACGCGATCGACCTTACCACGAAGGTTATTATTCCTGCAAGCAATCGAAGCAACTCACAAGAACAAGGTAGATGCAATCTGAATTGTATTGCGGATATAGATGAAGTTTACAAGTGGGGTTCCTCAAACCGATAATCGCTAAACCGCAATTGGCGAAATAATCTAAGAAAACCCGCCTCTAAACTATGGCGACTCTCAGATATATATAGGGAACGTGAGGAGGTTGACCTAGGGTTGTGCGGCCGTGGGATGAAGCGTACACAACACGGACTCCGACCTCGTTACGCTTACAAAGTCTTATTAGTTTCAATGGTGACGCAACACCTTGTGTTGCGATTTCGGTCGAAGATCCGCCGTGGGATCGGTCCTAGGGTGGCCTTGAGGAGTCCATGCTATCTTTGGTCGTAGGTTGTGTCCAACGAGTACTGTGCTTGCTTTTCTGGTCGTAGATTGCTCCCAACGAGTCATCTGGTCATAGGCCTTCTTGAAGTGGTCGTAGGCCTTCTTGAAGTGGTCGTAGACCTTCTTGAACTGGTCGTAGGCCTTGATTTCTGAGTACAAGTAAATCATCTCCATTAGGCAGCATCATAGAGTTCTCAAATAATACACTCAGCCCTAGAAAAGATTTTACCTGATAGATTAAGTCACGTGCTCTAGCTCTTGTCATAGGACCTTGTAGTTCAACACCCAAATATGGAGGGTCTTGTGTAGTACGTGTATCCGAAGGAGGGATGTCCTCATCAGTTGGCATAGGTTGAAAAATGATAGAAAAAATCTTGATAGAATTTCATTCAGGCAACCTAGAGCTTTTATGAGACATGGTAACACTGAAAAGAATAAACCTGGATTAGGATTTTTCTCACATGCTAATCATTGTGTTTCAAAATATCATAATTCTTATGTTCTTCAGGCTGGCGGTCTGACCGCTGGTGGTCACCGGTCTGACCGATTTGGTCGCCGGTCTGACCGCCAGAACAACGCCGGTCGGACCGCCTCTGGACAGGTTAATTCCCATGTTAATTTAAACATTGCTCATAACAGAATTTTAAATAAAATCAAGGATAGTACTTCTGGTTTGTATACTCCTTGCAGACGTGTGTCTCAGTACTGGATTCCTAAATCTTGTTTATCTAACCCCAGTATTGAGACACATCGTTCTTCCGCCTTGATTTTCGTGATTACCGCGGAAAGGGTAAGAACACGTGGTTCGTCGACTCCGGGTGTTCACGCCACATGACCGGAAACTCAAGATGGTTCACCTCTTTCACGCGGGAAATAGGTGATGACTTCATCACTTTTGGAGATGATACACAAGGGCGAATTGAAGGAACAGGATCAATTAGGGTGAACAACAAATTCATCCTAAAGGATGTCGCTCTTGTGGACAAGCTTAGGTATAATCTCCTTTCTGTCTCTCAGCTTCTTGATGATGGCTATGAGACTGTATTTAAGAAAAATGCTTGTCGTGTGCTTGATTCTACTGGTGAGCTTGTGTTTGGAATATCTAGAATTGGTAGAATTTTTGGAGCTGATTTTTCAGAATCTCTTGCTGGATCTCTTAAATGTTTGCTTACATCTTCTTCTGATTTCGGGCTTTGGCACCGACGTTTGGGGCACATTGGTTTTGATCATCTGACGCGAGTTAGCAACCTTGATCTCATGAGAGGTTTGCCCAAACTCAAAGTCATCAAGGATGTTGTAGATAAAGCGCCAGAGGCATGGCAAACAAGTTGCCGCTTTACACCCTTCGTGACTATGGTTATGGTAGCGGACCAGGACAGTTGCTTCATATGGATACTGTTGGTCCTGCTAGAGTCCGGTCAGTCGGTGAAAAATGGTATATTCTTGTCATAGTCGATGATCTTTCAAGATATTTGTAACAGCCTCAATTTTAATAAACAGTACTTATATGCATTTTATATTATATTTGTTATTTCTGAAGCATTTGCATAATTTTTGCATTTGTAAATATCCTAATCAAAGTCTAATAGGTAACTCCAATCACAACTCCAAAGAGAGACAATAATTAATACTTATGAAATTCTCTGGGAAATAATTTAATTAAAAACTTTACAATGTTTATCATAAATAACAATCTTCTCAATACAAGTAACCCAAGAATTTATTTACATCAGATCAGATTATGTTTTACAACTTTGAGTAATTTACAAAATACTAAAATAAAACTTGCATTGCATGTCGCCTAAAGCCTTCCTTGAAATCTTGCCGTCCATCGTTGTCCAGACAAACCATCTTCCTCGAACCAATCCGAAACACCATTCGCAGCTCCATAGTCCGCCAACCAATCAAAAGACCATTAGTTGTTCAAAAAGCAGTATAATAGAGTTAGAATAAAATAAATTGCCGTCAGTATACCATAGGAATCATTGCGGTTCCCAGATCTACCTAGATTAGTTGGCACCTTGAGTATCGCGACTACCCATACCAACCTAGGTTAACCGGCATCTTGGCTTTTCAAGTCACCTAGACTAACCTAAGTAAATCGGCACCATCTTATTTCCGTAGGTTCTCATCATTCGGCGTTTAGGGAAATCCAAAACCTCGATATCTTGAATTGCCTCAACTGTCGCAAATCCATTGCATAATGAATTGCTGACCATTGGACCAAAAATGCCCACCCCAAAAATATCTTAGGAGCCATCTGGATAAGCACAAATGCATGAGCATCATTAGCAATTTGCAATGACAGCTCATTTGCCTCTCCAACCAAGCACCACCGCAAGAACCAGCCAGGGAACCACGTAGCGGCAAGAGCAGCGAGCGGAGCCAAAGAAAGCACAACCGGTGCCAAGACAAACCGGTTCAGAGAATTCCCAACCTGCAAAATCAGCGGGAGCAAGCAACCCATTTCCTCCCAAACAGCCCATTTCCCTTCCCAATTCCCTCACCAACCCCATTTCCATCTCTTCTCGAAGCAAGAACCAAGGCAATCAAGAGCAGACAACCAAAGCCAAGGCCAGGAGCAAATCATCAGGTCAAGCCAAGCCAAGCCAAATCACCATCATCAATCGATGTCGCAACCACCAAGGCAAGCCAAGAAACGGCAGCAGCCAGAGCAAGAGGAGGAAAGAAGCATCGAGGAGCCAGAAGCACGGGAGGAGGAGCACGGCAGAAGGCGCACTGCAGGGGAGCACCAAGACGGCCAAGACGCCACCCTCTTCTTCCCAAACCCAAGTCCCAAGAAGAGGTAACCCAAGACCCATCGGCAAGCATATCACTTGCACATCATCAATCACGGACCTCGATGCATTGCACTCATCCAAATCATTCTCACAAATCACGAGATCTTAATAGAATCAATCCCAGATATCAGTAGAACAATCAGTATAGCTCTCAGTTCATCTTCATCACAGAGCAGTAGGGGTAGGGTAGAGAGGAGATCACCGAGGTCTTACCTCGGTGGCAACCAACCCAATATCCATCATCCACCACCTCAGTTGGACCTCCATGATATGCATTCACAAATAATCAAAGAACATTAATATTGAAATCAACTGATTTTGCTAAAAATCAACATAGCTGAAATCAAAATAGATCGGGGAACCAAGTCGATGAGCGAGCCAAGCCGAGAAAGGGCGGCCGAGCAGCAGAGGGCGCCTCTGGAGGAGCCAAAGCGCCGGCGGCCGGAGGCCGAGCCGCCAAGCCAAGCATTGAGTAGGCGAGTCGGGCGGCGGCCAAGCACCAAGCCACCGAGGAGGAGAGCAAGGCAGAGGAACCAGGCGGCGCATGGCCTCGGCCGCGTCGGAGGAGAAGCGACAGCGCGGAACCGAGCGCAGGAACGCGGAGCCGGAGGCGGCGTCGTCGTGAGGAAGCGAGAGAGCGAGAATGAGAGGTGGAGCGACCGAGAGCCGGAGAGAAACCGAGAGGAGATAGGAAGGGGAAGAAGAAGCGTCGGCAGAGAGATAAGGGAGAGAAGGATGCTTGGTAGAGGGAATTAGAGAAAGAGAGAGAGAAGATTAAGGTATAAGGTTAAGATTAGGCATTAGAGATTAAGCAGTGAATAAAAATTGGAATTAAAGAATAGTGCAAATAAATTTTAGTGTTTTGTAATGGCTTTAGTTTTAGCTGTTTAAATTGATGTTAATTAGTAAGTATTATTAATGCCATATCAATATTGCAATCGATCTAAGTTTTAGTGGTCCACAATTAAATATCAGTAAATCGACTCTTAGAAAATAAAATCAAGCCTAGTGTATGTAATTTAATCTGAGCCTTTAGGGATAAATTGACCGCCATTAGAATTCACCGGATTAAATTCAACAACCTGTTGTGTTATAAGTTATTCGAAATAGATTAATTAAATCAAGTCCTGCGACTGCAGATAATAGATGTGCACACAATCACCATCATAGTCTGCCGAAAGAAGAGAGCATATTAGATGATTGATTTTGACTGTAGGATCATCGTGGTTGTATACCTAGAATACCCGAAGAGAGTGTTTGTGAGTACTAGGTGTCCTGTTAAGGAAAACAACATCACCTAAACTCTAAGCATCGTCAGTCATTATAATTCCCCCAGAAATTGAATTAACTTTAACCAGTCCTTAAGAAATTGAATTTTTATTAAATTAAAATCTATACTTAAATGCATCTAGAATCATAACCTCATTAAAATGTATTTATCATGCATTTTTGAGCATTTTGGATTTCTAGATTTTATCGGTGTTTATTCGCTATTGTATTCTCTTTTTAGATTCCGAATTGCGCGACGTGAACGATAATGCCTACAATAGTGAACAAGTGGACTTCTACCAAGGCAAGCATCCTCTCTGCACCATGTTAATCCCAATTTTTGAATCAGATTTACAAAACACGGTTGATATCTTTGTTGCATGCTAATTTTCTTAAAAATTAATTGTGATCTGTCAATAGGTAGTTATAACTTGACAATTGTGGTTTACCTTAAATATGATCATACACTCAACCTTAAGGTAGTGTTTTTATACTAAGATACTTATTTCAGTAATTGCTTAGCCATGCAGTCTGTAGTATGTCAATTTTATTTTACCAAACTTGGAAATATTAAATGAATTTCATTTATTTTGATTCTTTGTTCAGTTTATTTAAATTTGAAATGAAAGCAAATTTTGTTTATTCACACTGATTTTAAATCCGGACAAGTGGATGCTAGTGAGGGTGCCTTAGTGCATGAGATTGGGAAATGTGGTTGTCTTATGCGGATTGATTAAGGACCTAACATTGACTAAATGATTCAAGCACCAATGTACTTCCACACGCATGTATGGGCCTTGTTTGGTTAAGTAAAAGGTTAATGCTATTGAGTTGGAAAACAGGAGAGTAAGGACATGTGTATTGATTTCATATGGCATAGATGCTTAAGTCTTCGGGCCGTGTTGTATGCCATGTGAAGTTATATCAATATCAGGTGTTCTTAGGAGGGTGAGGCCATACATGCGTTCCATCACATGTATGTACCTTAAGGGCTCTGACTGCGGTCTAATATGTGCAGTTATGCACGAGTTCGCATTTAATTGACTGGGTCAGCATTCCCGACACAACATGTGGACCCCGGTTGAACAAATGCTATCAGTCGTTGTTTAAGCGGGATCAGTCGCACATGGGTTATCCAGCTCAATAGTGTCAACTTGTTGAAAAATACCAAATCTTAGTTTACCCAGCCGGCATACCAAAGGCAGTGTGCTATTATTCCGGAGGCTTACGGGCTAACTAAGTCGTGTGGGTAAATATGTACACCCCTGCAGGGATTAAAACTATTCGAATAGCCGTGTCCACGGTTACGGACAACGCTTGAATTTGAATAGCGCTTTGTATAGATTTTGAAAATAAAATTTTGTATGGAAATTATTTCGGCATGATAGTGAGTCATGCAATGTATTGCTAGTGGTTGTGGCCACTTGATTTTGATACCAATTATGATCATACTTTCATTTATTTACTGTTTTAATCCAAATTGATTTATTAAATTGCTTTACTAAAACCTAGTAAGTGTAGGTTAAGATGTATTGCTTTCTGCAAAATTTAACCATTATAACCTTCCTGTTGTTAACCTTATGCATCTAAAAATTCTAATCCTTTGTATAGGACCTCTCAAACACTTTATTTTAAATAGTTTGTGTAAGTCTTGCTGAGTACCTTCCGTACTCAGTGGAATTGTCCACTTGTTGCAGGTAAAGAACGCCCTAGAAATATTTCAAATTGAAGCGATTACGGGGAAACTTCGGCTTTAATCCCAGTCAAGTTGCCCTTGGGTTGTGGCGCTCCACTGGGAAGTTCATTTTATTACTTCCTTTTTCATTTATGATTTACTTAATGTTTCCGCTGTAAATTTTTATTAATATATTCCAATCGTGTATGCTTGTGATATAATGTTGTAAGGATATGTCTATGTTAGCAGCTGATCCTGGGAGCTAACATGAGAGGCATATCCGGGAACCTGAATATTGGAATTGTACCTTGTTAAAAATTATACTTCTAGTATTATTTTTAATTGAGACTTGATTGTTCTTGATTAAAAATTTTGCTTTTGGTATGATTATTAATTTGGTATAAACCTCCAATATTCCGGGGTCCTCAAATGTTAGTATCAAGTTGTGTTGGTCAGAGGTTAAAGTCAGTAGCAATGGACGATGTTAGGAATTTGGTTTGCAAAAAGTATTTTTAAAACTAGCAAAATTTGGGCAAAAATATAAGTAATATGATTCTTTTCTTTCTTACCCATCCTAGCATCTAATTCTTATCTCATAATTCATTTGATTTGTGCAAATCAAATTTTCTCCGTTGTTCGTCTCTTTTCTTCAACAGTAGACACGCTAATTAGTCAACTGGTGAGGACAATGGTGGCAAGACGAGAAGATGTTGTTTTCTCGCAAGATTAGGATTAATTTAGGGATTATTGTTAGATTATATACACCCTAATTATATTGTAGACGCTAAATTTTGGAAAATGATCATTTGGTCTCTTTTGTTTCCAAATAGTTGCGCATCGCCTACAGGCAGCATGTATAGCAATTATATCGGAAACTAATTGTGGTTCAATTGAATCTTGTACTGGCCTTGAGCCTTAGTACACCCATTTGGATCTTGAGTTGCAAGGTTTTGGGATTTTGCATTCATAATAGGAATTATTGTCTCAGGGTTGCCCGCTTACTTATCTTATGCTCATTCTTTCCTCATTTAATTTTTTTATGCATCATCATGTTTAAGGGGGGGGGGGTAGAGAATACCCCGAGATATGTGTTAGGCACCATAATTCCTACACTTTGATCATGCATATAGTGGTATGTTAATTTAAGCATATCTTATTATTCAGGTTGTTAGCAAGAATCATAACTAAAAAGGATTCATATAAATTAAGATGTATGATTAGTATTTCATATTGAAGTTAGAAGCATGAAAATGACTAGTCTATAGCTATATAAATTGAAATTTGCTTTAGCTTAAGAATGTTAACTAAATTAGAATTTAACAACTTGCCATGCTTATATAGATTTCTTGTTTGAACTTAAAAATTTGAAAGTCATCGATGTGTAGTTTGATATGTTAGACTGTTGTAAAATTAAACATGTCTATCTTTTAAATTGTTAATGAGTGAAGATGTCATAACATGAGCTGATGATAGTTTATTTTTATTGTTATTCAATTAAAAGTAATTAAGACAGAGTAGGTTATGCTGGTAATTCTATACTCTTTGTCAAAGCAAAACGTCATTCTTTGTTATTGAGTAATTTTGACCTAGATAACTGGAACTGTACTCTAGTGTCCTTAGTTAATTTATAATCTTTAGAATTTTACTTGAGCACATGATAGTGTGTATTTCCCAAATATAATTTTTCCCAAAAGATTAATGAATTTGTTTTGTCTAGGAATTAATTTGAATACCTTACAAAACTGTTCTAGCCATTTTTGAAATGTAGAATTAAGAGGAAGGTTTAAACTGCTAGTACCTAGTTTTCTAGTGTTTAGTATCACCTAACTAACCTACCATAAGTTTTCTGGAATTTTTGAACTTAATTTCACTAGTGTTGAGCCCTAGGACTTGTTTTCTGTTTGAATTGATTTACCGAGCAAAATCTGAACATGATGTGTAGAATAAATTCTTCTGATAATGTTAGAATCCTAACAATACTCCTGATTTTTTTTATAGAATTTAACTAGCTAATTTAGTAATTTTCTCGAGCCCTATTTGTTCACCAGTAGTAGTTAAAAACAAGTGGTGAAATTAATTGTTTTGGTTGTTAAGGACCAGATCATGGTAGTGTTAATTCATATTATTTGTTAAATCTTATGCTCACCCTATCTCAATAAAATTGGTTGGTTATAGTTTGGCAGAATCATGTAAACAGGCATGTGAATCCTTGCATTCATTATATAACTCTAATTTTTTCCAGAAATTGATTGCATTTTTGCATCCCTGCATGCATTCATCTAATGCATTTTTCTCCAAATCGGGCAATTAGAATTAGCAAAACAAGGGTTAAGTGAGACTACTTTAAACCCTACTTTAACCTCTCCTCTCTGCACAAATTCATAGTTTGACACTAGTTTATCATTTAGTCAATCCGCCTATTTTATCGATCGATGCCTCTTTCGGTCGACTGACTGGAGTCGTGTCTTTCTCCTGCCTAGAACCTAAAATTGTTAAAGAACCTCATTGATTTCAGATATGAAACTTTTCTTTAGGTAACCTCTTCTCTCGTAGATAGTTGGTAGATTTTCATCCTACAGGAAGAAGAGGTGAAGGTCGACATGTTTGAAGTACCTTCGAATCAAGAAAGGAAAGGTTAAACAAAGCAATAGAAAGGGAGAATTGTGTCAGCAACGTCGTGTTACTTCATCAAGATATCTCGGCTCTATCTCTGAAGGAAGTCAAGACGGTAGATAGTACATTTCATCTAGAATTGGAGCAACCACCTAGGAAAAACCCGAAAGAAGGATCATCCTTCCACATAGCTTTCCTGTTTAGAACCTAAAACTAAAAAATAACCTCACATGATTCGGATTTGAGTCCGGGTTGTGATTAAAATCCGAAGTGTGGTCCTAAGCCCAAACCTAACTAGATCGCCATAGCCTTTTGTCCCAATTTCCGAACCACCTAATCTCGAATTGAGATTACATTTAAGAGGGTAGGTTTGTAATGACCTCAATTTTAATAAATGTAAATTATATGCATTTTATATTATATTTGTTATTTCAAGCATTTGCATAATTTTTGCATTTGTAAATATCCTAATCAAAGTCTAATAGGTAACTCCAATCACAACTCCAAAGAGAGACAATAATTAATACTTATGAAATTCTCTGGGAAATAATTTAATTAAAAACTTTACAATGTTTATCATAAATAACAATCTTCTCAATACAAGTAACCCAAGAATTTATTTACATCAGATCAGATTATGTTTTACAACTTTGAGTAATTTACAAAATACTAAAATAAAACTTGCATTGCATGTCGCCTAAAGCCTTCCTTGAAATCTTGAAATCTTGCATTGCATCATCATCATCAGCAGTATCTCCCCCGAGCGCTCCACTTCACATTCAAAGGCAGCATCCTCCGGATCAGATAATAGCTTTTCTGAGACTATGTCCAGGGAATTTGAGATGAGTATGATGGGAGAGCTTAATTACTTTTTGGGGCTTCAAATCAAGAAATGCAAGGAATGAACTTTCATCCATCAGATAAAGTACACTAAAGATCTACTCAAACGCTTTAACATGGGTGACTGCAAGCCAATCTCCACTCCCATGGCAACTTCGCCTGTTTTGGATCCAGATGAGGAAGGAGAAGTCGTGGATCAACGCGAGTACCGCAGCATGATCGGCTCCCTTCTGTATCTGACGGCCTCGAGACCGGACATTCACTTCACGGTATGCCTTTGTGCAAGGTTTCATGCGTCTCCGAGAACTTCCCATCACCAAGCCGTTAAGCGCATATTCAGGTACTTACACTCTACCCTCTTATATGGCATTTGGTATTCCAGCTCTTCAGCTTTGTCCATTAGGGGTTTTTCAGATTCTGATTTTGCGGGCTGTCGGTTAGATAGGAAGAGTACCTTAGGCACCTGTCACTTCCTAGGCACTTCACTTGTATCTTGGTCTTCTAGGAAGCAGTCTTCTGTTGCACAATCCACTGCTGAAGCGGAGTATGTAGCTACTGCTAGTTGCTGTAGCCAGATTTTGTGGATGATGTCCACTTTGAAAGATTATGGGTTAAATTTTGCTAGTGTTCCTCTTTTCTGTGATAACACTTCTGCTATTAATATTGCTAAAAACCCAGTGCAACATTCTAGGACTAAGCACATAGACATTCGCTTTCACTTCCTTAAAGATCATGTCGAAAAAGGGGATATTGTGATGCACTTCGTGGAGTCCGATGCTCAATTGGCGGATATCCTAACCAAGCCTTTAGATCAAACAAAGTTTGCCACCTTGAGAAGCGAGTTAGGGGTAATTTATCCTTATGGGTTGGTTTGAGAGGGAGTTTGATCTTTTTCTGATCTTACCTTGTTCTTTTTCTGAACTTATTGATCTTTTTGCACTTTTTAGGTTTTTAGGCTTTTTATTGCATCTCATTGTATCATTTTGCATTCATATGAAAAATACAACAAGTTGTATAAAAAATACAAAAAGATGCATTGTATTATAAGATTTTCTGCTTATCTTTTAAAATCGATGAAGCTTTGCCTATTACCCTTTGGAGACTTAGTATTTCAATTCTTGCTAAATGCCATGTCTAGTTCTTTGACTTGCTAGAATTATCATGCTTTTACATGTGTAGCTAAGTCTTTGCTATATGAGCTAGAACTTTAAAACAACTCAAACTAAAAACTGTAATTTGTGGATGTTTTAACGAGTTGCTCAATTAGTGCTCCTTTTGTGACATTGGCCCTGTCAGAATTGCTTTGTTAGTTCTTGAATCTAAAATTGACCATTACTTAAGCTTCTAGTTTTCTTGAGATTCTATAACTGCTCTTGTGAAACATGAAAAATCAAAAGATTGTCTTATGCTTAAATTGTGCCAAACGACTCTTACGAGACTGCTTGTCAATGACATGAACTTGGAGATAGTTTGATGAACCAGACGATCTCATGGGGATTGCTTGTCAGAAATGACATGAACCTCAAGATTTGTCGCCCTGGTAGAAGCTTAGAAAGAGTTTGTGGATGGCTCCTAGTCCAGAATCTTCTTTACTAAGATATACCTTTAATCAACTTCTGGTCGAAGCTTAGGATGATTTTGTTGATGGCTCCTAGTCCAGGATCTTATCACTAAGTTAGATCATTAGTCAACTTCAATATTCAGTGCAAATGAAAATTTATTGAAAAATGGGCATTTGAGAAAATTTAAGCAAAATGATTCAATACAGGACCTAATTGTCTCTTAATGTGGTCTTTGTTAGCTTTTTGATCTTACATTGACATTTTGACATGGCCAATTTCACTTTAGGATCCCTGTTGATGAACTTGCTGAATTTGAAGCGTTGCTTAAATTGATCAAATCTATTGCTTTACTTTTGAGCCTTTGTGCTTAGCTTTGATATACATGTCTTACCATGATCTTGTTAGCGCTGTCAGGCTTGATATGTTATTTGTGCAATACTAGAAATGTTGGCTAGCTCTTTTGGGTAATCTCCAAAGCTTCTTGTAATCAAAAATTGAAAAATACAAAAATGAAGCCACATCATTGCACTTCATGCATACTTCTTCTTTTTGCTTCTCTCTTCATTCTGCATTTGTTATCTCTGGATGAGAGGAAGGCGTGATTCCTTGATTACTCCATTGTCAAAGGGGGAGAATATATTTCAATGTTGGGGAGAAGATTATACAAAGGGGAGAAAGTTGGAAAATTTGAAAGTTTTTTTTGAAATTTGAGGATCATAGTGAGGGGGAGTTCTTGAGTTGCATTCTTATTGTCTTATTGAATATTCTGAACTTGAATTGCATTCATTTATCCTCACAATGATCATAGGTCAATTGAACAATTGTTCTTTCATATGGACCTCATGTGAGAATTTTGACTCTTTTCTGGAAATCAAAGTTTTTATGCGTTCTTTTGCCTTATCTCACATGCCTATACTATTCTGATGCCAGCTTGGTCATTACATTGCTTTTTCTTGCTTATGGACCAAGTTGTGCCTTTGTGCGAAAACTGCGAGTAAACTCATTTTCAAACCTCTTACTTACATTTTTTGGATAATTGCCAATGTGTTCATCAAGGGGGAGATCGTGGATATCATGGGGATATGCTCCAGATCTTAGGATGATGTGACAATTGGCAATGGCATTAATGGTTTGTCGTTTCATCGGGTTTTCGTCAAAGTTCAGGCATTCTGGACAGGGGCGGTCCAACCGGTCCCAAATCGGTCGGACCGGCCATGTGCGGCGGTCGGACCAGCTGTGACCAAAAAGGTTCAAAACTGGTTGGGCCAAAAATAGGTGTTGTAGGCAAGTGAGGGGATCCCAATGCACTTGGTCTCACATTTTTTGGAGTTCCCAAGCAAAAGTTCTATTCGTTTTAAGTTTCCAGAAGGTTTCGGAATTTCTGGGCTTGATTTTCGGTTAAGTCCCTGGTAGCGGTCCGACCGGCTCACAGGGAGCGGTCGGACCGGTTTTCACTTTGAACGTCAGCCAATTTCGTGGTGATGTTGTTTTGTTAGGTCAAGTTCATTGGTATCATGGCATATGTATTGCATGATGCATGTTTTGACTAACATGGGTCAAGTTGTGAAGAACTTGTTCCCGAATTCGTGTTTGCTTGTCTATGGTTGTGCAGGTTGCTTGCTGGTCAACGACGGTCAACGGCGAGGAGGATCGGGACTAGACTTGGAGAGTTGAGGTCCAGAACGATCGAGGGTGCCGGGTGAGGTCAATGGACTCAAGCGTGACTCAAGATGGACAAGGGTGACCTATTGGGGAATCCATGGCGCATGGTGAAGCGGTTTAGGTCAAAAGGGTAAAGACGGCGCTTTGCGAAGCGTGCGTGTGTGACCCGTTTGTTAGTGGGCCTTAACGGGAGCCCAATAGAGTCAAACCCTAGGAGTTCTAGGCTTCCGCTATAAATAGGGGGAGGTGGTGGCTGCACCCTCCCTCTCTCTCTCGCCTCTTTTATATTTCAAAACCCTAATTGGCTTAGGGGGAGTTGAGGTGGAGGCTAGAGCGCTTGATGGTTTGAGGTGAATTTCGTGATCTTGGATTGACCACTGATCCATGATGGTGTGGGTGTAATCCAACAGCAATCACGTTCTTAATCTATGCAAGGTTTGCTTGAGATAAGTCTTTTTCGTTCTTGCTTTCAATTTCGTGATTTTAGGGCTTTCTTTGATCCGCGAGTTTGTGATTGATTCTTTCACGTGAATTAGCTTGCTGTGATATGTGTGAATCTGTCTAGGATCATCTTGATCATCAATCACTCACGAACAAGCATTAGGATCAAGTTTTCGTTCTTGCCCGGTTTTAGACCTTCTGTTACTCAATTGACAACTGTTCAGGATCTATGCAAGAATTATCATTATATTCGATTGGAATAGGTCCTCAATAGCATAGAGAAGGTGTGTGCAAAGTTTCGCGAAGTTTGGAGTTGAAAATTAAAAGTTAGACCTAATTGCAACTTCGTCATCAGGCTGTTTTTACTGTTTCAGATCGGTTCTGGAGCCTGCCGGTCAGACCGCCCATCATCACCGGTCCGACCGATTTGGCGTGATCCGACCGTCAAGATAACAATGTCCGACCGCTTCGACAATCGGTCCGACCGGTTGGGTCCAGAGGTCAGACCGCCAGTGCACTGTATTGCTTTAATCTTAGTTGATTTTGTCATATTGCTTAGGGTATTAATTTGAATTCAATACTAGTCTTCCGCTGTACTGGTATATTGATCTTCATAGCTTCCTAATAGCTATTGGAGTGAAATTGTGTTGAATTCATAATTTGTGAAAAAGTGAGCGTGCTCCTATTCACCCCCCTCTAGTCGCCTTTTCGGTCCAACAAATCTTCATAGCTTCCTCATAGCTATTGGAGTGAAATTGTGTTGAATTCATAATTTGTGAAAAAGTGAGCGTGCTCCTATTCACCCCCTCCTCTAATCGCCTTTTCGGTCCAACAATGTGTTTGAATGGAATTGATACATACTGTTGTAAAGGGGTGTGTATACTGCATTCCTGGGAAGTATACATATCTCGAGTCTCGGTTTATTTAATTTGTGATCTGGGACCGAGTGGATGGTTAAACATTACAAGTCTAACAAACTGGGGTCTCACAGTCACCTCAGCCCCTCTCCAACCTCGTTCTCAGTTTCCTCGTAATCGTGGTGAGCTATTGGAGCTTAAGCCTCAATTAATTTGAGTAATGTAGAACATTTGTGTTGAATTTGTCGGTGAGGCCTACAGCATTGCTGTGGGAAGTCACCGCTGGCTAACCTCAAGTAACACTAGGGCCTAGAGCCACACCCAAAACCTTTGGGAAGACCCCCTACGCCGATTTGATCATCACGACCACCTTGAGCTACTCCCTAGGGCGAAAGTCGCGTTCACCTGAGAGTCCTAGCCACCACTCACCATCGTGTCGCTAAATCTGTCCATCTCTCCAGCCATCTCCACCTCTCCTAGCATTGATGTTGTCCCCTCTACCCATTTATGTACTTCCTCGAGCTTTTCCGCACGCACGCTCACCGCTCATCTCGTTCGCTCTCTCTCTCTCTCTCTGCTAGTGGGACCCACACATGATACGGACATCCTTAGCTACGTTGTTTCATATAATGTTTTCAATTCATTAAATACCTCAGAACAACATGAGCTTACTAAGAGAGTTGAAAAACAAGAGAAGCTTATCCAACAGGTGAATCCGTTCACTGAATTTACTTTTAAATTAGTTGAGAATTTCATACTACCTAAAACTAGTGTTTTGCTTGTGCTCAGATTGGAAGATTCAATAATGAACGGAGATGAAGGATATGAGGTTGTTCTTGAAGAAAGGTCATCACAATGGAGGAGAAGCTCGTGGGAGACAAGCAAGGGAAGAGAAGTCCAAGAATCCAAGTCAAATTCGAAACTTCCACAAGCCCAACCAAATTCAAATTCGGAATCAACTCATAATTCAATTCGGATTCGGAATCAGCCTCAAATTCGGATTCGGAATCAGCAGGACAGTCCGGATTAAAACGGCCATAACTTTTACAAACGGAATCCGATTCGAGTGTTCTTGGGCTTGTTGGAAAGCTAACTTCAAGCCCGATCCAACGGATCCACCCTCACTCTGAAATTCCTTCTGGATAAAAAGATATGATCGAATCAATGTGACGGTTGTAAAATCAGAGTTTCCTTTTCTGTTTTGGAATGTGTCGGAATTGGAGTAGGACTCCAAATCCGAATTAGAATAGGAGTAGGGCCTCTTGGCCAGCCATGAGGAGGAGTAGGAGCACTATATATAGAGGGGTAGACCCCCATTGTAACCTCAGACCACGTTTAATATATTTTCAAAGCTTTGCTTGATTCTCCTGTTGTGCTTATAGCCAAAGCAGAGGAATTGGGCATTGAGAACAAGGGTCGTTCTTGCTTTTCCGTTGGGAATTGAGGGTTCGACGATCTTCGCTTGGTCAGCGAGGATCCAATCAAGTGTGTGTTTGGGAATTTCCATAGAGTTGCAAGTCCGTGCATTGGCGCGGGGGATCAGCTGGTGGTTCGTCAGGATACACAAGTTATCAAGAGGTCCTACGTCGAGAAGATCGGGCACCCCGCATCAGGTGGTATCAGAGCTCCGTTGACTCGGTAGGATCTTTATCCGATTATCTAATTTTTTCCCTATACGAAAAAGCCATACAAAAAATTCTTTCAAATTAGTATTTAATTTGTTATTCTAGTGAGTTTTGTTAAGTTTTTTTGTCCATTAGAATCAAGTTTAGTTTGCTGATCTTGAATTCTTTTGTGTTTCTTTTATTTGAGCCTAGTTTGATTTTTTTATCGTGTTTATAAAAAAAACGCCAAAAAAAAGTGAGTCACCAATTTATCCTTTGTGAACCTTTCAATCCTTTGCGAATACTTTGAACCTATTGAAGACTAGCTAAATCGTTGCTTAGGGCTGCATATTAATATTTGTGTTCTTGCAATTGTTCAAAGATCAAAAGGTGGGAAAGAACTTTTGCTCATTTTTGGTAGAACAAGAATTTTGGCAATAGTTCAAAAAAAAAACGAAGGAAAAAGAGAAGAGAAAAAAAAGAAGAGAAAAAGAAAAGACAAAAGACAAAAGGAAAAAGAAAGCGCATAGCCGAACCATAAACTTGAGCAAAAATCCCCACTCATTCTTGATTCAATTGTTAGAATATCAATATTTTTTGCAATCTTGTGCCCTAGTTTCATTATTTGCAACTAGCTAGCGTCTTTCTATAACTTGTGCAATACGAGCTATTTTGTTCTTCACTTATATCTTACATAGCTCATTCCTTGATTGCACTAAAGTTCCAATATCTTTGCGTGTGAGTTGTTTTGATTTTCACTTATATCTTTGTGATCGGCAACTAGGCATTGAATTCTAGTTTGGATATTTACTTAGCCTTACAATACCTAGAATTTTCAAATTAAGTAGGTATCCATACCAAGCTCCACAAAACACCCGTTGTCGTGCTTTGACTTGCTCTTGAAATTCGCTCACACATCACCTTGTGGTTCCCGCCACTGAAGTGTAAGTATTGTTGATCTTAATTCCTTTCAAAGCGGTAAAGAAACTTCACCTTGTTAGGATTGTGAGTTGAGTGACCTCTACATATACACATACACCTACATACATATTCTTTGCTTTGTCGCTAACAATGGCGGATGTTGAGTATCGTATCTTCCCTTCTATGGTAGTAATGATCCGGAGGAGTATCTTGAGTGGGTACAAGACATGGAGTTCGAGCTTGAATCCCATAAGTTCAATCGAAGCCAAGGAAGTGAGTGGCCACTTTGTTTTTACGGACTATGCCTCTAGTTGGTGGAAACAACTAGGTGGAAAACGATTCATTACATCTTGGGTCCATTTAAAAGCATCATGAGAAGAGAATTTGTTCCACACTATTATGAGCGGGAACTACTACGACACGTGGAGAGCATTAAACAAGGATGCAAAGTTGTCAAAGATTACTATATTGAGTTAAACCATGCAATGCGCCGTGCCAATATCACTAGTGCATATCAAGAAAAGGCATATTTCAAAGCAGGCTTGAATTATCAGATCGTTGCTGCACTTCAAGATGAATATTTTCGTAGTCTGCAAGATCTTGTGAAATTTGCTATGAAGGCAGAAAAGAGACTTAAACACATTCAAGCACATCAATTAAATCTGCGCCGGCTCTTTAGTTCTAATTCATCCACTGGTGTGTCACTTGAGAAGAAGATCGAGCATGATAATTTTTCTTCGACCGAGGTGATGAGTAGTGCTGCCCCGTCACAACCCGCAACACGTGAGGAGGTTGTGGTTGGTGGTAGTTGTGCCCTTGCCGCCCACGGTCTTACAAGGATGAGATGTATCAAAACCCATGTGAGAATGAGAGCCACATAGCCAAATTGAGTGAGAGTGATAAAAAGAGTGAGCTGTGTGATTCCACCATACGCGAGATTGAGAGCATCCCAATTGAGAGTGTGAGAGATACACCAAAAGAAAAGAGAGAGATAGATGATAGGACAAGTAAGATTATTTTTGAACCTAACAACTTACCCTCTATTTCTAGTGTTGTATCCCACATTCTGCAGGTGGACCAAGCAAATAAGGAGTTGGAGATTCAAGAGCCCTCACCATTGGAAGAGAAAGATAAAGAGCTAACCATAGATGGAGAGGGAATACCTGAAGATCAAGGTAACACTATTTGTACTGAATTGGTCGTTTATGAAAACAAGGTGCGTAAAGCGAGAACTCCATTATTCATTTGATGATTCCACGTTCTAAATTTGATATGCTTAATTTGCATAATGTGAAATTGATTACTCAAAAGAAGTTCTTAGTAGAATACACATTAATAATTCTTTGTGTTATATCATATTCGATAGTCCTAAAATGTATCTAGTGTGATTAAGAAGGTTCTTGAAATTTCACACTTAAGATCACTAGTAAATAGCTACATACACACATATAAATTCAATTTGATTGGTGATGTTGGTGTAGACAACATGTTTCAAGTTTATCAAATATACATTACCTATGATAATCTTGTTGATTTACAATCACATGTTTTATGCAAACCATTTATTGAGCAATGTCATGATATCTTTAAGATGGGTTTAAAAACAAGTGTCTATTGTTTAGAATGCAACATGATGCCTACTTGTTTATCTCTTAAATGTATAACTAATCGAGTAACGCAGCTTAAATCATGGAATGGTATCAATTGGTTTTCACCGACTTTAGTTGATTTTGATGTTGTGAAGGTTAAATTTTATCATATTAGTCGGTTGGGCAATTTGAAATATGATTTTGAGCTATCGAATGTGCGAACAACAAGAAGAATACAATAATTGATTCATACATATACCATACATATACGTTGTTTTCTTCGTCTAGCACATTTTCAGTTATCAAAAGCCGAGGACGGCTTTTTTGAAGAAAGGAGGATGATACGGACATCCTTAGCTACGTTGTTTCATATAATGTTTTCAATTCATTAAATACCTCGAACAACATGAGCTTACTAAGAGAGTTGAAAAACAAGAGAAGCTTATCCAACAGGTGAATCCGTTCACTGAATTTACTTTTAAATTAGTTGAGAATTTCATACTACCTAAAACTAGTGTTTTGCTTGTGCTCAGATTGGAAGATTCAATAATGAACGGAGATGAAGGATATGAGGTTGTTCTTGAAGAAAGGTCATCACAATGGAGGAGAAGCTCGTGGGAGACAAGCAAGGGAAGAGAAGTCCAAGAATCCAAGTCAAATTCGAAACTTCCACAAGCCCAACCAAATTCAAATTCGGAATCAACTCATAATTCAATTCGGATTCGGAATCAGCCTCAAATTCGGATTCGGAATCAGCAGGACAGTCCGGATTAAAACGGCCATAACTTTTACAAACGGAGTCCGATTCGAGTGTTATTGGGCTTGTTGGAAAGCTAACTTCAAGCCCGATCCAACGGATCCTCCCTCACTCCGAAATTCCTTCTGGATAAAAAGATATGATCGAATCAATGTGACGGTTGTAAAATCAGAGTTTCCTTTTCTGTTTTGGAATGTGTCGGAATTGGAGTAGGACTCCAAATCCGAATTAGAATAGGAGTAGGGCCTCTTGGCCAGCCATGAGGAGGAGTAGGAGCACTATATATAGAGGTAGACCCCATTGTAACCTCGCACCACGTTTAATATATTTTCAAAGCTTTTGCTTGATTCTCTGTTGTGCTTATAGCCAAAGCAGAGGAATTGGGCATTGAGAACAAGGGGTCGTTCTTGCTTTTCCGTTGGGAATTGAGGGTTCGACGATCTTCGCTTGTGGTCAGCGAGGATCCAATCAAGTGTGTGTTTGGGCGAATTTCCATAGAGTTGCAAGTCCGTGCATTGGCGCGGGGGATCAGCTGGTGGTTCGTCAGGATACACAAGTTATCAAGAGGTCCTACGTCGAGAAGATCGGGCACCCCGCATCAACACATTTAAATGATAATTAGAACTTAATTAAAATAGCTTAAGTGTACTCAGTCGATGATAGGTGGGACCAGCCGAATAGTTAATCAAAAATCTAGTTCTAAAAGTTTTTAGTAGGCGAGTCTATGACATGCGGGCCCCTCTGTTTTATAAAACGAAATCAATAAATAAAAGGAATGAGTGACTGACAAGTCGGCCCAGATTTAAGATTTATAAAAATAGATAACAAATATGAAAATTCGCTTTAGTTACGAGGAAATGCGCTTTCTCAGTTGGAAAGCGTAAGCCTCGATGAAGCTTAGAGGAGAATATGTTTTCTTTACTGCAAAGCGTAAACCTTAGCAGAACATAGAAGAGGATACACTTTCTCTGCTGGAAAGTTTAAAAATAAGAAAGACGCCGTCGACGTCATGTTTTCTTTTTGAAAATTTTTTCAGACCGGACCAAAATTGAAACCTTAATTACCTTTTGCATAAAAACTCCAAATGAGATGATTCTTTTTTCTAAATTTATCTAAAATCACGCTCTTCCAGAATATGCAAACATATTTGGATTTGGTTAGTGTTGAAATTATTTTACATTATTTAATTTGTTTACTGTTGTTTTTTATTAGATGTCGATTCTTCGAACGATATTTTCTATAACCATCCATCCTCCTATTCAAAACAACCAGAGCAAGGCAAGCAACCCTTTTGGTCATGTTAATCCTACGATTTTAAATATTATACTTCATTTTTACTATTTTAAATATTGTACTTCATTTTGCTAGCCACCTTCGCCTCGTTTGGCGAATCGTTGCTGCCTCAATGCGATTGTGCGTGTTGCGCCGTGATTTTATGTGAAAAAATTTATATAATTTTTTTTGTACATATGATAATACATTTGAAACTACGAGTGCGAGGGAAAAAAATTAAAAGGAAAAAATGCTTCTGACTGATTTTTTGAAGTGTTAAATAGTATTGTATATAGTTTTTTAAATAGTATTTAAATAGTACTAAATAGCATCAAATAGTATCAAAAATTATTTTTTATGTTTATTTTTAAAACCATTTGGCCGGCTCATTCCTTTGCCGGCACTGCGTTGGCCGTTCCTTGGGTCCGGATTTGCGTTGTGCCTTAGTGGCACGATGGAGATCTGTCCGTCCCAAAGAGCACGGTGAAGACAGGTCCGAACTCCAGTGACGCAGACAACCCACATGGCATGCCTCCACACATCGGTTAGGGAGGGCAAATGTGTCTTTTCCTAGCTAATTTTGGTGCAAAAAAATTATAAAATACTGGAATACGTCTAGAGTCACAAATCTAGGGTATTTGTTGCTTAATTAGGAGTGACAAATTATCAAGAAAAACTTATAGTGACAAATCATAAATCAGAATGCTTAGAGGGTCAAATCTTCAATTTTTCCCCTAAAAAAATAAATAATTCATTTGATTTTCGAAAATTAATATAAACTAAGATGTAATTGGCGCCAGTAAAAAACTCGCAGAAAATCCACTCCCGATCCGATATGACCCTGCGCGCGCACAAATGCCTGGACTTTTACCAGGTGTATCACCTCACCATGTTTCTCTCAAAAATGCTAAGCTAGCTGTTACTACGGGATGCATGTACGTACTCCCCTAATCACTTACTAAAATAAAACGAGGCGTTTTTTAGATCTCTCTCCGTCTCTCTCTTCTTCTAATTCTCTCCCGATCTGATTTTAATTTCTCTCACCTCTTGCTGGCAAGTGGACTCCGCTTGCCAGACTATTTATTCCACCTCCCTCACCCCCTCGCCAGCGTGCACTCGTGAGAGCTCCGCCCAGACGCCCACTATGTTTCTGCATTGCCCACCATTTTCGTCCCCAACTGCTCCGGTCGCCTCCGCCTACCTCCACCCATGCTGCTCAAACCATTGATGGTCGTTTTCCCCACCCAGATGGCGAGATAAACGCGAGAAACCGAGCTGGTCACATTTTTCTCATCACCATTCTCATGTCCTTCTCGCTACTTGAAACTCTCCTGAGCGTGTCAAGACACTTCCGTTACCTTGCTATTTCCATTCCTACCCTCATCGGTAAGTTTCGTCTATTCAATCGCCTAGAACACTACGTCAACTAGAACTTCGGCGCCCGCCCTCCATCAAAGCAAAATTGTGTCCCGGTGCCCTAAACCCTCAACGTGCGTGTTTTCCTGTGCCATTTTTCTCACTGTTTCATCCCCTCACTTGTCTGCTCTTCAATTGCAGTGTAGTGCTCAATTGGATCTTCTTCTTCGTCTCTAGCGTTGAGGTCAACGCAGAAGATCTCCAAGCTTGGTGTGTCTCGTCAACTTTGTGCCTGGTTTGAGCATCACCTCACCTCACTGCACCTTGCACCACTCAATTCAGCCATCCTCGCCCACACGAAGCTGCTACCGTGAGCCTCCCTATCTACGCCGCCGCCATCGACGACAATATCTCTCCTTGAGCCCTTAACCTTACTGAGGCAGTTTTCTCCATCCATGACACCTCGTGAAGCTATGCATGCACTTTATTTTAGTTAATTTCCATCAGGGCGATTAGTCATTGTCACGCTCGCCTCCGCCACTAACAGTCGCCGTCAAGTCACCTCAGCCCCTCTCCAACCTTGTTCTCAGTTTTCTCGTAATCGTGGTGTGCTATTGGAGTTTAAGCCTCAATTAATTTGAGTAATGTAGAACATTTGTGCCGAATTCGTCGGTGAGGCCTACGACACTGCTGTGGGAAGTCACCGCTGGCTAACCTCAAGTGATACTAGGGCCTAGAGCCACAACCAAATCATTTGCGAAGACCCCCTACGCCGATTTGAGCATCACAGCCACATTGAGCTACTCCCTAGCGCGAAAGTCGCGTTCACTCGAGAGTCCCTGCCGCCACTCACCATCGTGTCGTTGACTCTGTCTATCTCTCCGGCCATCTACACCTCTCCTAGCATCGATGTGGTCCCCTCTACCCATTTATGATCTTCCTCGAGCATTTTCGCGCGCACGCTCAGCGCTCATCTCGTTCTCTCTCTCTGATCTCTCTGCCAGTGGGACCCACACATTTAAACGATAATTAGCACTTAATTACAATAGCTTAAGTGTACTCAGTCGATGATAGGTGGGACCAACCGGATAGTTAATCAAAAATTTAGTTCTAAACGTTTTTAGTAGACGAGTCCATGACAGGTGGAACCCTCTGTTTTATAAAACGAAATCAATAAATCAAAGAAATGAGTAACTGACAAGTCGGCCCCACATTTAAGATTTATGAAAATAGAGAAAAATGTGAAAATTCGCTTTAGTTATGAGGAAATGCGCTTTCTCAGTTGGAAAGCGTAAACCTTAGTGAAACTTAGAGAAGAATACGTTTTCTTTACTGCAAAGCGTAAACCTCAGTAGAACACATAAGACAATACACTTTCTCTGCTGGAAAGTGTAAAAATCAGAAATACGTCGTCGACGCCATCTTTTCTTTTTCAGGTTTTTTTAAAACCGAATCAAAATTGAAACCTTAATAACCTTTTGCATAAAAACTCCAAATGAGATGATTGTTTTTTCTTCTTATAAATTCATCTAAAATCATGCTCTTCCAGAATATGCAAAAATATTTGGATTTGGTTAGTGTTGAAATTATTTTACATTATTTAATTTGTTTACTGCTGTTTTTGATTAGATGTCCATTCTTCGAACGATATTTTCGATGACCATCCATCCTCCTATTCAGAACAACCAGAGCAAGGCAAGCAACCCTTTTGGTCATGTTGATCCTACTATTTTAAATATTGTACTTCATTTTGCTCGCCGCCTTCGCCTCGTTTGGCGAATCGTTGCTGCCTGAAGGAGATTGTGCTTGCTGCATCGTGATTTTATGTGAAAAAAATTGTATAATTTTTTTTTACATATGATAATACATTTGAAACTACGAGTGCGAAGGAAAAAATAAGAAGAAAAAAATTAAAAGGAAAAAATGCTTCTGACTGATTTTTTTGAAGTGTTAAATAGTATTGTATATAGTTTTTAAATAGTATTTAAATAGTACTAAATAGCATCAAATAGTATCAAAAATTATTTTTTATGGTTATTTTTAAAACCATTTGGCCGGCTCATTCCTTTGCCGGCACTGCGTTGGCCGTTCCTTGGGTCCGGATTTGCGTTGTGCCTTAGTGGCACGATGGAGATCTGTCCGTCCCAAAGAGCACGGTGAAGACAGGTCCGAACTCCAGTGACGCAGACAACCCACATGGCATGCCTCCACACATCGGTTAGGGAGGTGCAAATGTGTCTTTTCCTAGCTAATTTTGGTGCAAAAAATTATAAAAGATTGGAATACGTCTAGAGTCACAAATCTAGGGTATTTGTTGCTTAATTAGGAGTGACAAATTATCAAGAAAAACTTATAGTGATAAATCATAAAACAGAATGCTTACGAGGGTCAAATCTTCAATTTTTCCCCCCAAAAAATAAATAATTCATTTGATTTTCGGAAATTCATATAAACAAAGATGTAACTGACGCCAGTAAAAATCTCGCAGAATATCCACTCCCGATCCGATATGACCCTGCGCGCATACAAATGCCTGGACTTTTACCAGGTGTATCACCTCACCATGTTTCTCTCAAAAATGCTAAGCTAGCTAGCTGTTACTACGGGATACATGTACGTACTCCCCTAATCAGTTACTAAAATAAAACGAGGCGTTTTTTAGATCTCTCTCCGTCTCTCTCTTCTTCTAATTCTCCCACCTGTTGGCTGCTACCTCCTAATCAAGATCGACTGCTGCTTCTCAACTCCATCCATTCAGCGTAGCTTGTGACGGTTCTGATTAGATCGAAACGTGAGAATAATCAACTGTTTTTCGAAAGCGAAAAGGAAGCGACTGCAAGAGCAACACTACCGTACAATATTATACACAGTGGTGAGTCTCCTCGTCATTGATCGATCAATTTTTTTATATATATTTTGAGTTGATCTGGTTTGATTCCTGTTCTTTTCTCTGATTTATTGCCAATTAATTAAACTTCCCTCTACGTAAGTGTATGAATTAATGGGATTTAATTCCAACTTCAATATACCTCCGTTAAATTCTTGCAGAGCATATATGTCAATGTGATGTGCAGCTAGGGTTACATATATATCATTAATGCAGATCACATGAAATGCTTGATTGATTTTTTTCCTCATATACAATTGCATTTAGGGTTTGTACGGCTTTGTACTACCTATCGTAAAATATTCTTTCCTACACGCTTGCTTTTCTATACTACAAAATAGTCACAAGTGTGGAGCCCATGTAGGTAGTGGTGGGCATTGGGCCGTGCGGACAGTGTGGAGCCTATGTAGGTAGGCCATCCCCAATGCAGTGGTGAGGATACCGGAGGGGTAAGGGCCCTAAAAGGAATATGTGTATTTCTAAGTTTATTTATGAAGTACAAGTCACATTCGTGAGTCATTAGATAAATCTAGAAAATCAACTTAGAGTTTTTTAAAAAATAGGTGACTTACAAATAGCAAACCCGCAAAAAAAAAGTAGTTTTTTTTTTGTCCATTAGCACCAGCCACAACATATATGATGGGTTGGGACTTGGGAGTGTTGGAGACGCCCTCTCTCTCTCTCTCTCTGGCCCAAACAACTTTCCCCATTGGTATCGGTCACTCTTTGTCCTGTTTGCATAGGAAAATGAAAGCATGCTTGGTGCTAAGCTGCATAGGAAAATTTATCACAAATCCCTATCGTCTGAATGACGGTTGGGAAGGAAACACAGATTAGGCATGTGAAAGTGAGGCAGCCACTCACACGTGCGTGTTAAAAAGCCAAACACACACACACACACGCACACGTCGGGAAAAAAAACTATGTTTTAACTCCTTCACCATGCATCATGCAAAAGCTCGTGCATTACTTGCCTACATCGATCGATCCATCTGTTGTTCGCGTGAGTGTACATTGTTCTGTTTAATCAGCTTATAGACTGACTGATCTTGTATGTCTTGCACCTTAACCAACTATAATTAAGCCACCACCAAATTAGCTAGCTAGATAAATACTAAAAATTAAACTAGTAAGTGGTCTAACAGTATTTGTTTTTAAGAACCCGGTATAATTAGTAGTGCTCTGGGAAGGTTAAATTCGTGGGAGTACTAATATATGGTCCCTCCGTTTCACGGTATTAATCTATTTAGTTGTTAAGTGTCGTTTTACAATGTATGATCAACGAGGAAAACAAAATTGTGGTTACTACAATGTATACAAACTGTGCACTGCGCTTTATTAACGCTGTAAAAAAATGTCAAGTGGTTGTCAATTAACAAGGGGTATGTATATATGGCCCAATGTCATCAACAATTTCTTAGATTTTGTGTATTTTTACTACTACAGAAAAAAGTCATGACAGACGGTTTAAAATTATCATCACACACGGTTTTCTGAACAAGAACCATCTGTGATAGTCAATTATCACAGACGGTTCTTGTCCAAAACTGTATGTGAAAATAGACTATTACGGACGGTTTTTTAGTTTTTTTATTGCAAAAAAACAGATTTTGAGCCAAACCAATCAGTTAATGGGCAGTAGTTTCCATATACTCTTTCGATAATGTGCAAGAAGATAATTAAAATATACTCTATCTCTCTCTCTCTCAATCAACGACTCACTCTCTGACCAGGATGAGGTCGAGTAGAGGCGTTCATTTTGAACCTAATCGGTCGCCTTATCGACCACAGATGGGGGTCCTCACTGAGAATGAAATCTGACAGGATGGAGGGGACGAAATCAGAGTGAGAAGGAAACCAGGATGAGGATTTGGGGGCAAAACTTTGTTCTCACCTGAGGCCTAGATGGGGGCGGCCAGATCTGGCGGTACTGGTCGAGCCGCAGCGCTCCACTCACTGGAGGCGCCCTGAAATAGCAAACTGCGGATGCATGTCGGTCTCCTGTGGTAGATATGGAGCTCCTCCGCACCCTCCTCCTACTTCTCGTCATCGGTTGCGTCTCCTCGCCGAATCGCACGGCGGAATCCAGTCGCTGGAGCTCGGCGTGGGGAGTGGAGAGAGAGAGACTGATGGAAGACAAGGTAGGGGTGGCTATAATATATAGGGACAGTGCAAAAAATTTGCCTCCTGCGCACACATCCAAAAATTTCCCCCCTCTAGTGCTGCGAATTACAGACGGTTTCAAACAAAAACCGTCTATGATGACCTACTTATCACAGGCATTGAGGTCATGGTAGAATCAGGGAGTTAGACATCCAAGTCATGGTAAAATCAAGGAGATACTTATCAGAGATAATTTTTAAAAGAAACCGTCTGTGAAGTATCACAGACGGTTCTCATTGAAAACCGTCTGTGAAGTATCGCAAACGGTTCTTATCGTAACAAAAAATGAGCTATCACAGTAAGAGAAGGGGGACCCGGACAAGCCTAGAAGGGCTCTGGGGATCCTCAGGAGAGGGGACTAGCTAGTGACAAGAACGAGATGATTGTTATCACTATAGGGAAGTCGTGTTGATTCTTTTCTCCCCTTTTACAGGAGGGGGTGACCCCCAATTTATAGTCATTTGTGAGTGGGTCTTGTATATTGCCCTTCTAACCCTATAACAACACTATGCGTGTAGGGGCTGCAGGGACATTCCCCCCTACGCATAGGTCTTGGTCCATTGTGGGCGCTCCTGGACCTGGTCCATCCTATTGGTGCCTCCGGTCCAGGATCGCTAGTAGGGGCTTCGGGTTCCCCCCGGAGGTGGCCCGGAGGTCCTGCTGCTCCGGGCCTTGCAAGGCTCCGGGGGCCCTTCAGGTCCACCCCGGAGGCGCCCCGGAGGTCCTGCTGCTCCAGGCCTCACAGGGCTCCGTGGACCCTTCGGGGAGGCTTCGAGTCCACCCCGGAGGTGGCCCGGAGGTCCTGCTACTTCGGGCCTCGCGGTGCTCCGTGGACCCTTTGGGTCGGCTTTGGGTCCACCCCGGAGGTGGTCCGGAGGTCCTGCTGCTCCGGGCCTCGTGGTGCTCCGTGGACCCTTCGGGGAGGCTTCGGGTCCACCCCGGAGGTGGCTCGGAGGTGCTGCTGCTCCAGGCCTCGTGGTGCTCTGTGGACCCTTCGGGGAGGCTTCGGGTCCACCCGGTGGTGCCCCGGAGGCTTCATCCGGGGGCCGCCACCCGGGTTCTGACGGTCGCTTCGCCTGGGCGTTGTGGCCGGTGGGGCCGCCCCTACAACAGTTCTTATTAAAAGGCATCAGTGACAATGATGTATCACAGACGGTTCTAACCATCGCTAGTAACATAGACGGTCACGCTTGTAAAACCGTCTGTGATGAGGCGTTCAGTATACACTACTACAAAACAGACCATAGAAGACGTCTCATCACGGACGGTTCTTTGAAACCGTCTGGGATAAAATAATCACAGACGGTTCCAAGAAGAACTGTCTGTGATATGGACCTATCACAGATGGTTCTGACCACGAACCGTCTGTGATGACTTAGAGTATCACAAACGGTTCTGAACAAGAACCGTCTATGATATGTACCTATCACAGACGGTTTGTAATAAGAACTGTCTGTGATATGCTGATATTATGTAATACCTGGTCCCGACAGAACCCTTCCCATTCCCATTTGAGCTGCCACCCTCCTGCCTCCTCCCCCATTGCTCCACCCTTGCTACCTCCTCTACTGTGCCAACTTGGAGAGGAGAAGGAAGGGAAGAAAGGAGGCAGGGAGGAAAAGGAAGGAAGGAGAGGAGGAAGAAAGGGAGGAGATCTCGTAGAATATTAGTCGTGAGCTCTGAGGGTAACGATCTGTACATAACCCTTTATATTTTCTCTAGGTTAACCACTAATAAATTTTAGTATGTTTGGTTAATAGTTAGAGTACTTGCGGTTTATTAATATAATTTAATACTAATTTGTTACGTGCGTAGTGTAGATGGACTGAAATTGGATGTACATTGAGAACCATGTGAGTGAAGAGTACATTAATGGCGTATTTACTTTTAGAAGAGCCACCGAGCAGGATATGTTGAAGAAGGGGATGAAATTTATGTATTGTCCATGCATTGATTGCGATAATTTGAAAATATTTGACAACCCGGCGCAGATCGAAGCTCACTTGATTCGAAGGGGTTTCAAAAAAGGTTATACATGTTGGACCAGTCATGGTGAAGAGCAGATCATACAGAAAGTTAATAATGACAACATCGCCGAGGAAGTCAACGACATGCCGGATGTGGACTGTGCTTTTGATGAGGATAGGCCGCATTATTACAATCTGGATCAGATACTACACGATGCAGAAGGGAACTATAGTGAGAGAGAGTTCTGTAAATTCGAGGGCTTAATGGAGGACTCAACGAAATCTTTGTTCTCTGGTTGCAAGCCGGAATACACAAGGTTGTCATCCGTGCTTGAACTGCTGAAATTGAAGGCAAGCAATGGTTGGTCCGACAAGAGTTTCACGACGCTGTTAGGTCTCCTAGCGGACATCCTTCTGGAAGGAAACGTGTTGCCCAGCACCACCTACCAAGCCAAGAAGGTTCTTTGTCCATTGGGAATGGAAGTAGAAAGAATACATGCATGTCCGAACGATTGTATCCTCTACCGTAAAGAGTATGCAGACATGCATTATTCTCCCGTGTGCAAAGCATCCCTATACAAGTGTAAGAATACTGCTAAGGTGAAGCAAGGATCTCCTGCTAAGATGTTGTGGTATCTGCCTGTGATCCCACGTTTGAAGTGTTTATCTACAAATCAAAACAAGGCAAGATTGATGCGTTGGCACTCAGAGGAGCGTAAATAGGATGGCAAGTTAAGACACACTACTGATTCTCCTCAGTGGAGAAACATCAATCGGAGCTTCGAAGAGTTCGGTGCAGAACCGAGGAACATAAGGTGATGCTCCCTGTTGTCCCGATCTTTCGATGAGAGGGGTAAATTCCGATTGGATGATGGTCAACTCTCACGATCCAGGCTACGAACGCAGCTCGCACGAACCAAGCAATCGCTAAACTAACCACCAAGTCATTATCAACCGTACCAAAGACCCGGTTGACCTGATCACGAGGATCAATTCTTGTAAGCAATCAAAGAACAAGCAAGAACAAGGTAAAAAGCAATCTGAATTGCAAATATATGATTGAGTTCAAAAGGTGAGATTCCGCAGAGATCCTTTACGGTTGGTCGAGTCGACACAAGCGAAGAACGAGAGTTTTCACAATGGAGAAACTAATCAAAAGAAATCTGAGTTCTAGCGAAGGGAGACGGCGGCTCCTATATAGTGAGACAGCCAGGGGTGGCGGCTAGCAAAATGGATGCACGCCCCTAGGGTTACAAGGCCCATGGGCCCAAGTGGAGGTGGCGCAGCACCCTTTTGACTTGGGCTCAGAAACTGACATGGACTATTTTAACTATTGTGGCCAGCTCGGATAGAGTTTGATGATGATTTTGGATCCGTTGGAAATTAGACTTGATAATCTTTCCATGAAGTCCAGAATCGCCCCAAACGGAGTCTGTATGAAGAAGTTATGACCGTTTGAACTTAGTAGTGTCGCAGCAGTCCAAATTGAAATCTAGAATGAGTCCAACTCGAACTCTTGCTTGACATGGACCCAAAGTGACGTGGTGACCTCCATTATGCCTTCCATGCATGTCCATGACTCCACAAGCTTCTCCTTGGTCCGTTTCCATGTTCCTAAGCACAATTAAATCACTTGCCTTAGGTAGCGGTTTATTCTCAATAATATATAAACATAGGAACGAATTCACATGGTAATTAAGTTGGCGAGTACGAGCTCGGGTAAGAGGTCCTTATATTGGTTGTGGATGAGTTGTGTATGTAGGCGCGGCTGTATCCATAGTAGGGATGTCCTCATCATAATGTTAGGGTTGAGTACAGATGGAATGAATCCTTTCGGTAACATGAGCAGCCGACATAGCACCTGGCCCGTGAATCTATGTATTTACAACCTTCCTCCTTGGCTGTGTATGAGCGGAAATACATTTTACGCGCTATGTTGTTCTGCACTATCAATGATTTTCCTGCCCTTGGTAACCTGTCGGGGTTTAGTACAAAAGGAGCCAAAATATGTACGCACTGCTTAGATGGTACCGAGAGTATATGGCAGAACAACTCACGCAAAACTGTGTATTTGCGTCACTATAGGTTCTTCCTAGGATTCACCCATACCGCAAGATGAAGAAATAATTCGATGGAAATAAGGAGGACGGTTCAGATCCAAGGGCTTTTAGAGAGAAAGAGGTCCATGATATGGTTAAGGATTTCGATGTTGTGCTTGGAAAGAAACGTAAATTAAGGACCCGTCAGAAAAACATCTAGAAGAAGCGGTTAATTTTTTGGGACTTGCCTTATTGGGAGCACTTAGAAGTTTACCACTGCATCGATGTCATGCACGTGAAGACGAATGTATGTGATAGCTTGATTGGTCTCTTACTAAACATTAGTGGCAAAACAAAGGATGGTGTTAATGCACAATGTGACTTGGTTGATATGAACATAAGGACCAAGTTAGCACCAAAAGAGACCGGTAAAGGACGAGCATACCTTCCCCCCAGCTTGCTACACTTTATCCAAGGCCGAGAGATATGAACTGTGCGAAAGCTTGCATGGTGTAAAAGTTCCGTCCGGTTACTCCGCCAATATTAAGAAACTTGTTTTCATGGAAGATTTGAAATTATTTGGTACGAAGTCTCATGATTGTCATGTGCTGATGACACAAATGCTTCCTATTGCAATTAGGAGTATCTTGCCGAACAAGGTCCAAGTGGCAATCTTTAGGTTGTGTTATTTCTTTAACTCAATTGCTTAGAAGGTCATCGATCCTGGAGGACTAGATGCTCTGCAGGCCGAGGTGGTGATGACTCTATGTCATCTTGAGATGTATTTCCCTCCATCATTTTTTGATATCATGGTCCATCTCATTGTTCACCTTGTGAAAGAGATAAAGATATACGTCCCTGTGTTCCTACGTCATGTGCACTCGTTCGAGAGATACATGGGAATTATCAAGTCCTGCGTACGGAATCGATCTCGGCCGGAGGGCAGCATCATCGAAGGTTATGCAACCGAAGAGGTCATTGAGTTCTACGTCGACTACATGGCCCGGGTGGAATCGATAGTTGTGCCTCTATCTCGTCATAAGGGGAGACTGGAGGGTATTGGGACCATCGGAAGGAAAGCAATCACTCCCGATCTAGATACGTACGTGCAAGCCCATTTGAGAGTCTTGCAACACATGACCCAAGTGTCCCTGTACATCGACGAGCACAAAGACATGGTACGCCAACAGAATCCAAACCGGTCGGAGGTTTGGATCACGAGAGAGCACAACTGTCGGTTCTACGAATGATTAAAGGTGCGATTCACAGGGAGGTCATCGAGTGATGATACGTTGCTATGGTTGGAAAAAGGGAAAAATTTACAATTATGACATGGCAAGGATACATAAATGGGTACATATTTTATACAGCAGCTCAGGATAGGAGGAGCACAGTCCAGAACAGCGGTGTCCGTGCATATACGTGTTTCACGAGCAGTTCAATACAGCCAGGGCACGTGGGTTGAACTCCTACTATGGCTTCGTAGAGGAGATCTGGGAGCTCGACTACGTACTTTTTAAGATCCCCCTGTTTCGATGCCATTGGGTTAAACTTCCGCAAGGCGTGAAGGTCGACAAGTACAGTGTCACTACTGTGGACTTCAAACATGTCATATATAAGGACGAACCATTCGTACTCGCTAAGCAAGTTGTTCAAGTTCTTTATGTAACAGACCCATCAAATAAGAATGACCACGTAGTTCTTCATGGAAAAAGAATGATTGTCGGAGTTGAGAATGTCGCGGACGAGGAAGTGTATAATCAATTTGACGAGTTGCCTCCTTTCGGAGACGAAATTAGGCTCGAGGAAGAACCCAGTGAAGAAGCTAGTTATATGCGCGTCGATCATCATGAAGGGCTATATTTTAATTAAGAATATTTATTCCATTGTAATTTGATGTTATCGTAGAATTGTCATGTGTTATGGACTTGTCATCTCTGATATTGATGTCAATGTGGACTTCATTGTAATGTGGAGTATCAAAATTGTTTTCACTTGATTTGGAGTTGAGTTGTATTAGATATAAATTTTTTAAGACAAATGAATTTTCAGTCAAATGATTTGGAATTGTGTCAAGAAGTTATCACAGACGGTTCATATATGGAACCATCTATGATAAGTCATCACAGACGGTTCCCTAACATAACCGTTTGTGATATGACACATCACAGACTGTTCTATTTTGAAACCGTCTGTGATATGACTATATCACAGATGGTGCTAAGTCATCACAGACGGTTCCATAACAGAACCATTTGTGATATAAAAATATCACATATGATTCTGTTCTGGAACCGTCTATAATATTTTCATATCACAGACGGCTCTGTTACGGAACCGGCTGTGGTGACTTCTCATAGAAACCCTAAAAAACATATCACAGACGGTTATACTATGGAACCGTCTGTGGTGACTTATCACAGACAGTTCCATAGTAAAATCGTTCTGTGATATTTCTTTATTTAAGAGGAATCGATAGGGTTTGAGCACCCTTAACTCGTCACTATCCTTACTCTCGCCCCTTCACCTCCCCTGCTGCCAAAGCATCCTCCCGGACGCTGACCTGCTACTCCCCCACCTCCCTGACGCCGATGCCCCTGGTAATCCCGTCCTCCCCAACCCCAACGCCCCTACTATACTCCCCGCCTCCCCGACGCCCCTTCTTTGTGACCCCAACGCCCCTGCTGCTCCCCGACGCCCCTTCTCCCCGACCCCAACGCCCCAAGGTTAGACTTCCAGTTGCGTAAGTATGAGTGTATGACAGTAGATCAATTGGATTAGGTTGGTGGTAAGATGTTAAATATTGTAGATGAGTATGTATATACATTTGATTAGCAAGCCAGTTAGCATGGATTAGTTTAGGTAAGCTGAGGGCTAATGGGAGGTAGGCTGAGGGCTAATGGGGATTGTTAGTAAGTGTTTTACAGAGTAAGATGTTCAATATTGTAGATGAGTATATATATACATTTGATTAGCAAGACAGGCTTGGTTATAAATTTCCAGTAGGTTGTCATCATCTAGTGAGCAAAGGCAGGGATAATTGAGTCAGTTCATCTAGTGAGCAAAGACAGGTTTGGTTAGAATCCTTTGTATGGTTATTGATTGCTCCCATGTAGCAACTTTGGAGTTGTCAATTTTTATTTTATTGGAAAGTAGGAATAAAATGTGCTCAACATTAGACTTTAAGTTGCGTAACCCTACTACTACCGTTCAAGGGTGCTTGTTAATAAATATGCTAACATGGCATATTTATAAGAAAATACCTTGAATTTTTCATAATTTTTTTTAAAAAAATGTTACATATATCTCATGTTGTTTGCTGAGTAAGACTTCTTTGTCAAGTGCAATCCATGGTATTGTAAGTAGTCATTATTGTTTTTTGGTATTATATTTGTATCTTCCTTTAAATATTATGGATATCAACTTGCAATCCATGAAATTTTAGTTCATTGCGTATGTAACTTATATAGATAGAAAGTAAGCGAGATGGCAGAGGCACCGTCTTCGCCGCCGTCATCGACGCCGCCGAATGCGTCTGGATCTCCGATCAAAGTGGTACATAAGCGAGATGGCAGAGGAATATCGAAATTACCCGTGGGCCGAATGACTATCATAGAGGTCAGTGACGCTGGGATCCCTCTGACTCCCAAGAAAGCAGCGGCGAGATTCCGGACCATCTGCGGGGTACTTGCAAGGGAATGGGTCCCCATCACCACACCAAGCTGGAAGTCTCTGACGGATGTAGAGAGAGGGCAGCTGTGGACTAAAATTTCAGGTTCGTTCATTATCCCAGAAGTAGACCAGGCATGCGTGCAATGGTAGGCATTGCTCGCGATGGGACATGCGTGGAGGATGTTCAAGAGCACGCTTGTCACGAAGTACGTGAATACGGGTAAGACGCCCTTCATGAAGTATCATTTTTTTGTCGCGGGATATATGGGACGCCTTTGTGTGGATGAAGACGACGGCCGAATTTCAGGAGCAAAGTGCGGTACACAGAGCTCTCCAAACACAAAACACTCACCCCCACAAACTCGGCACCGCTGGGTACGCTTGTAAAACCACGCAATGGGTGGCAGAGGACGAGAGCGCTACAAGACCATTTGCTGAGATCTCAGATGAGCGTGCTCGAGCCTAGTTAAGAGCGAGGGCATCATCCACATCTTCGGGCGGCATATCTTTCACAAACTCGACAGACGAGGCAGTGTCCCAACGTCTGGTAAATATGTCGAACTATGTAGTTGTTAATAAATCCATAACCTCATAGTATCTATAATAACATGATAACCTCTTGCAGGAAGCATTGACTTCCGCATGTTTCGAATGTTCCTTCAAAGCGGACAGGGAGAAGGATCTACTATCTACGGCCCTGGGAAACAAGAAGCACCCGGGTCGCACACGAGGCGTTGTGCTTTACGTACCTTGGAGGGATGGATTCCGACACGACTCCGACACGTACAGGAGTAGGAAGATATCCAAGGACGAGCACGACGTCTGATTGGAACAAGTGCTTACTGAAAAATTTCAGGGACAGATAACAAGATTGCAGGAGCAAATATATCAACTCCTGAATCAGTCGCAAGCCGCCCCCATTTTTTTGGGAGCTAGTCCTCCTCAACATCGGAGTAGCGTCGCGTCCACACATAATTCTGGACATAACGATGTCCAATTACCTATCGACGACATCAAGGTAATGTACATCTCTGGAATGCTCCAAAGATAGACCTATAGAACGCCTTAGCTAATTGCGTATCATTTTGTAGGAGCCGACGCCCTGCAAGCTCCAAGTGAGGATAGTGGGGTGCATTCCGATTGAGGCTGGGCAGGTTATGGTTATCCATACCAGAAAGGGGCAGTGTAGCACGGTGCCCCAAAGAAAGCAGGTTCTGTTGAGATTGCAGGTCGAGTTGACATGGTACATGATAATTTCATGGCCATTCCGCTGGAGATTCGCCCAAACGAAGACATCAGAACACTAGAAGATGCCATGCACACTTTTATCCAATGACCCAAGAAGGACATCGCCCTGGACCCTGCAGTGCCGCAATCTCGACACGATCATGCCTCTCCATCAGGACCCTCGATGACTCCACCTCATCATTCGCTTCAGAAGGCCGCCTCATCAGTTTTCGTGGAGAACACGGTGCAGGAACAAGAAAAACGTGTCACTGTATCGGTTCCTGAGTTGTCTCATGCGAAGACGTGCCGTAGGCAACTTAAGGCTAAATCAAAATCGAAGAACATTAAGGCGCCTCCCAAGCCTGAAAAATACTCCCTCAGAAGTCCATTGGCCCCCGACACAGTGCTAGCACACGCTGGAGTAGCCTGTCAGTCTTTGCATATATGGTACATGCAAAAGACCCAACAGAAGGGGTGCGATACTGGAATAACCGTCAAATACACAAAGGAGCATTTCTTCCATGAGTCGGCCCACTTTGTCGATCCAAATAATGCTAGTAAAGTGAGCAAACTTCAGAAACCCATTTATGGGTTGAAGCAAGCATCTCGGAGTTGGAATTTACGTTTTGATGAGGAAATCAAATGGTTTGGTTTCGTCAAAAACAAAGAATAATCTTGTGTCTACATGAAGGTTAGTGGGAGCGCACTTATTCGGCCTATTCAACCTCGCTGCCCTCTACGCCTCACTTCTACGATCTTTGTCGACACTATAAGTGTGTACAATCAAGTTCTACACTCACGTAATACCGATAAATATCACAACTCATTGCTTATGTATAGATACATGATGACACATGTCCATCGACGGAACAAATCGGTGTGTTTCCTCGACTCACACGTCATCTCTGAGCAAACCATCAACGAATATGTATCTTATGTTGTCCAATACATAACGACGGGATTGCTTGCTCAGGATGAGAAAGACTACATAATGGTGCCATACAACCAGAAGTAAGTGCTTCACTACTTGCTATACAAATTTCATTTGTACTTTATACGCAGCCCGAACTTTGGTTTATGACTATAGCGACATACATGAGTAGGTTCCACTGGATCTTATTAGTCCTTATACCAAAGAGGAACAAGGTAATATACCTTGATTCTCTACTAAACAAAAACCACGACTTCACCCTTCTGAAAGAAATACTCGACAGGTATGCTCATTTCCTCCATACATAACTCTATTGTAGTCTTCTTTTTTTAAAATGGCCGAGGATAACTTTTGGAATCATGCAGGTCGCTCATCAACTATGTTGCAAAGGGAGGGCTATACAAAGGATCTAGCGCCACACTACAACACAAGATGCGGTACGCGCTACAACGCAATAATGCTATATCATACTTCGTAATAATACGTTTCGAACTGACTGTACCTACATATGTAATTCTATTTTTGCAGTGCCGCCAGCAAAACAAGATCACCTATGTGCATTCTACGTTTGCCATCATATGCGGCAATTGGTTAGTGCTAAGATGAAGGATCCTGAGGTTTGTCAATCTCACAATAATTATTTCCTAAATATAAATTTAAAAATATATATACTTACTACTTTACTCATGCTAGCGATAGGACATGACCATAGATTTAGATGCACTCACTATGAAAGAGGTCTTGGAGGTTCGAGGGACGTTCTACGCCTTCATCAAGATGGAGATCGTTAACGCCAATAGAGAGTTTCACTCCGTCGACACCGCTGAATGACCTTAAAAATATTGATTCAATTGTAATTGATCATTTTGAGTAATTGTAATTCAATTGTAAATCCAGCAACAATATATACTTGAACATAATATTTTGTAATTGATTTTGAGTTTAAAATGATCACTTTGAGTTGTGTCAACAATTGATTTATCTGTGTGATGTATCTGATTTCTGCTAGCTTGCTGGTTTTCAGAGGGCATGGCTAGCAATTCCTGAGGCTAGCCGAAAATAAATAATAATAAATAGGTATAAATGAACTATCACAGACAGATTTTGGTTGGAACCGTCTATGAAGGGGCACTATCACAGACGGTTTCAACCAACAACCGTCTGTGATACGTGTATATCATAGACGGTTCTTGATTGAAACCGTCTGTGATAGTGTCCCTTCACAGACGGTTTCAACTAAAAATCGTCTGTGTTGAGCCTTATCACAGACGGTTCAAAAACCGTCTGTGATAACCAACTGTTATCACAGACATAAAAATTCAAACGGTTCAAAAACCGTCTGTGATGACGGTTCCGAACCATCTGTGATGTGCTTTTATATAGTAGTGATAGCCTGTTTTGTAGTAATTTTTTTTGTCTATGTGCGTAGTTTGTTTGGACTATATAATATTGTAAAATGATGGTAGTATATAAAACTAAAGGAAGACTACATTACAAGGCAATTAAGTTAACCCTGCCGGGTTAACACAACTAATTGCCCATATCTATATATATTAAACAAGTAATCCCCCTAACTACAATCAGTGATATTCCTCTCTTCCCTATGCAACCACAACCACATGGCCCACATCACCACTATTGTTCATAATATTTAGATGAAATTATAGTTTTATAGATGTACCACGTTTGCATTGTCTTCCAATTTTTAGGCTCCACCATGATTCACCTTGATTTATTGAACATTACAACCAACAAATTGATTTATATAAATCCAGGCTGCAATGTGTGGGGGTATCCTTCTATCATATTTTATACATGTGTGTGTACAAGCATGCAGTACTACCAGCTAGACAAGCAAGCAAAGCATTAGTCGTACGTCAGCTAATCCTAGCTTTTGTCTCTAATTTCCTGCTTCTGGGTTTCGTGCGACCCAAATTACATGCAAAGGCTCTTAAGTATGGCTTAGTTTGCCAGGTATATATATACACCTATCTGCGTACTATACCATCGCATTTTGCTTCAATCGATATCGCGTTCCATTCTCTGTATCAGTTTGCTCTGTGGACGCATATAGATGCGATATAGCTTTGCACTGACAAGCTGCACGGGGACATCAACTTGTCGATGGAGGCCACCCGTGTGGAGAAGAAGAAGAAGCCGTGGGCGGCGGAGGGGCTGCTGCTGCCGGTGAGCATGGTGATGGTCCAGGTCTTCACCATGGGCGCTCTCCTCCTCTCTAAGGTCGCCTTCAACGTCGGCATGGAACCCTTCGTCCTCCTCGCCTACCGAAACCTCATCGGCGCCATCACCGTTGTCCCCTTCGCCTTCTACTTCGAGAGGTACGTAGCTAAGCTATGCACTCCCTGCGTTCTTTTTCAAGACATTGCTTGGTGCCCAGGGGAACCGGCCGGCGTCCCCGCTAGGGAATCCACCATGATGTGATGTTTCAAAAATTAAAATGAAATCATGCAGCGTAAATTTGAATATGAAATTGGAATTTTGCAAGTTTACATAAATTTATGTGTACTGCATTCATGACTTTTTTGGTATTTTTAAAACATTACGTCATGGTGGATTGGCTACGCCAGTTTTCCTGCGCACCAGAAAGAACTACACTCTTCCTCTTTCTTTGTATTAGAATATGTGTGTTTAAAGTTTCTTAAAATGGACCTTCAATATATTGAAGACTATCTAGACTGGTTATACAAAAAAACTATATCATTAGATTTATCGTTGAAAATACATTCATATTATTATAAGTTTACTGATTTGTATTGATACAAATCTGTAAAATGTACTCCCTCCATTATTTTATACTTGATGTCATACAGTCTCAAATATGTTACTTTGAATATAATCTTTTATAAATTTTTAAACAAAACTATAATATTATTAAAATACTTTTAACGATAATGTCCGGCAGCACTCAAGTATCCGTGCCAACTGGTGCGGGTTAGCTTGTAGTCTATCTGCGGCTTGGATTTTTTTTTTAACCGGTAGCATGCATGGACTCGGATTCAAGCTTTTAGATATACATGTTACATGGCTACTAAGGCCAGCACGGACTCAGAAAAATAATGATGCCATAGCCGAACACAAGCTAGAGAGAGAGAGAGAGAGGGTCCTGTGATTGTTAGGCAAATGAGAGAGAGAGAGAGAGAGTGAGATTGTTACACGTATGACTATGAAGCTGGCATGTTACATGTACAGAGTTTGATTCCAGCTAGGTTTAGAATTGCTAAGAGATGTAGTTATATGGGAAAAATAGATCAGCTAGGTTTCCAATGCTAGAGCTGGAACCAACTTAAACTTATGTCCTTTCATATATTAGCCATTGCAAAAATACAAAAAAAAAACCTTTCATGTGTATAGAACTAAGATTATATCTGAATTAAATAATTTTATAACTACACTTAATAAAAAAATCTAATCTAAAATCTTAATCAATCTTGGAAGTAAAATTAAGTATAATGAATTAATTCCAGAATATGCCATCCTTCAAGCAAAAGCTTCCCAAATATATATAGATATATATATGCAAGTACAAATAAGTTTAAAAAACAGAAGTATAATATTTCATAAACAAAATTAAATACTAAAATAATTAAATTCAGGTTGTATAATTAATTTTGCAGCTCAAATTAAGTTCTCAGAAAAGTAATGGTACCTATATAATTAATCAAGCAATGTTTGGCTGCATGCTTTCAAGTGGAGCATGAACTAATAAATATATCATTTTTTTAATCAAAACAATATTTATATTAACAAATTTTGATACTTTGGAAGAATAAAATAAAAAAGTACTCTAGAAGCGTTAATCTTAGAAGGGTAAAAAGATAGAAATTCTCACATAAATAATAAAAAGAAGGAATTCCTACGTTAATCAAAGAAAAAGAAAAGTCATCCAACTGGTATATCCACTAACAATAACGGCTTATATTTGCACACGTGCCCGGTATTGAGCACGTACGCCTGAAGCTTTTTGTTAGTTGTTGCGAGAAGCTCAAACTCTCTTTCCGTAATAAACCTGGAATCCTAGATTTGTTAATATGTGTTACACTGTACCGCATGCAAAGATTGGAAACATGGAATATAGCTTACCGTCTCATGCATGCATATGTCTTTATTACGGAAAAGAAGGGATCACAGCTAGTACTAGAGAAGATAAGTTTCTCTCCTTTCCTTTCAAATATCTAATTTCTTTTTTTCCCCTTCACAGTGTGTACAAACTTGGTATTAAACATTAAAAAATATTGACAGTAAATGTAAAATACTTAGAAATTCAAACATAAATAAAAAGGTCAAATTATATCGTTGTTACCTAAAATTTTAAAACAGGCTGAAATTTAAACTCAACAAGTTGCATGTACATGTTTTCAATTTTGGATTTGTACCGGCAACTTAGCTAAAAATTACAATGCTAGAAAAAACATGTTGTTTTTTTTATAGTACATCTTAAAAGAAGCCACAATGTTCTCTTAGAGTGTATAGAAATTATCAGGATAATCGAAAAACGTTTCGCACCACTTATTAATGTAAAATACTAAGAAATTCACACATATTTAAAATGGTCAAATTATATCATTGTTTCCTAAAAGTTTAATACAGGTTGAAATTTAAACTCAACAAGTTCCATGTACATGTTTTCAAATTTGGATTTGTATCGGCTACATAGCAAAAATTACGATGCTAGAAAAAACATGTTTTTTTTGTACATCTTAAAAGGAGCCAGATGTTCGTTTGGGATGTCTAGAAATTATCATATCGATTGAAAAAAAATATTTGCACCACTTATTTTTGTGGATTATAACGGTGCAGGTTAATCCGACAATATTTCTCAAAAAAAAATGTAGCCATCATCCAAATATGTGAGTTTGGAATTAAAATTCCAATTAAAAATGTAACATCACAAAAAATCCCAATTTTGGGAAAATTATAATAAAAATTTGATAATAATAAAACTAAAAGTGTGACGTCCAAATATATACAAATTTGTAATTAAAATTAGAACATTAAAACTACAATTTTTCTAAATGTAAGACATTTATAATTTGGAATGAATTTAAAAACTAAACTTTTACTATCCAAATTTATATAGGCTTTGAAGTATATTTACGATGCAAATGGATGGTATAATTTGACAACGGATGCATGGGTTGATGACCAGGTCATCACCAAATAGAAATGAACAATGCATAGCATGCACTACCTCCGTTCCTTTTGTACTTCTATACTTGGACATCAACATAGTCCGCAATACACTGATTAGACAATTACTTTTTGTAATTAAATGTTACAAAAAATTATTAAAAATATAATAACATATAATTACCTTTGGCGACAAATCTACAAATACAATTTTTATATTACAAAACTAAAAGAAACAGAGGGAAGTATTTTACATTTACCTACGATCTCTTCAAATGGCTTGCTTATAGCTTGCTTTTTAGCTCGTTGAGGGAGTAGTAGCAAATGGATGGTATAATTTGTCCTCATGTGGACACACTTGCATATATGTACACAATTTCATGATCCGGTGGCGGATCTAAGATTTTTTTTGTGTGTCCTATGTTAAACTTTAGCAGGCTAAACATACTAGAACTAACATATGATAAGTTACTATCCTGATCTAGACTATACACCGCTAATATTTCCAAATCTGCTAAGAGGCCTGAATCCAGCCCCTGACTTCGTCGATGGATCCACAAGGAGTGGTTTGCATTGCTGTGCCGAGCAGGATGGCGTTTGCTTCTAGACTATTCTTTTTCGTGCCACCTGGAAACGCATGCATGCATATTGTCCAGTACCATATATCCACGTGGTGTCAACACACCAAAATACGCTAGAGATATGCGAATACACGCTATGTTTTAATCATGAATTTTGACCCCTTTTGGAAGAAAGATGAAAAGGTAAGTTAATTACGTGCACATTAAGCTAGTGTCATGTAATGATTGAAGATACGATGATCACTTGAATCAATGTGACTTGATAGGACAGAAAGCTGCAATTAATTTTGGCTTTTATTTCTCAGTTTAGCAAGACAGGTGGTAGACAAACACATGAGAAACAACGTTTTCCTTGCTAGCTACAGATGTGCGTACGATCTACCATGTGTCGACCTTGTTGGTGATGTGTAACTGTTTACCGATTGGGAATAAGAGACAACAAAGCTGTTCTGTTTCTGTTAAGAGGGAAGGGCGCGCACGCTGTCACGCCTACTGAAGTAGCATACATTAGATAGCACTTTCGTTTTGGGCATCATCAGTTCCCTTCCTTGGTTGCTCAACTTTAATAATTACCACTACGGTAAAAGTCTCTACAGACGGTTTAAAAATATCATCACAGACGATTTTGTGAACTATCTGAGCTTATGGATCGGTAATGATATGATGTCATCACAGACGGTTTTCGAACCATCTGTGATGTAGACTGTCACAGACGGTTTTAGCTACAAACCATCTGTGATAGTCAAAAACCGTCTGTGGTGCAGACTATCACAGACGATTATTAACTCAATACCTTCGTGATAGTTGACTATTACATATGGTTTGTAGCTAAATCATGCGTGATAGTAAACTATCACAGACGGTTCGTGAATTAAATCATCTGTGATAGATGATGTATCACAGACGGTTTGTAGATGAAACCGTCTGTAAGAGCTGATATATCACAGACGGTTTGTCCTAATGAACTATTTGTGATATTCTTTTGTATTGTTAAATCTATTTCTATTTATTGGCTAACCTCAGGAAATGCTACTCATGCCTTCTGGAACAAGCTGGAACAACACAACAAGTATATATATATATATATATATATATATATATATATATATATCCAATTCACTATGATTTTTGAAACAAGCACATCCAATTCACATTCATTTCAGAAACAAGTATATCCACTTCACAAATCAATTAACTAAAATTAACCATTTATGTACATTTACACACATATACTATTAAGTTCAATCTACATTGTGCAACTTCCCATTTAGATTTATGACCTCACGGTTCAAGAATGACGCAAACTGTTCTCGAATGTTTATGAGCTGGCGATGTTCCAATGCAGTTGTATCGATGCACGCAACCTGTCGCTAGGAAGGTTAAATTCGTGCATATATAAATTGATAAGTATGAAATAATTATTGCAAGATTGACAAACTTGAGGATCATTGGTCATCGCGAAACAAACAAGCAGTTCCATGTTGTGGCAAACATAGTATCCACAGATGTTGTAAGTCGGCGGCTGCTAGTGGCACTGCAAAAATAGAATTCGTTAGTTCGAGAGGTATTACTACGAAATGTTACATAGGATTAATGTGTACTAGTGAATACTGGGAAATTTAGATCGTGACGCGGATTACTTCCCTTGTTGTTCCCTTCTTTAGCATAGTAAAAGGACGAACGACCTATGTGATTTCAAGAAGTTAGCCTTAGCCATTGCAAAGGAAGGAAAGACTATAATAGAGTTATCTATGGAGGAAATGTGTTTACCTGTCAATTAATTGTCGAATAATTGTCAATTAATTGTTGAATAATTGTGAAGTTGTATGCGGCCCTCTTTAGGGAATCTAGTTATATTACCCTATTCTGTTTTGGTATAATTACAATTAGAATCCAGTGCAACCTACACAAGTATGTCGCCATGGCCATTAAATCTAAGTTTGTGTTTCTTATAAAGTACAAATCAACAAGTATAGCCACTAGTGCGGCACTTACTCCTGGTTGTAGGGCAAAAGTATGAATTCCTTATCGCGGTGAGCCGACAATGACTCTATCATGTAATCCTCGACGAATTATGTATTCTCCTTGATGGTTTGCAAGGAGACTAAGTGTGGGTCGAGGAAACCTACCGGTGAATTCCTTAATTCTTCTTCAGAAATCATGTATATATATATATACACACACACAAAAGCAAGGAGTTAAATATAACATTTATCGATATTACGCAAACGTTGACCATGATTTTACACACTTACAGTGTCCAACATCACATGAGTGAGGCGTCGAGGGCGTCGAGGTTGAAGAGAAAGAACAAGTCCTCGAAGGTCACCGTGAAGATACAATCTTGAACCACGTGGTTAAGATGATCATTCTTGAACTTGACGTTGACACCTGAGCATCGTTTTCCATCAGACTTGTTAGCCTGTTCCATGTACCATACATGCAATCTCGTGCAAACGAATCCTAGGGTACAGTTGTGCTCTACCGTCTCGACCAATGGCTCGCCTAGCACGAATTTCCAAGCTAGTGGCAGGAAGGAGATATCGGAACAGGAGTCGACCATCTTCGATTTGCCCTTGATGTCTCACTTTTTATAGGTCGACTTCATGAGAGTCGACCGTGCGTGAGGTGTAGATGCATCTGATGCACCGAGCCCTTGCCACCTTAGTGCTGGTAGCTCTCATGGACTTGACACCGTTGCAGGTCATTCTTGTGAAGTTGACACCGGAGCAGGTAGCTGGATGAATGTTCCAATGGCCCACCCTAGAGTCATGACCTCGTCGTTTGGGGGAATCTGCAGCGGGACAACTTTGAAATTGGCATGAACACCGTCTACATTTACTTTTGTGTTGCCTGACGCTAGATTTACATTGTGCACCAAAGGCCCGGCATCGGATGGATACGCCTAGACCTAAGTAGCATCTAGGGTAACGGAGGCATATCTTACTTGGAGCTTGCACTTCGTAGCCATCTACATAATGATAAAAAAAATTAGCTACTCTAACAAGCCAATCAATGGATCGAGCATTCTAGATATAATAATTATTACCAGGATGTTCGATATCTTACCAGGCACTGGGACACTTCCTCATCTACGGGGTTTGGAAAGGAGATGACCCCCGAAGACAGGATAGATAATCTCGCTCTTAGCCAGTTTCGGGTGCGGTCATCAGGGATCTCGATAAATGGCATGGAGGCATTCGAAAGGTTTGCCTGCTGGTCCGGATCCCTCCATTGTGGGATTTTACCTGCATACCTAGTGGTGCTGAGTCTGTGGGGCCATGTTTTTTTGCCTGGAGGGCCCTGTGTGCCGCACTTTCACTCCTAAAATCATCTATTGTCTTCTTCACCACAAATTCTTTCCAGTACTCTTCCAAGAACAGATACTTGTGGAATGGCGTTAGATCCTTCTCCACGTAGTTCTTGACAAGCGTGTTCTTGAAGTTCTTCCACGCTTTACACACTTATAGCAACGCGTGTCATCGCACGAAGTTCTGGTGTTGTTCTGGGATCTCGAACGATCGAAAAATATCCATTAGCAGCTCACCTTTCTGGGCTTTGGTCAACTCCTTCCACGAATCGTAGGTGATGTTGACCCATTCCGTGCAACTATTCCGACTGTTCTACCGAATGTGGACGCTCCTCGGGGAGGATTGATAGGGGTCCCATACTCATCAACCTCTGTGATGGTAAATTGGCTCGTGGGTCATTTCTATATTCCTCTTCTTCTACTGCGCTTGGATATTTTTGAGGACAGCGCATCAGATGCATGAGGCAATGATGACGAGGAATGAGCGGAAGACATCTTAACAAGAAATAGAAGTTCTGACAGCATAAACATATTATCATAAGATTTGATCTCTATGTGTATGGGTATACACACCAATAAATAAATAATTGGGATATGTTGGGAATAAATTAGGACGAATACAATGACATAATTGACATATAAACGTGTAAATCCTCCAAGTTATTTAAAAGGGATAATATGCTCAACACAAACATCATGTGAACAAATGAAATCAGCATAAAGCTAAGATTTAACATTTTGATATTGCTCTTAGATGTGGAGTAAGCATTCCAATTAGAGCTAAACTTCAAACCTGATTATCAAAATAATTTTTGTACAAGACTATTATCATCACAGAGTATTCATCTCAAGCCCACCATACCACATTACAATATATTCCAATAGCAGTATCAAAACATATACCATCTGAATCACTGACTAGAACAAATACAAATTCCTAAAATAAATACAACACCTCATACTACTCAGTGTTTGAACCAGATACATGAGTCCATGAGGACCATGACAGCATGACAGATTATTGATAGAAAGAGTGAGGGAAAGGGGCGTCGGGGTCGGCAACTCGGCATCGGTTACCTTTGGGTGTCGAGGAGAAGGACGAGCAGGGAGAAGTACCGGAGCAGCAGGGCGGCGTCGAAGGGGAGGCGCGCCAGGCTCGGGGGAGGAGGGGGAGGCAGCTGGCTCGAGGCAGGGGAGGAGGCGGCGGGCTCAGTGGAGGAGGAGGACTCGGGGGAGTAGGCGCGACGGGCTCGAGGAGGAGGTGGCGTCTAGGACAGCGACGATAGGCTCAGTGGAGGAGTCGCGCTGGGCTCGAGGAGGAGGCGGCATCGAGGACGGTGGCGATGGGGTCGAGGAGAGTGAGTAGTTGAGAAAGTTCATCATTTGAGTGGGGAGGGGCGCGACAAACCCTAGAGTCTGAATATAAATTGGGTTGGACATCACAAACGGTTCTAAAGTAGAACCGTCTGTGATAAATAATATCACGGACGGTTCCAATAAATAATCATCTACGATAGATTGTGTATCACAGACAGTTTGTAGTTAAAACAGTCTGTGATATCTGATATATCACAGACTATTTGTAGAGGAAACCATCTGTGATATCTAGATGAAATCATCTATAATAAATTATCACAGACAGTTTTAGATGAAATCGTGTGTGATATTATTTTGTATTGGTAAATCTAGTTCAGTTTATTGGCTAGCCTCAGGAAATACTAACCATGTCCTTTGAAATAAGCAGAAACACAACAAGTACATGTATACATCCAATTCATATTCATTTCAAAAACAAGCACATCCATTTGACAGTACAAATCTAAATCAATTAAATCAAATGAACTAAAATTAACCATTGAACATATGCACATTTCTTCAATCATATGCACACATTCTTCAATCTTTAAAATTAGCCATTCAAGATGATCGATGCGTATGTAGCTAGTTTCGTCACGTTGTTCTTCCTTGGCCCTTATGCCCTTTCCGAAAGGACACAACTCATCAAACTGATTGTATTCTTCCTCATCCACTGCATTCTTAACTCTAACAAATCCTCTTTTTTCAATGAAGAACTACAGGACACTTCTAATTTGCCTGGTCAGTTACATAGAAGACTTGAACAACTTGGTTAGCGAGTACGAATGGTTCGTATTTGTATCCAACACGTTCGAGGTCCACGGTAGTGACACTATACTTGCTGACCTTCACCTGTGGGAGATGGACCCAACGGCGCCGAAACTGGGGGATCTTGAAAAGCACATAGTTGAGCTCTCAAATCTCCTTTATGAGCCTATAGTAGGAGCTCCTCAGTCCATCGGTACTGAATGCGTCTATGCGGGCACCGTTGCTCTGGTTTGTGCTAATTATATCCTGAGTCTGCGTATCGAATGTGTACCCATTTATGTCATATTCTTGCCATGTCACAACTGTAAATGTTGGCCCTTTTGCCAACCATGTCAGCATATCACTTGACAAGCTCCTAGCGAGTGGCTCCTTCAACCATTAGTTGAACCGACTGTTATGCTGTCTCGTGATCCAAACATCCAGCCGCTCTGAATTCTGTTGTCGAAGCACATCCATGTGCTGGTTGATATATTGGGACACTTCAGTCATGTGTCGCAAGACTGTGAAATGGGTTTGAGCATATGCATCCATATCTGGAGTGATTGCTTCCCTTTTGATGGTCACAATACCCTCGAGCCTCCTCTCATGGTGATATCGAGACACACCTATCGGTTCGACCTGAGCCATGTAATCGACGCAGAACTCAATGACATCTTCGGTAGCATAACCTTCAACGATGCTGCCCTCAGACCAAGATCGATTTCGTACATAGGACTTGAGAATTCTCATGAACCTCTCAAATGGGTACATGCTACCTAGGAACATGGGCCCGCACATCTTTATCTCCCTCACAATGTGAACAATGAGATGGACCATGATATCAAAAAACGACGGATGGAAATACATCTCAAGATCACATGCAGTCGTCATCACCTCGTCTTGTAGAGCATCTAGTCCTTCGGGATTGATGACCTTTTAAGCAATTGTGTTAAAGAAATTACACAGCCTCATGATTGTCTCTCGAACCTTGATTGGCAAAATATTTCTAATTACAACAGGGAGCATATGTGTCATCAGCACATGACAATCATGAGACTTCATGCCAATTAACATCAAATCTTCCATCGAAACAAGTTTCTTCATGTTGGCGGAGTAACCGGACGCAACTGTCACACCATGCAAGCACTGGCACAGTTCAGTTCTCTCGACCTTTGACAAAGTGTAACAAGTAGGGGGAAGGTGTGTTTGTCCTTTATCGATCTTTGTCGGTGCCAACTCAGGCCTGATGTTCATAACAACCAAGTCAAGTCGTGCGTTGACATCATCCTTTGTTTTGTCACGAATGTTCAGTAAGAGACCAATCAAGTTGTCACATACATTCTTCTCTACGTGCATGACGTCGATGCAGTGGCGAACTTCTAGGTGCTCCTAGTAAGGTAAGTCTCAAAATATTGATCTCTTCTTCTAGATGTTTGTTGGACCGAAAAGGCGACTAGAGGGGGGTGAATAGGAGTACGCTCACTTTTTCACAAATAATGGATTCAATAAAACTTTACTCCAGTAGCTATGGAAGCTTTGAAGATCAGTATATCAGTACAGCGGAAGACTAATATTGGATCCAATTCAAACCCCTAAGCAAAACAACAAAAACAACAAAAATTAAAGCACATCAGTGCGCTACCGGTCGGACCGCTGGCCTTGGGCGGTCGGATCGATTTCTGGCCGGTCTGATATCAGGTAAATATTAGTCCGACAATCGATTTCCAGCCTCCAGAACAGATTGAAAATCCCGATGACGAAGATGCAAATAGATGAAACTTTTGATCTACTAATACAAACTTGATGAAACTTGGAACACACCTTCTCTATGATATCAGGGACCTATTACAATTGAAGATTATGATAATTCTTGGAGGAATCAAGATCCTTTTCCATTTGATCAAAGAAGGGTTCAAAACCGGGTCAAAACAAAAACTAGGTCAAAGCTCTTGCTCGTGGGTGATTGATGATCAAGATGATCCTAGATAGATTCCCACACGTCACAGCAAGCTAGAATACGTGAAGAAACCAAGCAGACACTCCCGGATCAAAGAAAGACCTAAAATCATCAAATAGAGAGAAAGAACGCAATGAGACAAAACATTGATCAAACTTTCCTTTGATTGATTGATATGATCAGGGCTTACAGCCACTCCATCAATGGAGGACAATGCTCAATCCAAGAGCACCAAAATCACATCAAACATCAAGAACCCTAGCCTCCACAAAAGCTCTCCCTAAGAAAATTAGGGTTTACAAGAATTGCAAAAGAGGCGAAGAAGAGGTGCAGCCACCTCCCTCTCCTATTTATAGTGGAGTCTTAGACCTTCTAGATGTTTGATCCTATTGGGCTCCCGTTAAGGCCCAAAACAAACGGGACACATACGCACGCATTTTAAAGCGCCGTCTTTATCTCCTCTTGACCTAACTAGCTACACCTTGCGCCATCTTGCGCCTCGGATTAGCTAATAGGTCACCCTTGTCCATCTTGCACCACGCTTGAGTACATTGACCTCACCCGGCATCGTAGATTGTTCTAGACCTCAGCTCTCCAAGCCTACTCTCGATCATCCTCGCTTTTGACCATCGTTGACCACCAAGCAACCTGCACAACAATAGACAAGTAAACCGAATTTGGGAACAAGTTCTTCAAAACTTGACTCATGTTAGTCAAAACATGCATCATGCAACATATATGCCCTGAAACTCATGACTTTGACCTAACAACCGAACAACGCCTCCACGACGGGCGACGATCAAAGTGAAAACCGGTCAGACCGCCCCCCATGGCCGGTCTGACCGCCCACTCTAGCCGGTCTACCGCCACCTATGGGCCGGTCAGACCGCCAGCTGGGACTTAGCCATTTTTCCTCTCTGGAAAACCGAAACCTACTGGAATTTTCAAACCAATATAACTTTTGACTGGAGACTCCAAAAATTATGAGACCAAGTGCAATAGAATCCCCTCTCTTGCCTACACACTCTATTTTTGGCCCAGCTTAATTCTCACTTTCAGAATCGGCGGTCCGATCGCCACCAAGGTCGGTCGGATCGCCATGGATCGGTCGGACCGCCACCTGGCGGCCCGACCGATTCGCCTCGACAAAGATCGAACTTTGTCGAAAACACGTGAAACGAAAAACCGTAAATACCATTGCCAATTGTCACATCATCCTAAGATCTGGAGCATATCCCCATGATATCCACAATGTTCTTCTCACGGGTCCTCGATTTACATCCCTTTCTGAGCACAACATCTAAATCATTAACCATATCATAGACCTTTTTTCCACTTTGTTGGACCGTAAAGGCGACTAGAGGGGGGGGTGAATAGGAGCACGCTCACTTTTTCACAAATTATGAACTCAATACAATTTAACTCCAAAGCTATTAGAAAGCTATGAAGATCAATGTACCAAGATCAAATGGAAGACTAGTATTGAATCCAATTAAACCCCTAAGCAATATAACAAAATCAACTAAGATTACCAAGACTCACAAAGCGGGCGGTCGACCAGTTATACTCAACCGGTCGGACCGATTGCGGCGCGTCCGACCGGCGTTGTCTTGGTGGTCGGACCGCTCAAAATCGGTCGACCGGTGATGACGGCCGATCGGACCGGCCGACTCGAACCGATCCGCAATGATAAAATCAGCCGATGGCGAACTTGCAATTAGGTGAAACTTTTGATTCTCAACTCTAATCTTTATGAAACTTTGCACACACCTTCTATATGCTATTGAGGACCTATTCCAATTGAATATTATGATAATTCTTGGAGCGATCTTGAGCACTTGCCAATTGATTAACGAAGGTCTAAAACCGCAAGAACGAAAACTTGATCCTAAAGCTTGTTCGTGAGAGATTGATGATCAAGATGATGCTAGATAGATTCACACATATCACGACAAGCTAATTCACGTGAAAGAATCAATCACAAACTCGCGGATTAGGAAAGCCCTAAAATCACCAAATTGAAAGCAAGAATGAAAAGAGACTTATCTCAAGCAAACCTTGCATAGATTGATTTCGTGATTGAAGCTGGATTACATCCACACCATCATGGATCGATGAGACAATCAAGGATCACGAAATTCACCACAAACCATCAAGAGCCCTAGCCTCCACCTCAACTCCCTAAAGACAATTAGGGTTTTGAAACATAAAAGGCGAGAGAGAGAGGTGCAGCCACCATCTCCTCCTATTTATAGTGGAGGCCTAAAACTCTTAGGGTTTGACTTAATTGGGCTCCGTTAAAGCCCACTAACAAGCGGGTCACATACGCACGCTTCACGAGCGCCGCTTTAACCTTTGACCTAAACCGCTTCACCATGCGTCATGGATTTGCCAATAGGTCACCATTGTCCATCTTGTGTCACGCTTGAGTCGTTGACCCTACCCGCATCGTCGATCGTTCGGACCTCAACTCTTCAAGTCTAGTCCCGATTCTCCTCGCCGTTGACCGTCGTTGACCACCAAGCCACTGCACAACCACGGACAAGAAAACACGTATTCGGGAACAAGTTCTTCACAACTTGACCCATGTTAGTCAAAACATGCATCATGCAAATCATATGCCATGAAACCAATGACTTTGACCTAACAAAACAACATCGCCACGGTTGGCCGACGTTCAAGTAGTTCTGGTCGACCGCTCCAGTGAGCGGTCGGACCGCCTTGGCCGGTCGGACCGCTCCACATGAGCGGTCGGACCGCCCTTGGGACTTAGCCAAATTCAAGCCTCAAATTCAAACCTTCGGAAAATACAAACGAATAGAACTTCTTCTTGGAGACTCCAAAAATTATGAGACCAAGTGCATTGGGATCCCTCACTTGCCTACAACACCTATTTTTGGCCCACTCATTTTGACCACTTTGGTCACCGCCGTCCGATCAGCCCCATATGGTCGGTCCGACCGATTTGGGACCGGTCGGACCGCCGGTAAGGACGGTCGGACCGCCTCGTCGATGGCTCGATACTTTGTCAAAACGCGTGAAACGACAAACCGTAAACGCCATTGCCAATTGTCACATCATCATAAGATCTGGAACATATCCCCATGAAATCCACAATCTCCCCCTTGATGAACACATTGGCAATTATTCAGAAAATGTAAGTAAGAGGTTTGAAAACGAGTTTACTAGCAGTTTTCGCACAAAGGCACAACTTGGTCCATAAGCAAGAAAAAGCAATGAAAATGACCAAGTGGCATCGAAATAGTATAGGCATGTGAGACAAGACAAAAGAAAGCATAAAACTTTGATTTCGGAAAAGGGTCAAAATTCTCACATGAGGTCCATATGAAAGAACAATTTTTCAATTGACCTATGATCATTGTGAGGATAAAAGAATGCAATTCAAGTTCGAATATTCAATAAAACAATAAGAATGCAACTCAAGAACTCCCCTCACTATGATCCTCGATTTTCAAAAACTTTTAACTTTTGATTACTCCCGTTTGTTTAATCTTCTCCCCAACAAAGAAATATCTTCTCATTAACACATCTTCTCCAAATAAACATAGCAAAGAAATATAACACATCTTCTCCCAAAGAAATATCTTCTCATTAATTAACACATCTTCTCCCCTTTGACAATGGATTCATCAAGGAATCACGCCTTCCTCTCATCCGAGATAACCAATAGATGATAAAGAAAGAAGCGTAAATAAAAGAAGCATAAGCGAGGAGTATGCATGAAGTGCAATGGAGTGGCTTCATTTTTGAATTTTCAATTTTTGATTACAAGAAGCTTTGGAGATTACCCAAAAGAACAAGCTAGTATCTCTAATATTGCACAAACGACATATCAAGCTGACAACGCTAGCAAGATCATAGTAAGACATATATATCAAAGCTAAGCACAAAGGCTCAAAAGTAAAGCGATAGATTTGATCAATTTAAGCAACGCTTCAAATTCAACAAGTTCATCAACGAGGATCCTAAAGTGAAATTGGTCATGTCAAAATGTCAAAGTGAGATCAAAAATCTAACAAAGACCACATTAAGAGTCAATTAAGTCCCGTATTGAATCATTTTGCTCAATATTTTATAAACGCCCAATTGTCAACATTTTTCTCATTTGCATTGAATATTGAAGTTGACTAATGATCTAACTTAGTGACAAGATCCCGGACTAGGAGCCATCCACAAACTCATCCTAAGCTTGACCAAAAGTTGATTAAAGGTATATCTTAGTAAAGAAGATCTGGACTAGGAGCCATCCACAAACTCTTTCTAAGCTTCTACAAGGCGACAAATCTTGAGGTTCATGTCATTTCGACAAGCGGTCCCCATGAGATCGTCGGTTCATCAAACTATCTCCAAGTTCATGTCATTTGACAAGCGGTCGTAAGAATAGTTTGGCACAGTTTAAGCATAAGACAATCTTGATTTTCATTTTTCACAAGAGCATTTTAGAATCTCAAGAACACAAAAGCTCAAGTAATGGTCAATTTTAGATCAAAGAGCTAACAAAGCAATTCTGACAGGGCCAATGTCACAAGAGGAGCACTAATTGCGCAACTCGCTAAAACATCCACAAATTGCAATTTCTTAGTTTGAGTTGTTTAAAAGATTCTAGCTCATATAGCAAAGACTTAGCTACACATGTAAAAGCATGATAGTTCTAGCAAGTCAAAGAACTAGACATGACATTGAGCAAGAATTGAAATACAAAAGCTCTAAAGGGTAATAGGCAAAGCTTCATCAATTTTAAAAGATAAGCAGAAAGACTTATATTACAATGCATCTTTTGGATTTTTCATACCACTTGTTGTAACCACTTGTTGGATTTTTCATATGAATGCAATATGACACAATGAGATGCAATTAAAAAGCCTAAAAACCTAAAGAGTTCAAAAGATCACTAAGTTCGTAAAAGAACAATAAAAGATCAAAAGAACAAGGAAAGATCGAAAAGATCAAACTCCCCTCAAACAAACCCATAAGGATAAATAACCCTAACTCGCTTCTCAAGGTGGCAAACCTAGTTGGGTCTAAAGATTTGGTGAGGATAAAAACAAGATACAAGAGAAGAATCTAGTGGGTGACAAGCGCCTGAGGTACTCTTCCTATCTAGCCGACAGCCCGCACAATTAGGATAAGAAAAACCCCCGAATGGACAAGGATAAAGAACAGAATATCAAATGCCATACAAAGAGAGTAGAGTGTAAGTACGAATAAGAGCTTAACGGCCTGGCGATGGGAAGTTCTCGGAGATGCTTGAAACCCGTCGACCGCGTGAAGAAGGTGAACCATCTTGAGTCTCCGGCAATATGACGTGAACAGTCGGAGTTGACAAAGCACTTGTCCTTCCTCTTTCGCGGCAATCTTGAAAAATCAAGGCACAGAAGAACGATGTGTCTCGATACTGGGGTTAGTTAAACAAGACTTGGGAACCCAGTACTGAGACACACGTCTGCGAGTAGTATGCAAAGCAGAAGTGTTATCCTTGATTTCATCTAAAATTCTGTTATGAGCAATGTTTAAGTTAACATGGGAATTAAAGCGTCGGCGATCGATGGCGTTGTCTTTGGCGGTCGGACCGGCGACTCATCGGTCGACCGGTGACCACCAAATGGTCGACCGTGACTGAAGAACATGAGAATTAGAATATGTAGAAACATAATGATTAGCATATGAGAAAAATCCTAATCCCGGTTTATTCCTTTCAGTGTTACCATGTCTCATAATAGCTCTAGGTTGCTTGAATGAAATTCTATCAAGATTGTTTCTATCATTTTTCAACCTCGCCAACAGAATTCAATCAAATGCCCACCTTTCTTGCAATAAGTGCAATGGTACTTGGTACCACTAGAAGAAGCACCATTTGAATTAATACAAGGTTGGGCAAAACCTCTGATTTAAAAGATGTTTTTGCAGGTTGGGTTTTGAATTCAATTAAACCTTTTCCAAGACTTGAATGACTTTTGGGTTTGAATTGTCTTGAAAAGAATTGAATCCTAAACCTTGCTTCTTATAAGGAGTTTTAGACTTGTCAAGAATCATGTTTAATTGTTTCTTACCTTTAGAAAATTTCTCTAATGTATCATGAAGGTAAGCATTTTCTTTTCTCAAGTTAACACAAACATCACAAGTTTTATCCATAGATTTCTCCTTATATAAAGCAATTTCAAGCTTAAGAGCGAACAAGAAACACAAGTAGTATTTTCAATATTGTCCTTAAGCTTAGCATATTTGACTCTAGCGACTTCTAAGATATCTTTGATTTCACGTTCTTTTCTAAGCATGAAGTGCAAGGGCTAGAATCAATCACATCGAAGCAATCAACTTGCTAGACTCTAAGCATTTTTCACAAGGAGCGATTTAATTTCAATTAGCTCGGTTCTAGCATTTTCAAGTTGTTGTAAAGCAATATTATGAGCAGATTGTAAATTGGTAATTTAAGAATGCATAGCATGACAAGATAAACATTCATCGAGTTCAAGAGTCTTAACATTTGCAAGTTCTAGTTTCAGCTTACCAATTTTTGACTCTAGATTCTTATTTTTAGTCATGACAAATTCTAGCACTTCATCTTGACTAAGCACTTGCTCAACTATAGAATTATATTTAGCGTAAAGCTCATCATAAGAAAAAGATACCTCATCATTATCAATGTCGTCGATGTCGACCATGAAGCACATGCCAAGAAAGTCCTTGGCCTTCCCTTTCTTTTCCTCTTCGCTCCCGAGTCCACATCACTAACGGATTGCTCTCCAAAGCGGCAAGGACCCGGTGAGCGGCCTTTATGAGCTTGACATCATACTCGAGTTGTTCTCATGAGGCTTCTTCCAAGTCGCCTTCTCCTCCCTGTGCTTACCCTTACCTTTTAGCTTGGGGCAATTGGCGGATGTGGTAAAGCTCTCCACACTCATAGCAAGTAACAGACCACCTCTCTTTTATTTCTCACATTATTGTAAGCCCGTGAATTTTTTAGCTAAAAGGGCTAACTCAACCTCGAGGATATTCTCAAGCTCCTCTTCATGAATAGCAGATAAACAAGCAAATGAAAATCCGTAAGAAGATTCAAAAGAGTCATCAAAAGCCTTTTTGAGAGGATCTGCTACCAAAGCTAAATTATCTTTCTTGGGATGATCAACTCTTTTAATTTCATGAGTCTTGAGTTTACTATAAAGCAATTCTAAAGTAAGACTTGAAAGATCAACATTCTCTTCTATAGCAAGAGCCTTCATCTCCCACTCCTTGGTGTTGATTGCGGCCAAGAGGTGGGTGGCATTTTCAGATTGAGAATATTCAATATCAACGACTTTCATTTGATTAATCACTTTATTAAAACGATCGAAAATGTCATCGATGCTCTCTCGGGACGCATCTCAAATTTGTTATAATCACGCTTATAGATTGTTTGGCGACTTTCTTAATTTGAGACGAACCCTCATGATATGTTTCGAGAGTGTTCCAAATCTCGCAAGTGATGCAAAATTGCAAATCCTATCATATTCTTGTCTACCAAGCGCACCATATAAAAGATTCTTGGCCTTGTTGTTGTTAGCCAAAAGAACCACAGAAGCAGGAGTTTCAACTTCAGGAATAATGAGCGGGGATCGAACAACGCCCCACAAAGCTTGTCCTCACTCTCAAGGAATACTGCATACGATTCTTCCAATAGGCATAGTCTTGTCCATTGAACATATGCGGTTTTGTAGTGAATCTATCCATCGCCAAAGTTCGGTGACCGGTTAAGATCAAGATTGAACTAACAGGGCTCGATACCACTTGTTGGACCGTAAAGGCGACTAGAGGGGGTGAATAGGAGCACGCTCACTTTTTCACAAATTATGAACTCAATACAATTTAACTCCGGTAGCTATTAGAAAGCTATGAAGATCAATGTAACAATCAAATGAAGACTAGTATTGAATCCAATTAAACCCTAAGCAATATAACAAAATCAACTAAGATTACCAAGACTCACAAAGACGGAGGTCGGACCGTTATACTCAACCGGTCGGACCGATTGCCAAGCGTCTCGACCGGCGTTGTCTTGGCGGTCGGACCGCTCCAAAATCGGTCGACCGGTGATGACGGCGATCGACCGGCCGACTCGTAACCGATCTGCAATAAAGAAATCACCCGATGACGAACTTGCAATTAGGTGAAACTTTTGATTCTCAACTCTAATCTTTATGAAACTTTGCACACACCTTCTATATGCTATTGAGGACCTATTCCAATTGAATATTATGATAATTCTTGGAACGATCTTGAGCACTTGCCAATTGATTAACGAAGGTCTAAAACCGCAAGAACGAAAACTTGATCCTAAAGCTTGTTCGTGAGAGATTGATGATCAAGATGATGCTAGATAGATTCACACATATCACAGCAAGCTAATTCACGTGAAAGAATCAATCACAAACTCGCGGATCAAGGAAAGCCCTAAAATCACCAAATTGAAAGCAAGAACGAAAAGAGACTTATCTCAAGCAAACCTTGCATAGATTGATTTCGTGATTGAAGCCGGATTACATCCACACCATCATGGATCAAGAGACAATCAAGGATCACGAATTCACCACAAACCATCAAGAGCCCTAGCCTCCACCTCAACTCCCTAAAGACAATTAGGGTTTTGAAACATAAAAGGCGAGAGAGAGAGGTGCAGCCACCATCTCCTCCTATTTATAGTGGAGGCCTAAAACTCTTAGGGTTTGACTTAATTGGGCTCCGTTAAAGCCCACTAACAAGCGGGTCACATCACGCACGCTCGCAAGCACCGCCTTTAACCTTTGACCTAAACCGCTTCACCATGCGTCATGGATTTGCCAATAGGTCACCATTGTCCATCTTGTGTCACGCTTGAGTCGTTGACCCCACCCGGCATCGTCGATCGTTCTGGACCTCAACTCTTCAAGTCTAGTCCCGATTCTCCTCGCCGTTGACCGTCGTTGACCACCAAGCCACCCGCACAACCACGCACAAGAAAACACGTGTTCGGGAACAAGTTCTTCACAACTTGACCCATGTTAGTCAAAACATGCATCATGCAAATCATATGCCATGAAACCAATGACTTTGACCTAACAAAACAACATCGCCACGAAGTTGGCCGACGTTCAAGTAGTTACCGGTCTGACCGCTCCAGGTGAGCCGATCGGACCGCCCCTTAGCCGGTCGGACCGCTCCCTGTGAGCCGGTCGGACCGCCCCTTGGGACTTAGCCGAAATTCAAGCCCTGAAATTCCGAAACCTTCTGGAAAATACAAATGAATAGAACTTCTTACTGGAGACTCCAAAAATTATGAGACCAAGTGCATTGGGATCCCCTCACTTGCCTACAACACCTATTTTTGGCCCAGCTCATTTTGACCACTTTGGTCACCGCCGTCCGACCGCCCCATATGGCCTGGTCCGACCGATTTGGGACCGGCGGACCGCCGTGCAGGGACCGTCGGACCGCCGCCCAAATAAGCTCGACACTTTGTCGAAAACGCGTGAAACGACAAACCGTAAACGCCATTGCCAATTGTCACATCATCCTAAGATCTGGAACATATCCCCATGAAATCCACACACTTAAATGCCTTGGAGCTGAACTGTCCTCCTTCTCTCTGTTGAATTGTTTTTTCATCCTACAGTATGGGTGAGCCCTCCGAAGGAACCTACGGTGACGCATGTACATGGTTTTCCGCGAGTGCTTCAGCCACACAATCTCAGCATCATCTAAGCAGTGAGTACAGGCTTTGACCCCTTTTGTACTCTGGCTCGATAGGTTAGCAAGGGCAGGATAATCATTTATGGTGCAGAACAATAAGGAGTGTAAAGTGAAGTTCTCTCATTTGTACGCATCCCATACCTGTATCCCTTCAATCCACAGTATTTTTAGATCTTCCATCAATGGTGCTAGCTACACATCAATATCATTCCCAGGTTGTTTCAATCCTTAGATAAGTTTCGATAGCAAAATATACTTTCGCTTCATACGCAACCAAGGAGGAATGTTGCAGATACAGAGAGTCACGGGCTCAGTGCTAAGGATTCATTCCATCTGTACTAAATAAAAACCTTATATTCCTCGATTCCGCACCGAAGTCTGCAAACCTCCTATCGATGTTTCTCCACTGGGAAAAATCAGCTGGGCGTCTTAGCTTTCCGTCATTCTTACGCTCCTCCGAGTGCCAATGTAGCAGTTTTGCATCCTTTGGGTTGCAAAAAACCACTTCAAATGGGAATTACAGGAGGATGCCATGCCACCTTAGCAGGAGGTCCTTTCTTCACCTCGATTCCCTCTTTGTCATCTGATTAATTCTTACGATTGTATCGGGAGGCGCTGCGCACCGCATACATACATGTTTGCATACTCGTTACGAGAGGATCTTGCTGTTCGGACATGCATGTATTCTTTCTACATCCATTCCCAATAGACAAAGAACCTTCTTGGTTTTGTAGATGGTTTTGGGCAACTTGTTTCCCTCCGGAAGCATGTCTGCTAAGAGACCTAACAACGAGCCGTGAAAGTCTTGTCGGACCAACCGTTGCTTGCCTTCAATTTTAGCAATTTAAGCACGGATGGCAACCTTATATATTCCAGCTTGCGGCCAGAACAAAGGTTTCTCTAAGTTCTCCATCAAGCCCCGAAATTTAACATACTCCCTCTCATCACAGTTCCATTTTGCATCGCAAAGCATCTGATCCAAATTGTCATAGTGAAATCTATCCGAATCGGAACCACAATCGACATCATCCGTCGGCATATCGTTGACTTCATCATCGATGTCGTTATTACTACCTTCCTGTATAATATGCTCTTCACCGTGACTGGTCCGATGTGTATAACCCTTTTTGAAACTCCTTCGAATCAAGCGTGCTTAGATCTGCACTCGGTTCTTAAACATCTTCAGATTCTCGCAATCAATGCATGGGTAGTACATATATTCCACCCCTTTATTCAACATATCCTCCACGACAGCTTTTGTAAAGGTAGACACGCCATTAATGAACTCTTCACTCACACGGTTGCCAGCGTACATCCAGCTTCGGTCCATCTACGCAACTCATATTACAAATTGGTGTTAAATATTGAATTAATTAATTATATACTATAGATGCAACTTTCGATATGTCTTTTAAAATATGTATTTCTAATGAACTGAAAAATAACAATGCACCCTAGGGTTAGGTTGTTCATCACAAGCACATTATAGATCTAGAATACAATGCAAGGAACAAATTATGTATGTACTAACCATTGATAGTCAAGAACAAATTACCAAATCGGCGGTCTCTTTTCACCAAATTGCCTCAAAGTCCCACCTCCAGCAGCAGCAGCAGTAACAACAGAGCTGGAATTTAAGACAGATCAATCTGTGAAGGTCGGTTCTGCAATAAATGAGATTATCACAGATGGATTATATACAAACCGCCTGTGAACCGTCTGTGATGAGGACGGGAAGTCACAGACGGTTCATGTTGAAAACCATCTGTGAAGTATCACACATGTGTTCTGAACAAGAACCATCTATGATCGAGCAACTGCTCGTGATACTTCACGACGGTTTTCAATAAAACCGTTTGTGATATTACCTCTTCACAAATGGTTTTTACTGCAAAGTAACACAGACAGTCGCTAAACCAAAACCGTCCATGATTATATTTCATACAGATGGTTTTAGTAAACCGTTTGTGATGAGGCGTCAAGTATTAGCCTTTTTGTAATAGTGCATGTGTGAGGATGCCATGTTACTGACTTGGGTTGCAAAGTAAAGTAGTTTAATTCCAACAAAAAATCTTCAAAATTACACTCGAAATGAAACAATATTCCGCTTTGAAGATCTAATAATCACCGCTACCTATCTCACTAGTAGTGTGCAACCTGCTTATTGTCCCTTTTCAGTTCATTTCTGATGGCTACATTTTTCATTAGCGACATTTTTTGTAACATCTTTTTTTCCTAAAAAAATTCTTTTCTCTCTCTCCCCCCGGCCCCTTTTTCCCGGCCTACTCTTCCTCGGCCTTCGTCCCAGCCGGCCCGCGCCCCTCTCTCCTTCCCCTCATCTCCCACGTGCGCCGCCATTCCCCCTCCCCCTCTCTCCTTCCTCTCCCCTCTCCAGATTCTCCGCGACGCCCCCAGCTCATTTGCTGACCGGGTTTTCGCCGAGCTCCGCCGCCCCTCCCATATTCTCCTGCCGCGCCGCCCCCTTTCCCTCTCCACCGGATCCGCGCCTCATCCCGCTTTCCCGTGTCGCGTCGCCGCCCGGGTCTCCTCCTCGTTTTCTGCCACCCTGCCGGTACTCTCCCCCTCCGCGGCTATAAGAGTCTGAGCCCCTCTTCCTCTTCTCCCTCCGCTCCACTTCTTCCTCCCCCTCTCTCTCAGCTACCGCCGAGAGCCGAGGCAGCTTCGGCGCCGTCGCCTCCTCTCACCCCCCACTCCGGCGCCTCTCTGTCCAAACCGCCTCAGCCGGAAGTTCCGCCCTTCGCCCCCGACGCTTCTCCACTTGACGGTTGGGCTTCCCCACCGTTGCAGCTCGCCGCCCCGTGCGCCTCCCCCGACCTTCCTCGGCTCGCGGTGCCGGCCCATCTCCGCCGCTCTCCCGCCCCGCCGACCTCGCGGTGAGCAGTCCCAACTGCCTGGTGCCCTTGCTCTCCTCCCCCTCTCTTTCTTCCCCCGACCACGTCGCCCAGTCACCTCACCCGATCAGACTGGCCCGCACCCCCCCTCTCCCCTGCTTCCTGTGGCCAAAGCCACCCTGCTCTCTCTAGCAGTGGGCCACCACCCCCCTGGTAGTTCAGCAGAGCAACATTAGTGGGTTGAGTGATCCATTTTTGAGTAGTTAATCTATGTTTTGATCTTGATATGTTTTTGTTAACCCCTTGTGCAATGTGGTCGTGAAGTAGCAGCAGGAGTTGAATTTTTGGCATAGAAAGTTTTGTGAATTGAAATTGCTGTAATTGAAGTTGGTATGATGATCTTGTATTGTTTTGTAGTACTCGGTCGTCTAGTAGCTTCCCAATTGGCGAAGACATTTTCAAAATATTTATTCTCCTGATTGTGTTGTGAATTGCGATGATTCAACTAACTGTTGTTATTGGTTAGCTCGCCGATCGATAAGTGTTAGCGGAATTATCCATTTCACCCATATTTGAGAGCTATCGATTAGGAGTGTAATTTGCAAAATCTCAGGAAATCGAAGTTATGCAAATGACCTTCGTGATCGTCTCCGCAATCGCGTCAGTTTTTGTTTGTTGTAGCAAAAACGAGCTATACAGTAAAAGAAGGGGGGACCTCGTGCAAGCCTAGAAGGGCTCCAGGAATCCTCGGAAGAAGGGACTAGCCAGTGACAAGAACGAGATGACTGTTATTATTTTGGGAAATTCGTGCTGATTTCTCCCCTCTTACAGGAGGGGGGTGACCCCCTATTTATAGCCATCCGTGAGAGGGTCTGTACATTACCATTCTAACCATATGATAGTACTATATGCGTAGGGGCTGCAGGGACATTCCCCCCTCGCCTAGGACTTGGTCCATGGTGGGCGCTCCTGGGCTTGGCCTATCCTACTGATGTGTCCGGTCTAGCCACGCTAGTAGGGTCTCCAGGTTCACTCCGGAGGTGATCTGGAGGGTCTGCTGCCCTGGGCCTCGCGGGGCTGTGGGGACCCTTCGGGCGGGCTTCGGGTCCACCCTAAAGGTGTCCCAGGGAGCCTGCAGCTCTGGGCTTCGCGGGGCTCTGGGGACCCTTCGGGCGGGCTTCGGGTCCACCCCGAAGGTATCCCGGAGAGTATACGGCTCTGTGCCTATCGGGGCCCTGGGGACCCTCCGGGGCCGGGTCCACCGGAGATGTCGGGAGAGCCTCTGACTCCGGCCTCGCGGGGCCCCGGGACCCTCAGAGGGCCTTCGGTCCACCAGAAGATGTCGAGGTCCGCCCGGATTTTGTCGATTGCTTTGCTTGAGCGTCGGGGCTGCCCCTACGACATTGTTAAAACTAATTTATTCAAATTTTCTGCTTTTGTGTAAAAGGCTTTGTGGTATTGGAAATTAATTTACAATTTTCTAAAAATTAATTTTTGAAAGCTATTCGGGATTAACATGTTAATCTCAATATCTTGCTCGTATAATATGCATTATTTTATTAGAAGCTCTTCTTTTAAAATTATGTCTAGCTGTGTCGTTATCCGATCGGTAGTATCTTGCCCTCTTCCATATCCAAAGTGGGATATTCCTACGCAAGTTCCTCCGACCTTGTTTCCCCTTGTTTTTCCCCAGCAGAGTATCTCCGCCGTTGCCTCGTGTACTCAGCTGATCATTTGACTTCTCTCTTAAGCTCGTTCATCATAAAACTTATTTAAAGCTCTTTGATTTATGTTTGATCTTTTGAAGTTCTGTGGATTTATTCGGTTTTCTCATTTATTATCGCGTAATTAGGAATTGAAGTCCAGAAGAAGCAACGACTCGAGCAGGATCAAGATCCGAATAAAGGCGTAGACCCAGAACTCAAAACCCTTAGCAGAGAAGGCCCTGGGTAAGATCAAGGCCGCGATAACCTGACCCAGGCGAGTCAACACTTTGATCATGTTAAATCTATATTTTATGCAAATTATGTTATTTTAAAATAGCTAATTGCATGCTTTAATTTTTATACAAATGTATGTTAAATGGTCCTAAGGTAGCTAAATGCCAACTTGATTATTAAGTAATTGTTATACCTTGTCCTTGATAATTGAATTCCTAATCCTTATCACCCTAGTAATTATTTGGTAACTTACTAGTTATAGTGCATACTCAAGTGACATGCTAGCCTTACCTAAGGACTAGGGTGCTAATCACCCCAATCATCATCCTTTAAATATAAAGATTGATTTGGGCGATCATTGGGGTAGATGGTGAAATGGTTGAGCTAATTTGTTTTACACTTCTCCAAAACCCTAAAATTTGCTAGTACCATATCAGGCGGATGGAGAGAGTGGTGGGTGCCGTCGTGCATGAGAGTGGTTGGTTTGTGGTATGAACCTTGGGATGGATTAAGGACTTAATCTTGTTATGACCTCCGTGTAAAACAAGTACAACCACAAGTCTGCAAAGTGCAACTTGGCTTAGTAAAATTATCAAACTATGAATGTCATCTCGCATGGTGGGAGAGAGGGAATGTGCAAGTGGCAGGATGCGTTCGGCTTGAAAGGGGCACCGATTTAAGGTGAAGTTGCCAGCCGCGCTAGTCGTTGTGGTGAACATCCCACACAACGTATGTGCATAACCCCATATAGGTGAGATGACGGAAGGGCAAGGTAGTTCGAAATGTTACTATGACGATCGCTCAACTACATGACTACGGAATCATGTGGGGTACGAGTATGATTGTCTCTTGTGGGTACAGTGTACAAACTTTGCAGAGTCAAAACTGTTTAAACAGCCGCGCCTACGGTCATAGGCGGACATGGGAACTTAACTTGAGTTAGTTCTATTTCAAAAACCTTTGTAGGTGGTATGAAAACCAGGTCGGCTCATCTAGCCTAAGGTTTGGTGTTTTGCTTGATCGTCGTATCCAGTGTGGTTAAGGTATGGATGTAGCTCCAATTAAATTAAGCATTTGTAGAGTCTCAGATGGAGGAATCTCTCTTGTTATTTAATATTGCAATTATCTTCCTAATAAAATGCAATTTGTTTAAAATACTAAGTCATAGGAATTTGTAATTATGATATTTATAAATATTGCTTTGCAAATAAAAGAACCCAACCATCCTTGTTTAGCCTTGCATATGTATTATTGCATCATTGTGTTGACTCGCGAATCGGTGAGTTGCGCTCACTCTCGCTCTTTCCCCCAAACCCCGAAATCCAGTGGGACGACTACACTTACTCGAGGACCAATGATTTGTGGTCAAGACCAAGGCGAGGAGTAGTTAGCTCGTAAGCTAGGGCTCGCCATAGTCTAGTTAGCTCACTCGTGCTTGTGTATAGCCAATATTCTCCAAGTCCTTGGATAATATCGATTGGTACACAAGGTGCCGCGATCGCTTACTGCGAAGTCGTGTTGCCCCTTTTGCTTCTGCGCTTGTCTCTGAATTTTATGTAATGAACTTATTTGGCCTGTTCGGCCCCTGTTGTAAACTCGACCCGGCGTGGTCTATTTAAACTTTGATGAATGTAATATTATGTTGAGTCGGTCAATGTTGTGTATGAAATGATTCATGATGTATCTTGTGGCGCTACCTACTAATCCAGAGAGTAGCGCAAGATGATCACAGAGGATTACGGATTTAGAAATCTGGGTCCGACATTTTTTGAAGGGGATTATTACCATCATTATCAATCATACATCATTCATTAAAAGTTGCACTCATTTTCCGGGTGTTTTTTTTGGGAATCTCATGTTTTTGTTTGTTTGAGGAATGGAATGGGTTGGTCCATCAACATCTCATAGTTGACAAGCACAAGACTAGTAAAAAAATGAGGAATCACCAAATTTATGAGATGATCTCACAATGGATGGAGTGATCCCTTGAACCAAAGGCAAACATACTTACTTTTGACACCATATCTTTGTTCTCGACCGCTAGCATATTCTCCAGTGATTTTACAATTGTCATGACTCATGAGTGCAGGGATATGATAAAAAAGGTGAACCTCAAGATATGGGGCTGGATCACCGTAAATGCTTTGTTTGGGTCAGTACTATGCTGTGCCATACTTTGGAAACAAGCTACAGGAGAGCTGCTTGAACAGCTTGTATCGTACTCTGAAAATTCTGAATTGGTTTGCTGATTAATTCAGGATCGTGCTAGCAATGGGACTGCACTACTACGGCCTTCGCGCCACCAACGCAGCCTACGCTGTCAATTTCCTTAATCTGATCCCCGTAGTCACCTTTATCATAGCCATCATACTCCGGTATGTACTGTTTTGTTTGAACAAGATGCAGTGGTATTATTCTGCACTACCTACATCTATTTGGAAACAGAGGAGTAGTTATTATTTGCAGCATGCGTGCATGAAGCCATGAACATAATAATCTATCATTGATGAATACTACATATGCGTACTTACCTGAATGACCTTCAGGCCATGTAATGCTGGAACTGCATGCATCAATCTGAAAATGTTAGTCCATAAACTAATTCAGAGTGGAGAAGCTGAAGATCACGACATGCCCTGGCAAGATAAAGGTTGTGGGCACCGTGATCAGCGTGGGAGGGACGATGGTGATCAGCCTGTACAAAGGTAAGCTGCTGCATCTCTGGCCTACCCATCTGCTGAAGTCGCAGCTCCAGGCGGCGGGCGCCGCCTCCTCTCCCCCTGGCCAACACAACATGCTCTTCGGGACATTGTTCCTGTGCGGCAGCTGCTTCAGCTACGCCTTCTGGTTCATCATACAGGTACCTAAGCTAGCAGGTTCTTGATTCATGTACGTTGAGTTTCTCAAACTGGCAAAAGAATCATACTAAAACTGCGCGCAGGTTCGAGTGGCCAAGGTTTTCCCGTCCAAGTACTTCTCGTCAATGCTGGCATGCGTGTCGGGGACCGTGCAGGCGGTGTTGATCGGGATCGTGCTCGACAGGGACCTGTCCTCATGGGCACTCAAATGGGACCTGCAGCTGCTCGCCGTCGTCTACTCGGTAATTAGTAGCAGTTTGATATTTCCATCCCTGAGCCTTGAGCCCCTCTTTCATGATCGGTTCCTTCCTTGCCTATGTACATTACATAGGGGGTGTTCAACACAGGGATCAGCTTATGCTTGATCTGCTGGGCGGTGGCGCGTCGCGGGCCCACCTTCCCCTCCATGTTCAACTCGCTGTCGTTGATTGTCACCATGGTCCTCGATTCCTTGCTGCTTGGCACCGATGTCTCCGTGGGGAGGTGAGAATGTGAGATTATATTTCTCATCTCTATCTTCAACCTTTGAATAGTCAGAACTATTAGCGACACCGGTGTCTACGCACACAATGAACACCTAGAGAACACATGCACACTTCGGCAACACAACAAATAGAAGGCAATACTTTTATGCAGCCAAAATGTTGCACTACTTTCATTGATTTTCTCTTCTCATATTTATACTAATCAAGAGTGCCATATGCACATACGGTACATGCAATACAATGCAATAAAGAACATGCACACACTATGGCAATAAACACACTCACTAGTCTACACTAAACACCCACAGGTGTTGTACTTATCTAGTCTCATGCAAGGAACGCCAGCAATAGTGCTAATTAACCATGCAGAGAAACGGCAGCAATGAAACGGCATTAAAGATGCTAATGCAAACTGACCCAAAAAAACTAAAACATTACTAGACTTAACCAACATCAAGAATTATTCAACAAACACCCCCCTAATACTTGATGCGTTTTTTTACGATGTCGATCCTTGTGCGCAGCTCGTCGCGCCCTCCACGTCTGTGCCGGTCGTCACGCCGCTGGCTGCCGGCGCGACGTCGTGTCACGTGTTTGCCAATGCACCACGGCTGCCCACTGTGTCATGCGCGCCTTGCGCCCGCTGCGCGCGCCCTTGGACGCTCGCACTCCGCTGCATCATCGTGCGCCGCTGCACGCTGTGCAATGCTGAGGGTGAGCACATAGAGCCAGTTGCGAGTGCGGTTTACCCGAGCAAGTGTGCGAAGCTGCCGATCGCGGATTGTGAGCACACCGTCCTGGATGAGCGTCTGGTAGCCATTCTCGTCAAGCTGTCCGAGGCTCACTATGTTGCTACGCAGTCGTAGAATGTAGTACACCCCCGTCGGCGCAAGGTGCTCCCCATTCCGGCAAGTGAACAGGATGGTGTCACGCCCGCGTATTTCCACCATCGAGCCGTCGCCGAACTTCACAGAGCCAGTGACGCCCTCGTCCATATCCGCGAAGTTTGCTTGGCACTCGGACATGTGATTGCTAGCGCCGGTGTCCAGATACCAAGCGTCGTCATGGGCATCCTCCTTGCGCTCTAGATGCACCTGTGTGTGCCCCTCGTTGAGCACCACGTTAGTACCCGTGCCCATGGATGCCTCGGTGAGTGCACACACCTGCGCCATGAGAAGCACAGGCATGTCGTCGTCGGCTTGCGTCAGGTGAGCCTGCTCGGTACGCTTCGGCTTACGGTGGTTATCACCACCGCTGCCGCTGCCCTTGTCACCGCCGAAAGAGTCGCCGCCTTGCTCCCTCTTCTTGGCGTGTGGAAACCACTCCTCGTCCTCTTCCTCCTTCTTCAGCATGATGACGTCCATGACATGCTCGCATGCCACAGCCATTAGGAGAGTCGGCTCGTCGTCCTCTTGGACGTTGGTGAGATACACCCATCGTTTCTTCGGCTCATCACACTCAGACGCGAAATGGCCGAATTCCCGACAATTGAAGCGCTAGATCTTCGACTTGTCGAACTTTCCGCGGTACTTCTTCTTGTCCCCGTCTTGCCCACGACCACAGCCATCGCCACGCCCACCATTCTTCTTTGTGCCGTCGTCGGAGTCCTCGCCGCTCCTCTTCTCTTCGGCGGCTTTGCCCTCCCACTCGGCGTGCGTGAGCAACAGGTGCTATCCTTCTTTCTTGTCGCGCCGCCGCCCCTTCAAGTCCTCCTTGTATGCTCTCAAGTGTCCGATGGCCTCCATCACCGACATCGCCGATACATCACCCCATTGCTCAATGGTGCTGACAATTGATAGGAATTTATCGGGGACGGGGCGTAGGAGCTTCTCCACGACAACACTCTCCTCCACCTTGGTACCGAGAGCACGTATCTCGTTCACCATGGTGGTGAGTTTCAAAGCGAACTCAGTGATTTTCTCTGAGTCCCCCATGTAGATGCGTTCAAACTCTCTCTTGAGAGTTTGAATACGCACCTTCTTAACACGTTCTTCGCCGACGTGTATCTCCTTGAGCGCGTCCCAAGCCTCCTTTGCCGTCTCCTTCTCAGATATGGCCATTACAACAGCTTCCGGCACGGCTTGGGCTATGACGACGAGAGCTATCTGGTCTTTCTTCTCATCGACCAATTCGTCGCCCTCCACTGCCGCCCATACTCCTTGTGCACGCATGATGATCTTCATCTTCACTGCCCACACCCCGTAATTGCTCTCCGTGAGTATGGGGTATTGGAGGGTCACAGCTCCCTCCCTCACCGGCGGTACCATCGATTACGCCAACACCACCGCTTCTCGCGCCGTCTGGGGGCGCGGGTCCTAATCTGTGATGGAGACTCCGATCCGTCGTGCGACATCTTCACGAGCATGAGGGTGAAGCTCGATACAAATGTTAGCGACACCGGTGTCTACGCACGCAATGAACACCTGGAGAACACACGCACACTTCGACGACACAGCAAACAGAAGGCAATACTTTTATGCTGCCAAAATGCTGCACTACTTTCATTGATTTTCTCTTCTCATATTTATACTAATCAAGAGTGTCATATGCACATACGGTACATACAATACAATGCAATAAAGAACATGCACGCACTATGGCAATAAACACACGCACTAGTCTACACTAAACACCCACAAGTGCTGTACTTATCTAGCCTCATGCAAGGAACGGCAGCAATAGTGCTAATTAACCATGCAGAGAAACGGCAGCAATGAAACGGCATTAAAGATGCTAATGCAAACTGACCAAAAAACTGAAACATTACTAGACTTAACCAACATCACGAATTCTTCAACAAGAACTAGTACCATTTTACTGTGGCAAGTCCGGCAAACTGCTGAAACATAGCAAGGGTATTTACTGACGGATGTCATAACCTGCTTGCCTGCAGCTTGCTAGGAGCGATGCTGATTATTGTAGGGCTGTACGCCTTCCTCTGGGGGAAAGGGGAGGAGATGCAGCAGCAGCAAATTAGGGCCACGACTCACACAGATCGGAGCAAGGGTGGCACGACGATGAATAACGGTGTGGAAAACGTGCAGGTCGGGGATCATGAGGTGCGAATTCGCGTAGAAGTCAGCTAGATGGATAGATACATAGTAGAAACATAGGCAGTGCTGATGGAGCAAAGCAGGTCAAACAATTTAATGGAGATGGTCGACGGAGATGAATATAGGCTGGAATTAATCTTAACAATGAGTCACGGAGATTCATCTTTTGTTGAAATAATGGTGTAGTACAGTGCATCTTTTCGCCGATTGACCAGGTGCTGGCCGGCATTCCCTGTACCATGTTTCTTGTATCTTCATGTTTTTCCCTTCTGCAACGAAAATTAAGTTTATTGGAAATGAGAGATGCTACAAGAAAGCTACTCTTTGGCATCAGCAAATCAGCAATCATCATGCATCTTGCATGGTGATGCAGAAGACCTAGCATATCTAGGAAGACAAGACTATGCTATTGGTGTCCATCTCTGTTCATATTAGTGACAGGAATCTAGTTCAATACGAACATCAATTGGCATTACGGATGCAAAGATACTAATTCAGAAAGGATTTGTGAGAGATAAGTATTGCTAGCTAGTTAATTTCCTTGCTATTGTTCCTAACTTCCCATTGTTGAAGTTGTGTCCAAATACAAGAAGTGAGAGTTCGAGCAATTTTAGTATCTTTTGTTGGCTTTTCTTAGCTACCTTTGATCCCAATTTAGTTATGTAACAGGCCTATACACACAATGACATAGTTTCAGCTGCAGAACATCGAATCTAGAACTAATAAATTAGCCATTTTTTTTTGTTATTCAGAAACCCTAGGGTGAATCTAGCTTGGGGCGATGCGTCTCTTTGATCTTTTTTTCCCCGATGATCTGGTCTATCTTTTGTTCTATTTGTTCAAATTTCTCAATTCAAAACTGCTGCCTCTAACTCCCTGCATCACATGGACATTGATTATTGTTTTTATCTTGTACAAGCTCTCGTTGTTCCATTAAGGGTCTATTGACATAGGGGGTGCTAAATTATATAGGCTGGGCCGCCTTGTTAGATTGGGCTGGATTAATTATAAAAGTTGGCATGAGCCTTCGTCTCAGGCTGCATACAGCATCGCTGTCCTGCCATTAGTGTATTGTAGATGGCATTTGCTATATATCGAATATGAGTTCTAGTTATGGAACGAAATTCAGACAACCACCAAATTAGACTAGAATGAGCAAATCAGACAACAAACGGCAAACCCCATGTCGGACCGAAAAATTTGATTTCCAAATCCTATGTGTTTACCATTCTAGTTCTATGATCAGTGACTAGCACACATATTTAACAACATTCATATCATATCCATACACGCTTAAATAAAATAGAGTAGCACGATATAATTAAACAATCGAAATTAAGCCATACATGACCAAGTTTTACAAAGTACGGACGGACCGACCAAATGGTTCATATTGCACAAACTTTGCAGTAGAAATAAGGATAAAGAGACATAAAAACCAGCAAGTATGCCTCAACCTAACCACAGGCAACTCCTTTGGTTAAACCTTAGAAGCCGGCGTCACCATCGCCGAAACCCGAACTGTAAAAGTATCTGATCGACGGAGTGCAAAATTGTCATCCATATTATATGAATATGTTCAACAAGAAATCGTGAGTACAAAATTGTACTCCCAAAAGACTTTACAACAAAGGTTATATAGTATGCAAGGCTATGTCAAGAGAAGTGGCTTTCTTCCTAAATTTTACCATTTTGCAAAAAGCAATCTTTCATTTACAATAATAAGTAATTGTAGGATCGTTAATGACAATCAGAGAGGGTGAATGATTATAATTCACATCAAAATATTTTTTCCTCAAATCTACTATCTTCTGATTTTTCAACCTGCCGAACCATTAAAAACACACAAAAAAAAAACAAAAAAGACATAGATATATCCTTTTCAATCTAAAGTGCACTACCAATATTTATTTGTTTTCTCTCTCTTCTGGACAAACAAGAGTGCTATACTGCTGCTTGGATTTAATCGTTGCTTCTCCTATGCACAAGCTCCACGTGTGATCATCCAACCAAACTGAAAATCACAACGCAGCTCAAAAAAAGTCTTCGATCTCCTCTTCATACGTTGTCGCTAGTGTTGCTCTGTCTTTCCTCACGACGACTGAGGCGACACGGGCTGCACTCACCGATGTCACATGAAGCTGCAGCAGCGTCCGGGCGAAACGCTGGATTGTGCACAGCATAGCGATCGATTCGATCCAGTACCGACGCACGGACGACACATGCCATAAAAACTCAGCAAAACGCGCCGCCGCCGTAGTTTTTATTGGATATCACGCAAAGTCTAAAAACCCTCGCCTCCGTTTTTTAGCCGCCCAGCGCGCATATATATATTAGGCTAGCACCGACACTTAATCACTTACGTACGGTCTAATTACATGGGTTTAAAAATTAATTATAAAATATTCTATTTTAGACACTCTAAAATATATCATGTGTCGTAGCCTTCGAATCACGCCTCCATAACTCTAACACGCATCATCCATCCTTAATCTCCATGCGCTTCAACTCAAGCTCGACCGCCTCCTCCAGCATCCTCGACCCTCAGGACCGTGATTTCGCACCAATCCATCTCCCGGTCATCGCTGCAGACCACGATCGCCTCCGAGTTACCCTGCACATGCAAAGACCAAAGCAATATATTTTTCCGGCACAAGTTCTTTCCAACTTAACCGACATAATTCTACACACCACGACATGCCTCAAATAATATCTGTAAATAACATTATCAATTATTCATCAGCCAAATGATATTAGACCTAGTCACATGATCTAACAGTAATAGATTACAATCGGGAGTTGTAAAAGAATTTAACATTAATAAGCAATAAATAATAAGATATAAATAGCGTAAAGAAGCAAGTGGTTTGCTGTCATAGTATCAAAACAGCGACAAAGTCCTTTTGCCGAATAAACTATGTATGGATTCCCTGTCCATACGCCAAACCATTTTGCAAAGCATAAAACTACTTATTGTGGGATATAACTAAGTGTTGTCCATAACCGGAGACTCGACTATTCGAATAGGTTTACACTCTGCATAGGTCGTATAACTTTACCCACTCGACACAAACAGCCTACCATGTCATCCATGTCACACGATACCACAGGTACCGGATTTGAGAGTTCATGACAAAGATTTTCCATTACCGATCCTAACAACAAACCGCGCTATGATACCTATTAGGATATGGAGAGCTCTCCAAAATTCTAAGAACCCATAAGTTGTGTTGGTAATCTTTGTGTTCCTTGCAAAGTCCCTATGAATATGGGGATCCTCCACCATGCCCGCACAAGCCCAATTGCATCCTGCAATTTGCCACTTGCGGTTTGATTTTCTAGGACACAAAAAACTTATTTTGTTACGGTGTCCCATAAGGCACGTGTTATTGTACTAATGTACTTGGGTCTATGACACAATTAGGGATGTCAATTGGATACGAATTATCCATTTTATTCGACTACCGTATTCAATAGGATACGAATATGGTTTAGATTTTTTTTTCATCTAATTAACAATTTCTCCCCTATTCGTATTTGTATTCCCATTAGCATAAAAAAAAATATAGATACAAATATGGTATAGATTTTTGACATCTGAAATCTTATTTTATCTGAACTATTCGTATTCGTATTCGAATTCGAATTCGATAAAATAACATACATATTTTATTGCAGTATAGCTAACTAGTTGGATGAGTATTTTTAGTTTAGTGTGAATTCATATTTTTAGCTGAAATAGATAAACTAGAATGACTAACTGTGCTATGTATGAAGAAAAAGTATCATAAATATCTTATCATTATGTAAGTTATGAGGATATCCGAATCCAATCGAGTTGAGTAGGTATTTGATTCATATTCGCATTCATTACAACATTCGATTCGTATTTGTATTTGACAATATCCAAATTCGTCTTCATATTCATTTAGAAAGTAAGAATATGAATATGGGAAGAGCACTATTCGATCCGTTCACACCCCTGGGCACAATAGATCGGTCCTTAGTGACTTGGGCGAGACAACCACAAGCCACAGTCTCATGCACCTGCATCAGTCTCATCATACACTCACCCAAAATTAAAACAAATTTTTAGTTTTCATTTGATAGACAAAATAACATATACTGCCCCTGAGTACATATACAAGTGTTTCCCATGGTTGAATAATATGTCAAGCTTTCCCAACCTAGCAAAACTAATATCATTAAGCCCGGCTAAGCATCAACCAATTCGTACTTATCTAAAATTTCAGCACTATATTGTTCCTCATCGCGCTCAGATTCTTGATCATCACCTATGAGGTCAGTTGCAGGCATAGCATATTCTTCCTCAATGCCACTAGCTGAAGTACACTCACCATTACCCTTTATCGAAAGAGCCCGCTTGCTAGGGCAATCCAGCATCATGTGTCTATAGCCCTTGTAGCGATGACACTGTGTTTCTCGTGGTCTACCCGTTGAAGCAATCGAAGATGAACTTTGTGCGGGTGCTTGTACCATGCTCTTGCTCGTTTCCGATGCGCGTGATGGTGTAGTGAAGTAGATGAACGCCAGCTGTTGGAGAAGTTCATAGGTGCAGGTGTTCGGCCGGAAGGAGTAAATGGTTCTCTTGATTTCCCTTGAGTTGTGCGACCTGCAAAAGAACCTGCAAAATTTTCTTTGTTTCTGGATTGACGTCCCTGTACCTCTCTCTCAGCTTTACAAGCAAGATGAAACAAACGAGTGATAGAATTGTATTCTTTATAATCAAGTATGTCCTAAATTTCACGGTGTAAACCTCTCAAAAATCTAGTCATCTTAGCATCTACAGTTTCTTCTAAACCACAACGCAACAAACCAGTTTGCAATTCTTGATAGTAATCCTCTACGGAACTACTACCTTGTTTTAAGTATTGTAATTTATTAAGAAAATCATGAGAATAATATGAAGGTACAAATCTATGCCTCGTTGCTCTCTTCAAAGCATTCCGTGTTCTAGGTATGTTCTGATTAGTACGACAATATTCGCTCCACCAAATAGACACAAAATCAAAAAACTCGCTAGTAGTAGCCCGAACTTTCTTATCTTCAGAGAATTCATGACAAGCAAATTTTTATTCTACAGTAAACTCCCATGTGAGATAAGCATCAAGATCATATTTTTCTGCAAAAAGAGGCATAGTGAATTTAATTTTACCAAATGCATCATTATGGTCACGTACCTTACATTGATTTCTTCCCATACCTTGACGATTTTGACAAAGCCAACGATGGTTGCGATCATTGTGAATATTGAATCCATCGATTTTCGTATCAGCAGTGTAGTTGTTCACATCTTCTTCTTCCACCTCATCTGCCCAAGAGCGGGCAGCAGGTGGTGTGCGGTGAGAAGGAGGCTCCTCCACTCTTGGCTCACCCTGGGCCATGGTTTTAGCAAGTGACTGACGTTCGAGGAGCGCGACACATATGTGGAGCGCCGTGAGGTTGTCGTTGATCTTATCCAAGTATTTGCGTACGCTCTCACCGAGCGAGTGCTCAATGTGTCGCACGAGTTCTCTCGTACGAGGTGTGAGAGACCCCTCACTCGCATGCTCCAAAGAGTGGTCGTTGTTGTTTCCGCCATGTGCAGATCCGCGTGACCCTGCCATTGTTAGTAGAAAACAAAGAACAAATCACGGTATATATGTCCCTGTAGACTACTTGGTTTTGGAGTTTCACGAGTCACTCTCTCACAACGCCTTACCAAGTTCTTACAAGCTCTTACCAATGTAGCAAGGATGTGGTACAACTGGTGGTTGATTCGTGGTACTTCACTTGTGAATAGCCCAACGATTGCGAGAAAACGGTATCTGTTGAGTTAGTAGGAAGTGGAGCTCAGAAGACTAGTATGTAGCAAAGGAGTAGCAATTGTTCAAATTAGTATGCAAAGTTGAAAAGTAGTTTAAAGTACTAGTCACAAGTACTGGTCCTAGTCTAAACCAAGCCTAGTTAGTGCAACTCGTAAGAACGACTAGGAGCCACAACAGGAAGGCTAGCACAAAAACTATCAAAGCAAGCGAGCAATGGATGAACTAAGCCAATCTAAACAAGGAAAAAATCCAAGGAGCCAGCCCTGAATTTTTCATTTTTTTCATCTGTTTTCCTTCTTATCTTTCATTTTTTTTTGCTCTCTGTTTTTTTTTTACGAATCCGCACCTGACTCAAATCTCTTTGAATTCCTCTTTCGGGCCTAGAGAGGTATATGGGTCACAAACTTTTTGTAAAAGGCTGGAGTATAAAGGTAATTAAAAGATCACCCCACTCTCTAAACTCTGATTTTTTTATCGCGTTACTGTAGTCAGATGAATCTTAGGTTTCCTTGTAGCAACACAAAACAACCTCTTTTAGCTCACAGCGGAAGGGTGCCTAGTGATAGCAGCAACAAGATGGCCGAATGGTGGTAGAGCGAGTTGGTACCACGGTAGTGATTAACAATGGCGGTTGGGGTTGTGCTGGTCGATCGATTGCCGCGGCAGGCATTTTGGTGGCTACGGCAAAGATCGATAGGTAGTGGCGGGCTAGGGGATGATGGGTGTCGCAACAGCGAAGGCAGCGGTGCTACAGGGGGTGATGAGTGTTGCGGCAGCGAAGGTAACGGTGGCAGGAGTGCGCAGCCAGGAGTTGTCGCGGTAGCACTGAGGTGGCTGAAAAAAATTGATGTGCCAGAACTAGACGACTTGCAAGAGACTCCAAACTAGACCAATCTAGACAGAAACTAGCACAATGACTCGATGATACAATGAAAATTCAACAACACGAACTAATATAAACAAATTGCAATGGCTCAAGGAGCTCGGTATGAATGATAGCTACAATATTTTTTTGGTAATTTTCTGGACTCTAGGTATGAAAAACAAATCTACTACTAGAAAACTGTAAACTCTCACCGATCAACTGTAGCTCTGATACCACTTGGTGAACTACAAAGGTCATATTCTGGCCCGATCTTTCGATGAGTAGGTAAGTTCGGTAGTAGTCGCTCAACTCTCACGATCCTGGCTACTAACTTGCAAGGCTTGAAACCACGCAATCACTGAACTGCTCGACAAGTCATTATCAACCGTGCACGAATACCCGGATGTCCTGATCACGAAGATCAATTCCTGCATAGACCGAAGAAGAAAGCAAGAACAAGGTAAAACGCAGTCTGAAATTGCAAATAGGATTGAAATTGTAATTATAAGTGGGATTCCGAAGAACAATATCGTTGTTGATCTCGCCGAACAAGAGGACAAAGTATAAAGTAGCAAAGCTAAACTTCAATCAACAAAACCCACCAAACCCTAAGGGTGGCGGCCACTATGTAAAGAGGAAGATAGGGGTGTATTGGCAGTGATGGGCAATGGTGACAACTGGGTTCACTAGGAGGTGACAGAGGGTGCAAAATAGGTGAGTGTGAGGTGGAAGATGAAGCCTGGCGCATGGGGCTCACGCTTCAACGGCTACGGTGGTGGATAGATGGTGTGTGGGCCATTTTTGCACCGAAATAGGAGTGGAGCAGGCTAAGGGGAAGGAAATCTGCCTAGGAAGGAATTCCAAATTTTCAATATTTTTTGATTTAAATGACTCTACAAATCAAGTTTCAATTTTTGAAATTAGCAAACCTACTCCAAAAATTATGAAATGTTTGGAGATTCTCCTGGAAACCCTGTAGTATTTAGCAAAATTATTTCCAGGCTTTTCCTAGCTTTTAAAGTTTTGTGAAAGTTCTTTTGTTGCTTTCTTTAGAAGAAAAATATTTAAATAAAATGCAGAATTTAATATTTTCATAATAAATAATAGAGAATACCAATTTGTGAGCTATTACACCTGAATTTTCTGACAACGATAAGAAATGGCGGTGGCTAGTGGTGTTTGGATTTAGGGTTAGTGCGGGGGCGGCGAGGGCTCTGTCGGCCGCGAGTTTCCCGGTAGGAGGTAAGTGGGGTTGGGGGCGATGGTGACAGGCCAAGCGATCTGTTAAGGTGGGTGAGGTGGTAGGGCGGGACATGGAGGAGGTGGTGGCGTGACAATGCGGCAAGGGCAACGCCGACCGCGGGTAATGGAGGCAAGGGCGGGGGGATTGAGGTGCGTGGAGCTTTTTGGACGCTAAAGAGGAAGAAGAAGAGAGGTGGGGCGGGTGGTTGCCAGCGGGGACTGTGCAGAAACTCACCAAAAGCAAAGCGATCGGGGCGATCGTGCTGAGGAAACGAGGAAGACAAAGGCCCTGTTGGTTTAGGTTTTTTCTTTCACTTAAAAGCAAAAAAGTCTAAGCCTAAACAAAGGGATACCTTATTCATTCAGCTTATAAAAAGCTTAAGCTATTTTAAGCCTAAAATAATGTCCCAAAAGTGGATTTGTGTTTCAAATGTAAGAAAATCAGGAGAAATTAAAACTTTTCTTGCATTTTGAAGTCATTGATCAATTCTGTAATTCTTGATTAAGGAATTATGAAAATCGCAATCAGAATCCTCAATTGACTACAATCAAAAACCTTCTTGGCATGGATCTCAGGCCAAACCCTTGGAGATATTTCCCCTGAGTTCTTGGAAGGCTTGGCAACACCTCTGGATTATCTTATGATTTTTAGAAGTTATTTGGTAAATCTTGGAGGCAAGTCAAATTCGGTCAAACCCTATTTCTCCTCTCCTGGAATTTCTGGAGGAAAATTCAGTGTATGAAAATCTCTGGAAATTTTATGTGAGGTTCCTCCTACTGTCAGCAATCTCCAGTTAAAATTTCGTGATTTTTGGAGCTTGCTTGCTACCTCAAATAATCCCTCAAAAATCAGTTATTCAAATTCAAACCCTAACTGGTTTGCACTGTTCCGTAGGTTCGAATCGGGCTCGGGCTCGAGACACTTGACTCGGTCCAGCCCACTAACTGTACCAACTCGGTCGTTCGGGCACTGGGGTCGTGAGCCGTTGGATCAGCATCGAACGGTCTTCGACCAGCCGAACGATGGAGTCGTTTTAATCCACCCGATCTAACTCAGCCTTTGGATCGGCATCGAACGGTCTTCGACCAGTCGAACGATGGGATCGTTTCAATCCACTCGGTCTAGCCCAGCCGTTCGATTTCAATCCGACGACCAACGAGTCGTCTCCTTCCTCTGTCCGCGCGCGCGTGAGCCCCGCCATGGCTTGCGCAGAGGAGAAAAGCAGTGGCGTGCAGTCCACTCTATGTCCACCTTTAAACGGCTAGCTCTGCGCGCATTAAATGCCTGTCGCGCTCATCCCTCAGAAGGTCATGATTCAACTGCTCCCATCGCTCTCAAGTGCTCTCATGGCAGTGTTGACCCGACTGGAAAACCCGGCCGTTGCTCACTGCCATTGCTCTATTTAAGCTCCTTTGCTTCACCCTTAGCTTCCTTTAGCACTTCCGCAACTCCAGCTAGCACTCACCATCTTGCTTGAGCTGCAGTCCCTCGCAATCTCCTCGACCGCCATTGTTGAGTGTGGAGTTTCGGTGGAGGCGGTGCAGCAGGGGTTTTCTTCTTCAAGTCTTTGCCCCCGCTCGCTGCTCCCCCTTTACTCTTTGGAGCTTAACTCTCACTCGGTTTGGTTCTCTCTGTGCCCAGGTCGTTGTGGCCTAGCGAGAACCTTACCGCCGCCGTTCGGATACTCGTCGCGGAGCCACTCAGTGGCCTCAGTCGTTCTCGGCTCGGTACTTTCACCTTACCCTATAGGAGCTTAGGGTGTTCTCGTTGTTCTTTTGATCTTGTCCGTTCGGGAGTTCTCCGAGCCGCACCTTCTCGGCCGCACTCAGGTGGTCGTCTGCCGTCGCAGATACTCGACTAGTCTTGGCGCCGGTAGGACCATTGAACTTTTAGACACTCATCCCCGCCCTTGGCTGGCGCCGCTGTGGTCGGAGAAGCCGCCGAGCCACTGGCATAGCGTGCGGGAGGCGCTGCCTCGTGGTCAGATTTCCGACCAGTCACCTTAGCTTAGTCGTAAGTTCTACTACGACTTGTAACTAGTCGTAAATCTTACCACGACTATGCCAGGAGCATAAGTCCTTCTACGACTAGTACCCAGTCGTAAGTTCCATTACGACTAGTACCGAGTCGTAAGTTCCATTACGGCTTGTACCCAGTCGTAAGTTCCTCTACGACTTGAACTTAGTTGTAAGACTTGCTACGACTATGTCATGGTCGTAAGTTTTTCTATGACCACTACCTGGTCGTAAGACCTTCTTTCGGTCGTATCTTTGGCACTAAGAATCCAAATCAATTGGTTCTTGTTGCTAAATTCTTTATAAATTATGCTTTTGCTTCTGCAAAATTTTTTGAATTTTTGGAGGAAGTTTGCTGTTGAGTCTTTGCATTTTTATTCGTTCTTATCTGTTGCTTTTCGCCTTCTCGTTAGGATCCGAAGAGCACATTGACAACATAAGTGATCCCCAGCTACATCTTGACCCGCAGCAAACAGGCAAGCAGTTTGATCATGATAATCCTATTATATTTCAAGTCTACTTTATTGATTTCAACTCGTATGTATGCATTGCTATTTTGTTGTTAAATTATGGTTAGTATCCTATAGTTGCATCATCTGTAGGACTTGTTTATCCTCTACTACCATGAGCTTAGGTGATTTGCTGTGGTCGGAGTTCGATGGATGGACTCTGGTCACTTAGTAGCTTTCGATTGGAAATTGCTTAGAAATGCTTAGCTTCGGTAGTTCTGGGCGATCATCGATTTTAGTCGATGATCTTGATCACACCCTTATGTATTATGTCATTACGACCAGCACTTGGGCTTTGTTATTTTGTAAAGTCAAAATCTGAAAATGGAAAACTGATTTGGACTTGGGCAAGTGGTCGGAAGGTGGGTTATTGGGTTTGTGGATGTCTTGCCTAAGTCAACAAGGACCGAACATCTTGTGTCACACTCTCCAAGCATTTTTGCGTGCTAACCACGCGAGAGGGATATAGGACCTCTCTTGACTAAGTACTTTGGCGTGGGTTATCTCCGAGTCGCAAGAGGGGGTCGTGTGTGTGGTGTGAAACATGATATGTGGTCGTGTTCTTGTGTTGGGTGTGCGGTGGTGGAGATTCCGGGTAGGCTCTCCACCTCGAGGAGCGTCGTAGTTGTCCAAGGCTTTACCCGGGAAGGGTAGTTGACCGAGGCTTTACGATGACTCCGACACAACGTATGGGTCTCTATCCATACGGGCGGCTCGTGGGATAATACACAATATTGGAAATGTCTCGTAGGACTTAGCCGTGCCGGCATACCTTCGGAAGTGTGCTTAATAGCTTGGCAAAAGCGATGCAGGCGTGTGTACAAAGTGGTACACCCCTGTAGGGATAAAACTATTCGAATAGTCTCGTCCTAGGTTATGGACACGCTTGGTTAGGTTTTGCAAGAGTTAGACTCCAACCTTTTAAATTAAAACTTGACATGGGTGGTATGAATGGGTAATTCATGCTATTGTTGTGGTGGCTAATGGTTTAGTCACTTCCAGGATTGTTGTTGTTCCCTATCTACTGTTATATTGTTGTCGTTTGCGATTATTTGAACATTAAAAACTGATTTGTTAAACTTGCTTTCAAATGTACTATCTTATTGCAAGTAAAATTTGCTTTATGCTGAAAATGAAACATACAGCCTCCACTCAACAAGCTTGCATATAGTTATGTACAGGTCTGTTACTCTACACGTAAGTCTTGCGAGTACATTCAAAGCACTCACCCGGCTTTGCTGGGCTCTTTGTTGCAGGGGAGGAAGGTGAGCCCCAAGGGCCTCACTTTTGTGAAATGTGCTGTGGATTCGACGACTAGCTTGGCGGTCCGGTCGGTTGCCTTGTGGGTTAAAGGCACACTGGTCGGCTCTTTTGGTTATGGCCATCTTATGGCACTTTTGCTTCCGATGTTTATTTCCTTTGTCTATGAATATGTATTTGGCCGGTCGGCCTCTCTTTTTGTAATATCTATCTTTTATTTATTTTAACTTCTGTTCTGTTTCTTGCTTCAGTTCTATGTGAATGAATGGAATTGATGCATGAACTTTGTAAGGAGGTGTGTATACTGCATTTCTGGGAAGTATACATGTCTCGAGTCTCGGATTATCTGATTTGTGATGCTATGGTCAATTGGTGACTAAGCATTACAAGCTCGATAAACCGGGGTCTCACATAAGCCATGATAGCGGTGTTTTTTTTTTGGCTTTTGCGGTATATAATAACCATTTCCACTAAAGTTTAATAAAATTACCCACCAAATGCCATCATATATAAGTTGAAATCCTTTCATTTTTTTTCTTCTCGTTCCTCCCCCGCCTGGAATTTCTTCTCCCAATCGACTAGGGCTTGGCTCCCCAGCCCGACGCCGCCACCTCCTCCCCTTGCCCGTCGTCGCCTCCCGTTACCCACCACTGCCGCCTCCCCTTGCCCGATGTCACCTCCTCCCCTAGCCTGCCACCACCTCATCCCCAGCCCGACGCCACCACCTCCTCCCCTCACTCGACGCTGCGGCCCCTTGCTTGATGTTGCCTCCTGTTGCCTGCCGCTGCTGCCTCCCTTCCCCTCGCCTGCCACCACGTCCTCCCCTCACCCGCCGCCGCTACCTCACCTCACCCGACGCCGCTGCCTCCTCTCGCCTGATGCCGCTTCCCCTCGCCCGATTTGTGATTTTCTCTGTTTTTTGTCATTGTTGAATTTTGCAATTGGTGACATTGTTGAGTTATGCTGGTGGTGACATTAATCAGTTTACCAGCTTTGCGATTTCCTCTGTTTTTTTGTCATGGTTGAATTATGCAGTTGGTGACAGTAATCTACTCTATTAGTGTAGTTCATTGTTGCACTTTCGAAGGTTGATGCTGAAGGACAAACATTTCCTACGAGTATTATTTGGTCAGGAATTTGGCCAATGAAATGGAATGACTATGTACTATTTGGTCATGAATTTGTAGTGAATCTGGTACTATTTGGTGTTAGCCGATTTATTTCCAATGATGTAATAAACAATCTGTCATGGAAAATGATGTAATGATCTCTTGAATAAGCGAGTGCAATTTGTCCTGGAAGCTTGAATGAATGCAATTCTATGACCTTCTTTGTTACCTGACACTGTTGAAATCAAGTTCATTTTTTTTGGAAACAATGGTATGGTTCCTTATTATTGGTACTTACTGTCAAAATCGAGTGAGTACAAGCAATGCTAATTTTATTTCAATAGACTGACACAACATCCGAATCAATAAATATGTACATTTATACAATCAAAGAAACCGAAAAAACTTGCATGTATCACCATATTTTCAATTCATGTGCAGAAATAAGTTTAAATACATACATAAACATGTCCTCCAAACCTTCAAGGGCAATTCAGACTTTTTATCCTACACGCAACTTAAGAAGCAAACAACTCATAAAAAACTAGAATATCAAACACCATAGCTTGGCTTAAAAGCTAAGAGCTTATAAGCTGATTAAGCTAAAAAGCTAAATTTAAGCTGTAAGCAAAAAAAAAAAAAACTTAAGTCCTAAACAAACATGCCCATAGCCGTGGAAAACAGTCAGAGCAGTCAAGATGCGAGCTGTCTGGATAGTGTTGTGTTTTAGTACATAGCTATGAAACGAATGTTAGATTGGATAGAAGACATCCTTGGAAATTTGGAACACACGAGAAGATATATACCACTGCAAAAGACGAGATGGATGGTTCAATCGATGCATATATAGGCGTCTAAAAAGCGGAATAAGGTGTCCGAAGTATAGGGTATCGCCAAGCTATTTATTGGAATTATATGGATGATTTGGATACGTATGTGATGACAATACTAGTCTTAAAAGATATTTAAACTCATCGTATTGTCAGTATTATGAAATATACGTACACCGCTACACAAACTATATTATGACTTCAGAACTACCTTGACAGATAGTAAAGTCATGTTTGGTACGGCTGTGCTCCCATTTTATACAGCTCTAACTCCGGCTTCACTCTTGGATCCACTCTTACGAGAAGTTGGAGCAGTCTACAGAGGTGTTTGGTTAAAAAGTTAACTCCAGCTCCAGGAATGAGAAATATCTTTGTAAAAAGACTGTACTACCCTTGTTTTATGACTTATAAAAAAAAATTCGTATTGCTTAACATATAACATTTTAATAAGTTTATTTTAATCATGGTGTGCTTTTATTTATCTATTTTTTGGTCATGCTGCCATATTTTCACCCAAATTCGGAAGTTTTACTTAAAAAAAACATACATAAACATACGAAGTTCATAACAAACGTTCTAATTCAATAAGTATCATACCAAATTAGGAAACTAACTCACTCCATGAACGAGAATGATCTATATAAAAAGACAAGAGTAACCTTGGTTTTGTGTGTATTTTTATCAAATTTCTTACTATTTACGTGATATTTCGGCTTATTAACACCAAGATGGACGTTTACTGATAGCCGATTAACACAAAGATTAACGCAAATTCTCGCCGGCCTATGCATTCACGTACGTGGGCGTGCGTACTTGCCTGCTATACTTGCATGTTACTCTGTAGTGAGCGTGCGTACTTTCATGTTACCCGTAGATTAACACGAAGATTAACGTTTACTGTTTACTGATTAACACGAAGATTAACGTACGGACGGTGGCATTAGTTCATTCCTCGATCAATTTGTTCATTCCTCCAACAATTTGCTACTCATGTCAGTGCTTACTGTGTTGAACAATTGTCACATAATAATTCTTGATATCAACACTGATAGTTCAACATTTATCAAGTTTTTTACCGAAAGATTAGTCGACTAGACAAAATATTAGTCGATTGGACTACATAGCCATACAAAATTCCAACATTTTACTTCAAGATTAGTCGAATGGACTACTAAAAAATTTCCAAAAAAGATCAAGTCCTACACAGATAAAAAATTTACCAAGTTTTTTACCATTAGTCGTTTGGACAAAAGATTAGTCCACTGGACTACACAGCCATACAAAATTCCAACATTTTACTTCAAGATTAGTCGACTGGAGTACTAAAAAATTTCCAAAAGATCAAGCCCTACAGCTACACTACACTTATATATCTGAGATGTTAAAAAAACCGTACCAATATTAAGGAAAATACCGAAGACAAGCCAAAAGGGCCACATAATCATCTGCACTGTACTTATCACTACACTGCATGATGTCTCCATTGCTATCATGATCAATGAACTCAGATATCCTATTGTTTCAGCACAAAGGTTCCACAGTGGCAGGATAAACTCAAGAACCTCCAAAATTAGCCCCACAAATGGCTTTGTCAAAACACTAAGAGCAGACTTAGTAGCAAGATCAACACATTCTTATATGTGCCAGGCTCGAACAACGGCTTGGCACTGTCATTATCGCTGCAACATGATGACAGCGAAGATGATGAATATCTTGGTGACGTCACAACTTCTGAGTATGATTCTTCAGACATACCACTTGCAGCATCTGATCTTGTTATCTTTCTTCTCTTGTAAGGTCCAGAGCAAGGTGGTGTTGTGTATGATGAGCTTGTGAAACTTGATGACTCTCTTATGCATTGAACATGTCCAGAATCATCATCATCGCTCTGTAAATTCTCGTTGTCCCATTCAGGAGTTAAGAAATTATTCTTGGCATCATAAAAACATTGAACATGTCCAGAATCATCATCATCGCTCTGTAAATTCTTGTTGTCCCATTCAGGAGTTAAGAAATTATTCTTGGCATCATAAAAACATCACCTGCATAGCAAGCATATAAGTGGTTTGTACTTGCAGCCAAGAAGAACAGAAGGCATAGCCTTCATACTTTTACCTTTAGAAGAGATGTTGTTCAGATAATCTTGTAAAAGCTGACATTAACAGTAATTTCCTGAGAACCAAGAAGTGGTTAATGATGAAGCTTGGTTAACACTATCAAATTCCCACCTCTTCATTATTTTAACTTCCACAGCCATTGATGTATCAGTTTACAACAGCATCAGCTGAACTAAGCATGCACCATCCTTCAAAAGTTGTCAATGCGGTATTCAATGTAAATTATTAACATTAAAAAAGAATACATGAAGTTCATTAAAATAAAAGAGTAAAGTGTACCATGGTAACCATCAATTGCCATAGGTGAGCAGGTCTTGTGTCCTGGTCTAGCAACCATGGGCGGTTGTCGAGCAATATAAGGAACTTATTGGTACCAGGGCAGACAAATTTAGTAAATTCTGCATGATACGACTGTAAATCCCTGCATATAAAAAGAAAGCAACCGTTCTTTTGGTTATATCTGACTAATAAAGTTTACTATAGATGCAAATCTAAATTTACTATTGCATTATAATATCATCAGGTTACTAATGCACAAAAGTGTGACAAAAAAACATCTTGTAACCTGTTTTCTTGCTTCCACCGGTAAACAGGACATATCCTTACTAATGACCTCGATGATGAGGTCTCTGGTCGCGTCGGCCACCCACACGTTGATCTGCTTTCTTGCTTCCACCGGTTGCATGCACGGAAAAGAGAGAATCACGATGTTACAAAGGATGTATACAAGGAAATGGAAAATCAGAAGCATGTGTATTGACAGTCTGGTATCAACATTTAATTATCTTATCCTCGTTCGAAATGCCAGAGTACAATCATCTATGAATTTTGTAGGAGCACTGAGGGAATAATCCTAAGAAATTCCCATGTTCCACCGTTATCTCATCCTAAACGAAAATCATTACTAATCCATAATAGATCTGAATATAAGGGTTCAAAATCTGATGATATAACTGATGAGACTAAAGCAATCGGAAGCATAGATAGATCTATGGAATTATGTAGGGACTGACGTTGTTCTTGAAGTCGACGGTCCATGTGCTAGCCTTGAACATCCAAACGGTCGTCGCGTGAGGAGGCAGCGAAGCAGGGGAGGAGGCGGAGGTCGACGAGCGAGAGGCCGTGGCGGGGATGAGGCGACGGTGGGGAAGTGCTGGAGGCGGTCGGGACGCGGTAGCGGCTGCCGCCGTGGTGGTGGTGGCGGAATATGCGGTAGACCAGGAGGATTGTGGCGGCGGCGGCGGAGAGGAGGAAGAGGGCGAGCGTGGCGGCCCGAACCGGGGTGGAGTCGCTGGGGAGAGAGGACGAAGAGGTCGCGCGGAGGACTGGGCCGGGGAAGAAGCCACCGTAGGGGAGGAGCCGCCTGCCGCCGCCCTGGTCGTCCCCTTGCTACGAACGGGTGAGGGGATGAGAAGAGGCTGCGCAGGGGATGTGAACTGGCGGACCGGTGCGAAGGGAGCGAAGGGTAGGGGGCTGCGGGTTGGGTAGTTGAGTGGTATATTGTAGGTAATTACCTTTAATTTTTAGGGGTATTTTGTTTCGTTAGTCTGCAGTTCTTTATTTGAGTAAGGTTCTACTCACTCTCAAAATTTGCACTACAGGCTGTTCCGCTCCTAGTTACTCCAACTTCAAAAATTTTATGGAGTAACCCTGTTTAACATAGCTCCACCCACTCCTACAACGAAGCTAGGAGTTGGAGCTGTACCAAACAGGCCCTAAGATTCACCCACGAGCTAATGAGGTGAATGAACGGCTGAGTTGGGTAAATAAACGGATTAAGTTGCTAATTAGTTGGAAATGGCCGTTTAAGTGGTATATAGGGCCAATTAATTTTTGATGAGATCTATCATGCCCCGAATCACGTAATATACTCCTGGCTAGGATAGACAAGTAATAGCTAGCTACTCCGCTCTAGATGGATTATACATTAGCATTATATGTATGCTGTCCTAGCTCATGCTAATCATATGACCTTTTGCCAGCTAAACACGGCACTTATGTGACTTTATAGCCCTATTTCTTTAGATTTAAGCTTTTTAGGATGTTGACTTAATCAACTTATAAGTTTCTCAGCTTTTAAGTCAAGTTTTGCTGTTTGGTAATCTGGCTTTTTATAAGATATTAGCTTATTGAGTTGTGTGTGAAAGATAAAAAGTCTGAATTGCCATTGAGGGTTTGAAGAATATTTTTAAGGATGAATTTAAACTTTTTTTTGCATGGAATTGGTAAATATGATGATACGTGCAAGTTGTAAATATGAAACAAAAAAGGTTTTGCTCGTTCGTGCATGTATTAATTTTGGACATTGCGTAATAAAAGAAATTAATATTGTTGGACCGAAAAGGCGACTAGAGGGGGGGGGGTGAATAGGAGCACGCTCACTTTTTCAACCAATATTAGATTCAATACAAATTTCACTCCAATAGCTATAGAAGCTATGAAGATCGATATACCAGTACATCAGAAGACTAGAATTGAATCCAATCAACACCCCGAAGCAAAACAACCAAAATCAACCGAAACTTAATTTCCTAAGTGTAGGGCGGTCTGACCTCTATTTAATGGCGGTCTGACCGGTCCATGGGCGGTCTGACCTCCAGCCTGATGAACAGTGAAATCAGCCAGAAAAATGAAGTTGCAAATAGATGTAACTTTTGATCTACAACTCCAAACTTGATGAAACTTTGTACACACCTTCTCTAGGATGTCAGGAACCTATTCCAATCGAAGATCGTGAAGATCATTGGAAAAGTTCAGACATTTTTCAGTTTGAGAGGTGGATGGTTTAAAACCGAGTCAAAACGAAAACTAGATCCAAAAACTTGCTCGTGGGTGATTGATGATCAAGATGATCTTACATGTGTTCCCACATGTCACAGCAAGCTAGATCATGTACAGAAATCAATCAAAAATATGCGAATCAAAGAAAGACTCAAAATCACCAAATAGAGAGAAGAAAGGCAAAGAGACACATCTTTGATCAAACTTTCTTTGGATTGATTTGATAGGGTTTGGGTTTACAGCCACTCCATCAATGGAGGACAAAGCTCAATCCAAGAGCACAAAATCAAATCAAAACTCTCTAGAACCCTAACCTCCACTAATCATCTCCCTAAGCCAAACTACGGTTTCAACACATGAAAGGGTTGGAGGGGGTGCAGCCACCTCCCTCCTCTATTTATAGTGGAGACTTAGACCTTCTAGAAGTTTTAACTTAAATGGGCTCCCGTTAAGGCCCAACACAAACGGGTCACACACGCACGCATTTTAAAGCACCGTCTTCAACACCTCTTGACTTAAACCGCTTCTCTTTGCGTCGTCTTGCGCCGCGGGTAGGCCAAAGGTCACCAAGGTGGTATTTGGTAAGATTACCAAAATACCCCTTCTCGGTCCTTCTCCGAAGACCGAGTCCATCTTGTCTTGCACTTCGCCGCTGCTCATGCGTGTAGGTTGATCAACGGCTCTCACCATGTCGGCAAGTCTCTCCCATCCGGCTCCCACCGAAACCACCATGGCACTTGCACCGACTCCCGCGCCGCTTGATCAAACAAGTCGCACCGAACTGTCCGTTCGGTCATCCTTGTCCAGTCTACACCACACTTGAGTTCGATGACCTCACCCGCATCGTCGATCGTTCGGACCTCGGCTCTCAAGCCTAGTCCCGATCATCCTCGCCGTTGACCGTCGTTGACCACCAAGCAACTGCACAACAATAGACAAGAAAATCGAATCTGGGAACAAGTTCTTCACAACTTGACCCACGTTAGTCAAAACATGCATCATGCAACACATATGCACCGAAACTCATGACTTTGACCTAACCAATGAACAACGCCGCCACGAAGGCCGACGTTCAAGTGACAACCGGTCGAGGCCGCCCCTCGGGGCGGTCGACCACCGGCTGCTTGCCGGTCGGACCGCCAGCCATAGGCCGGTCCGACCGCCCGAAAGGACTTAGCCGATTTTCAACCCCTGAAAATCCGAAACCTACTGGAAACTTTAAACCAATAGAACTTTTGACTGGAGACTCCAAAAATTATAGGACCAAGAGCAATGGGATCCCCTGACTTGCCTACACCCTCTATTTTGGCCCGGCTGCTTCGACCATTTTAGTCACGGCCGGTCTGATCGCGCACATGGCCGGTCCGATCGATTTGGGACCGTCGGACCGCCATGCTATGGCGGTCGGACCGCCTATCCGAATGCTGAACAGTTCTAAAACTTTGTCAAAAACCCGTGAAACGACAAACCGTTAACGCCATTGCCAATTGTCACATCATCCTAAGATCTGGAGCATATCCCCATGATATCCACAAATATAGAAAGACATATATTAGCCAACCAAACAAAATAATATTTGATCATATCATATTAATGTAATCTTTTTTTCATCGTGCTGCCATTAAAGAAGTTGCAATGCTATCACAAAATATATTCGTATCTCTATCATCAATTGCTGATCCATTGACACCGTGCCCTCCAAATGATCCAGTTTGTGTATCGTTTGGATCATAATCTTTATCAAGAACACATCTCTCAAAAAGTTCATCACGTAAAGCACTATCTCGGATGAAGTTGTGTACCGCCATACATGCAATTATCATTTTTGTTTGAATCTTCATTTTGTATCTTGGCAAAGCCAACAAGATTCTCCATTTCATCTTCAACATGCCAAAGGAACACTCAATCACATTACGAATGGACGAGTAACCGTGATTGAACACCTCATATTTTCCACTTGGTTGTCGACCATGGCGAAATTCTGGTAGATGATACTTTTGTCCTTTGTAAGGAGCTAGATAGCCCTTTCGATTGGGATAACCCGCATCAACAAGGTAATATTTTCCTACATACATGAAACACATAAATATTGACACTAAAAACTAGGAAGGCTATCACAATAATTAATTATATTATTAAATAAGCATAGTACCTTCAGGAGGATGTGAAAATCGGTTCGAATACTTGTCCAAAGTGTTATTGAAAATCCTTGTGTCATGTGCTAAACTCGGCCATCCGGCGACAACAAAGGTAAACCTCATGTCGAAGTCACACACTGCCATCATATTTTGAGACATATATCTGTGGCGACCAGTGTGAGCAACCTGCTCATCCGCTGGAACAACAACCGGTACATATGTGCCATCAATTGCACCTATGCAATTGTTAAAATGAGGCGTGAAGCGGTTATCTTGAAGTCTTGGATGCACTGTTGTGAACTCCGGATCCATTGGTCTAATATTATCTTCAGATAAAAGATAGATACATTGCAAGACTTCACCGAACTTTCTATTGATTGTTTCTGTGGAACATCCGAAGCAGTTTTGAACTTGACTAACTGACTAAGAGCCCCAAACTATCCACAAAAACATAGCCAAATATTCTGTGGAGGTCATAGTCCACATAATCTAATTGACAACACATTGCAAGGTAACAATAATTTGAGAACGACATAACTGAATAGTTTCAACCCTATTATGGTTTAATTGAGAACACATTAGAAGGTAACAATATAATATTAATAGTTTCAACCCCTTACATAATCATCACCAAGTAGTTTTCAAAATGAAGAAGAACTAAAAAAAGATCTAATCTTTCTTCATCTTGATATCAAACATCCTCCTAAGTCAATTCATCTTTACTTCATTGGTTTTCATAGTGACAAACACTTCCCAATTTTCTAGTTTAGTAAAGAGCCTTGTCGCAATGAAGTGTTCATCATTTCCTTCTACTACCCCTGCCTGAATAGCTATATCCATAACATCTGCTATAGATGAACTACTCTGAACAGGGCCTTTTGCCATAATATCCACATGCGCTTCAAATCCCTAGCTATGGGATTTTTCTTGTTCTTCTTTGGGCTAGGATTAATATTATTAGCCCTACGCTTCGCAGCGAGCTTGGGTTTCGAGCAGACAGCCTCATTATTCTCTACATCAGCGGCAGTGTCTTCCTCGCCGTCCTCCAAACAATCAATGTCCACAACGGTTTGGTCTTCCTGAGTAGACTCACCCGAGATGGCTGAAGTGTTACCCGTGATATGAGCCTTGTCAAACATACGATCCATATCATCTAGGTTCTCAGGTGGTCCATCACGAAAATATTTAGGATATTGCTGAAATTTTAAAAAATGACTGAAATTAGCATAAATTAAAATATGACGTCATACACATTAATGAATAGATGTTTCTCCAATTACTACCTTGTGCTCCTTCCACCAAGCGCCAGATGCAGATATAGTTCATTTTTTATGATCCCAACCTAGCCCAGTTGCTTTTTGTTTCAAATCGTTCCACAAGTTGTATTCTTTCTTTAATGCTTTTCACTTATTTTTTAGTTGTTTTTTGTCGTGCTTTTTCCCTGTCCTTTCATAGAACTTCTTCTGGAGGTTCTTGTAAACCGTGGTATTCAAACATCCTAATGGTCTATTCACAGCACCAACTTTCTCAACACATATATGACAAAATGTCATGTTGCCAAATATATCCTAATTTACCTTACTGATAGCAACTAGTTCCATCTATATAATTTACAAGATGATTTATAATTTTTAGGGCATAATATAATGATATGCAAAACTAATATTTTAACTTGCAAAAAAATAGTAAAACTAAACCTAGAACAATTCTATGATATTCAAAAGCATTCCATGATATTCATGCATCCAATCAAGCATTATTACCTTTTGAAAATCAATCTATTGAGATATTCATGCATCCAATCAAGCATTCCATGATATTCATGATATTTATTCTTGACTGGAGGTATTATTACAATAAGAATGCAAATTCATTTCAAATGTTACTCTAATATCTATGTTTTCCCTAATAGGACCGGTTTGGAATGCAAGTAATCAAGCATTACAAATGATACAATTCAAAAATAGATGGTGCTACATCAGGCATTGCTTGTCAGCATACCTGTGCGCGAGATGCTCAAGGAACAAGCGAAGACGTGATCTGCGTAGCAGCTCCAACAAAAATCCCACCAACGAAATGAACAACAAACGAGGGCTCCAAGGACTTGGGTCTCAACACCCACGCTCCCTACCATGACAAGCAATAGGAATCAATCGAACTGAAAATAGAAGCCATTCGCGATAGAGACGAAAGCTACCGAAGCACACCTCGATTTTGGTCCAATCTCCTGTAGAACCCCAGCCCTCGCTGGACTATTTCGCTGCCTCTGTGATCACCCTACACGCTGGCTGCAACAAGTGGTGAAACCAAGAGAGCATGTGGTTAACAGATGAGCATTGCTACTGATGCTCAAGTGATTATAGCCTAATAATGCTCCAGTGAGCATTGTGCGGATATCGTGAGGATATGTGCACGATCTCAGTATGATGAGTCAATTGGCAATGGCGTTGTTGGTTTGCAAAATCTCGCGTTTTCGGGTTTGCTCCAAAGCGCCGGACCACGGTGTCTCGACCGGTGGTGTCGGGCAGTCGGACCGCCCGTGGAGGAGTTCGACCGGCCTTGGTGGCCGGTCCGACCGCCAAAATGAAAATGGGTTTTTGGAGCTGAGCCAAAAATAGGTTGTGTAGGCAAGTGAGGGGAGTCTCCTGGATGTGGTCCCATCATTTTTGGAGCTCCCAGTCAAAAGTTCTATTCGTTTGAAATTTCCAGAAGGTTTCAGAATTTTGAGTTGAAAATTTGGCTAAGTCCTTTGGACCGGTCCGACCGCCGTTGTGGGAGCGGTCCGACCGGCATGAAATCGGTCGGACCGGCCCTGAGGGGCGGTCAGACCGGCAATGGCTTGAAGGTTAGCTAAGTGTTGCATTGAGTTGGTTTTGACTGTGTATCTTATATGAACTTCAATGCTTTATTGTTGTATATTGCATTGCGGGCGGCGTGGGTCAAGTTGTGAAGAACTTGTTCGGAAGCGATTTGTTTGTCTATTCTTTGTGGGTGGCTTGCGTCAACGGCGTCAGCGGTGAGTGGATCGGGACTACGCTTGGAGAGCCGAGGTCGAGCGATCGGGGATACCGGGTGAGGTCGTGTGACACAAGCATGGTGCAGGATGGACAAGATGGATCGAACGGGTGGTTCGGTACAGCTGGTTGGATCAGGCGGTGCGGATATCGATGCGAGTCTCTGGGAGGTTCCGATGGGATTCGGACAAGAGAGGCTTGGCGACGCGATGAGAACCGCTGATCAACCTACACGTGGTGAAGCAGGCGATTGCTTCAAGAGTTATTTGTGTGTGGGTCCCATGTGTAAGTGACCCCAAAAAGGAAACCCTAGCTCTCTAGTATAAATAGGAAGGGGGGAGATGGAAAAGAAAGCCAAGCATTCATTTTAGCCCCTTCTTCCTTTTCTAGGGTTTGGAGGAGAGGAGAGGAGAACTAGGGTTTGGAGTGTGCTCCTTGTTGAGCTCTTGCCCTCCTTGTTGGAGAGGCTTTGTAAGCATCTTGTGTACTCGAACAATCTTGTGATGCTCAATTGAAAGATCGTTTGCTCCCTTTTGTGTTCTTCCCACTTTTGGATGATTTTGGTGCTTCCTTGATTCAAAGGTTCATACTTGGTCTCTTGGCCTACTTTATCTTGCTTTGATGTGTGGGATTACTCCTAGAGTCATCTAGATCATCAACCCCCCACAAGCAAGTCTTGAATCAAGATTTTCATATTTCTAGGGTTTGTGCACTTTTTGGTAAAATCTCGAGAGATCGATTCTGCGAAGTGGATCGTGGATCGTCGCTAGAAATAGGTCTCTAATATCATTAGGAGGTGTGCTCGAAATTTGGTCAAGTTTTATTGGTTGAATCAAAAGTTGGATCAAATTTCGTTTTGGATTTGGGTGGAGTTTTTCATCTTGGACTCTACCGGTCCGATCGGGTCTTTCAACGGCGATCGACCGCCGTGTGTTCGATCATTGGTTTGCCGGTCGAACCGTTGCCCACCGGTCCGACCGCCATTAGCTTCCGGTCGGATCATTGGTTGACCGTCGGTCCGACCGCCGTGTAGCCGGTCGGACCGCCACCCCAGAAGGAACAATGAGTTCTTTTCTCCGATTGTGTCGTGTGGTTGAGGGTTTATCAAATCCAACACAAGGCTTCCGTTGTGTGCTTATCGATCTTCTTAGCTTTCATAGCTAAAGGAGTAAAGTTCGTGTTGGTTTTGATTTAGGCGAAAGTTTTGAAAGAGCCTATTCACCCCCTAGTCGCCTTCCGGTCCTACAAGTGGTATCGAGCCTGTTAGCTCTTCTCATAGATCTTAACCGGTCTTTGGAGCCATGGCGATGACAAGTACTCAACCAAGCCACACATTTTGAAGGAGTTGACTTTGCATCTTTGGAAGGCTCGTATGCAAGCATATATCGAGGCTCAAGGGCACGCTATTTGGCTAAAGGTGAAAAATCCTTATGTCGTGCCACCGATGACGATACGATCACTCGGATGTGGAGGCCAACAAGAAGGCTCGTAATTATTTGATCCAAGGCCTTAGTCGATCTGAGTTTGAGCGTGTTGCTCACTTGCGATCTGCTCACGAGATCTGCGGACTCTTTGTGACTATCATGAAGGGTCCATGCGATCAAGGAAGTGAGATGTAACCACTCAAGAAAGTATACTCAAAGATCGAACAAAGGCCCGTGAGTCTTTGGATGAGCGGTGGGGAAGATTTTCTAAGATTCTTCATGATCTTCGCATTGTTGACTCGGTATTTCTGAGTGCGAGAATGCACGTCGACTTACAGGTGCTCTTGATGTGACGGTGTGGGGAATGAAGATCACTTCCATCAATGACAACATCATGAGTGAGCTTACCATGGATAAGCTTTACTCGAGGTTGAAGACACATGAGATTGACTTTATCTCGCGTCTCCCAAGGCAGTCGATGGCATTAGTGGTCGACAAATCCAAGGGTTGTTCTTGAGTCTCTTGATTGTAGCTCATCCGGTTTTTCATTATCGCTTTACATTCTTTAAGTGATGAGCAACTAGAGAAACGCCTGAGGATGACTTAGCCCTCCTTTCCACCAAATTCACAAGAGCGTATAACAAGGTAAGGAATAGGAGGAGAAGTGGACCTATCACATGCTTGAATGTGGTGAGCCAAACCACATTCGCTCCGGATGCCCAAGCTAAAGGGCAAGGAGGAGAAGGAGACACGAAGACATCCCGGAGAGGATGCTAAACCCAAGAAGACAAACTATCGAAAGTTTGTCACCGGTCCTTGCCGCTCTTGAGAATGTAAATATGAGCGATGTGGACTCGGAAACGGAGGACGACGAGAGTGACTCTCGTGGCAAGAAGAAGGCGCATGACTTCACCGACATGTGTTTCATGGCCAAGAACAGCCACGACAGCGACTCCTCCAACAATGAGGATCCCTTTAGTGATCCTGATGAGGTATGCCCTTCTATTGCTGACATGAAAAGGGCGTTGGTGCTTGTTTGAATGAAATTGCATAAGCAAGTAAAAATGATTAAGAAGGTGACATTATGATTGATAATTTGAACCTAGAAGTTGTTAGGCTAAAATCTATTAATCCTGATAATTTTTGTGAATCCTGCACTAGCTTGCTTAATGACTTGATAAGCTTGAAATCTGCTCATTCCTCTGTCACTAATCAACTTAAGGATGCTCTCGATGAACTAGAATCTCTCAAGTCTAGTTCTGCGTGCTTAGATGCCATTTCACTTGATGTGACTGCCATGGAAGCTATCCCTTTAACTTGCTCAAATTGTGCTTTGCTTGAATTAAAACTGGATAGCTCCTTAAAAGAATTGCAAAAATTTGATGCTAGTCACACATGCTCTCATTGTAAGAATAATAAGATTAAGATGCAAGAGATGAAAGAAATGCTAGTTTACTCTAGAGTTGCATCTTGTGAAAATTGTCCCAAGCTTACAATTGAGATTGAAGCCTTAAACAAGACCCTTGACGAAAAGGCTAAAATTGAAAGATCCATGTCTTTTACTGCTTCTAAGAAAGTTATTGATTCTAACTCTTGTGCTTTAAATGCTGAAGTTGAAACCATGATTAATCAGATTCAAGAGGCATTTAGAGTCAAATTTAAGGAGCAGTTGAATAGGATTAGAGAATCCTATTGTGTGTCTTGTGAGGACTTCAAGGTGGAAGTGACCCTTCTTAAGAGTAAGAACAATGAGGTAATCAAGTCTAGCAAGTGCACTAGATGTGAGGGTTTAATGAAAGAAAATGATTACCTCAAGGTGACTCTTGAGAAGTTTTCAAGTGGGAAAAAGAAACTCAACATGATTCTTGATCAATCCAAGGTGAGCGTGAAAATAGTGGTCTAGGTTTCAATCCCTAGAGCATTCCAAGAAAAACCCACCTAGGATTGCTAGAGTTGTGAAGAATGGTTTGTTTGAGCTAGAACCTCCTAAGCCATCCGGGTTGTTTTCAAATCATTGGTTTTGCTCAAACTCTTTACGGCAAGAAAGGTGCTTTCACTCATCTTTGTCAGTGCCTCTCAAAAGGTTCAGCACCATTGCACCTTCGCAAGAAAGAAGGTCATCTTGTTGAGTTCTCGCTTCGGAGAGCAAAACTTGAGAGAAAAGAGAGGATGGCGTCCTAAGATCCATTAGAGGAGTCCCTTCTCCAAATTGTAGTCTCTAGAGCTAGGCAGCCTGTTTATCGCACCACACATAGGCCTAGATTTGTAGAGAACTTTGTAGACTCTTTTGGTGGGTCTAGGCAGCATGTTGGATTAGGACATCGTGAGGAGAGACCACGGGTAGCACCTAGACAGGGGGAGTATCGATCTTTTGGTAGATCATTTCGGAGAGGTCTAGGTGGTTCTCATGTGCATCCTTATGATTTTATTCCTGATCATGTTTCTGCTACTTCTACTGCTGCTCCTAGACATCGTGCTTCTCAGTACTGGATCCCTCGATCATTTATCACTAACCCCAGTACTGAGGCACGGAAGTTTTCATATTGTGCTTTTTAGGTCCGTCGTGCGAGGAAGGAGGACATATGGCTTGTTGACTCCGGGTGTTCTCGACATATGACTGGAGATTCTAGATGGTTCTCCTCCCTCACACGTGCATCCGGCAATGAATTGATTACATTTGGGGATGCTTCTACCGGACCGTGATCGCAAAGGGCACCGTTGTCTTGCGTCAACGACAAGTTCATGCTAAAAGACGTCGCTTTGGTAAGTAAGTCGAGGTATAATCTTCTATCTGCTTTCACCGCTTGATGAGGGTCTAGAAGTGAGGTTTAAGAGAGGTGAGTGTAGAGTTATGGATTCCTCGGTGAGCTTGTTTTGAGATCTCAGTTTGAGAAGATCTTACGTGCAAATTTCAAGATGTCTTGAGTTCCATCCTAGGTGTCTTGTAGCCTCGATTCTCATGAAGGTGTCTTGTAGCCTCGATTCTCATGACCTTGTTTTGTGGCATCGTAGACTTGGGCATATAGGTTTTGATCATTTGTCTAGAGTCGATTGCAAGGACTTGATTAGAGGTTTGCCTAGGTTGAAGGTCATTAGAGATCTTGTGTGCTCACCTCAGACATGGTAAGATGGTGTCTGCTTCCCACCCACCTCTTACTTTGGTAATGACTGATGGACCTAGACAGACTTCTTCACTTAGATCTGATTGGTCCTTCTAGAGTTCATCACCGGTGGGAAATGGTATGTCTTTGGTGGTTGTGGATGATTACTCCGGTATTCATGGGTTTATTTTCTTGCTTCTAAGGACGAAGCATTTGGATTCTTTAGAGATTTGGTCCTTAGAATTCTTTGTTGATATACCTCGAGCTTTGAGAGCCATTAGGAGTGACAATGGGACGAGTTCAAGAATTCTTCTTTTCTACCTTCTGACCGATAGGGAATTGAGCATCGCTTTTCTTCTCCTAGGGTTCCTCGTGAGAATGGTGTTGTAGAAAGGAAGAACAGAACCCTTGTAGAGATGGCTCGGACCATGCTAGATGAGCATTCTACTCCTAGAAGATTTTGAGCTGAGGCGATCTCTCCTGCTTGTTTTATTTCCAACAGGGTTTTCTTGAGATCTGTGGTTGGAAAGACTTCTTATGAGCTTAGATTTGGTCATTCTCCCAAAGTCTCTCATTTCAAGATCTTTGGTTGCAAGTGCTTCATTCTTAAACATGGCAATCTTGATCAATTTGAGTCTAGATGTTTTGATGGCATATTTCTTGGATATCCTGCTCATTCACGTGGCTATCGTGTTTTTAATGTTGACACTAACAAAATTGTTGAGACTTGCGAAGTCACTTTTGATGAGGCTAGTCACAGTACTAGACCCGATGCTTGGTACACAGTTCACGAAATTCAAGGAAGCATTTTAAATCGATGATGATTACGAGGATGAAGAACCAAATCATCCTCCACCGCTTCGAGAGGGGTGGAGAGCTCACTACTACTCGTCGGTTTAACCGAGCGACCTCCTCCTATCCCCACCGACGATCCGAGTGGCTCTGTTCCTACCTCCACAACTCATGAGGTAGAGGCCATACGCACCAGAGCACCACTTCGCATACAAATGACAACATCCACCGAGCGATGATTGGGGATCTTCAAGAGCGAGTCACTCGCTCCGTGTTTATCTCTCCCGATTCTCATGCACATTCTGCTTTTGTCGCTTCTTTGAACCCCGAGATATCACCCATGCTTTATCGATGCCTCTTGGGTCAATGCCATGCATGAAGAGCTTGAAAATTTCAAAGAAACAAAGTCCGGTTTTTAGTTGAGCGACCTTCCGATTCTCATGTTATTGGAACAAAATGGGTTTTTAAAATAAGCAAAGTGAGGATGGATTGGTTGTTCGCAATAAGGCTAGACTTGTAGCTCAAGGTTATTCCTGTAGAAGGCTTAGACTTTGAGGAGACCTTTGCTCCAAAGAGCTAGATTGGAGGCCATTCGCATTCTTTTAGCATTTGCAACATCCAAAGGTTTCAAGCTTTTTCAAATGGATGTTAAAAGTGCTTTCTTGAATGGCTTCATAGAAGAAGAGGTCTTTGTCAAGCAACCTCCTGGTTTTGAAAATCAAAATTCCTAATCATGTTTTTAAACTCTCTAAAGCCTGTATGGATTGAAACAAGCTCCTAGAGCTTGGTATGACACTTAAGAGTTTCTTGCTTGAAAATGATTTCAAAATGGGAATGGTTGATAAAACCTTGTCCACTCTCAGGCATGGCAGTGATTTCTTGTTGGTTCAGATTTATGTGGATGATATTATTTTCGGTGGTTCCTCTCATGCTTTGGTGTCTAGATTTTCAGATAATATGAGCAGTGAATTCGAGATGAGCATGATGGGAGAACTGACATTCTTCCTTGGTCTTCAAATCAAGCAACTGAAAGAAGGCACTTTCGTTCACGAGTAAGTATACAAAGGACCTTCTTGACACTTCAATATGGGAAGCGATGAGGCCAATGTCTACTCCCATTGCTACAACCACCGTCTTTGGACCACGATGAGGATGGAGAGTCCGTGGACGGAAGAGTACCGCAGATATGATTGGCTCCTCCTCTATCTTACTGTCGAGGCCTGACATACAATTCGCCGTATGTCTGTGCGCTCGATTTCAGGCTTCCCCTCGTGCTTCTCATCGTCAAGCAGTACGCCGCATCTTCAGGTATCTTCAAGATACGCTTGACTTTGGACTCTGGTATTCTTCTTCTTCGGCTCTTTCAATTCGAGCATTTTCGATCTTGATTTCACGGTGTAGAGTTGATAGGAAGAGTACTTCTGGCATGTGTCATTTCTTGGGCACATCTCTTGTTTCTTGGTCTTCTAGAAAATGCCTTACATTACGATCTGGTGAGGCCGAGTATGTAGGCTGCCGCGATGTCGCTCTCGTGTTCTCTGGATTTTGTCCACGCTGCGAGACTATGGGTTATCTTTGGGAAGTGTTCCTCTTTTCTGTGACAACACTTCGCAATTAATATTGCCAAAACCCAAAGCAACATTCGGGACTAAACACATTGACATTCGATTTCATTTTCGAGAGACCATGTTGAGAAAGGTGATGTTGTGCTTCACTTTGTAGAGTCGAGCAACGACTTGCGATATTTTCACTAAGGCTCTTGACTCTTGGCGTTTTCTTTGCTTATGGGGAGAGTTAGGGGTTATTAGTCCTATTGGGCTGTTTTGAGGGGGAAGTTTCTCTTTTTGCATTCATTGTATCATAATGCATGTTTCAATTCATTTGTCTTGCATTGTATAATAAAATTAGTGGAGCTTTGATTATTATCCTTGTATGACTTAATTTCATCTTCTATACCTTGTCATATCAAGTGATAGTCTGCTAGACTTCTTTTATGGCTCTTCGTGTTTGGCTTAGCCTTTGCCTTGCTAGCTTTGTATCTGTGAGAGATTTGAATCAAATCATGTCTTGTTGGATCTTGTGACTAGTCTTGCTCTAGTGATCCTCTTGTGATTCTCGCCATGTCTTACAGGTTGAATTGAGTCTTGAACTTATTCTGAGTTGAAAAATGAGCTTTTTATCTTATTAAGTCAAGCAAATGAAAAATGAGATTTTCTGTGCGAAAAAACTGATCTCACCAATCCTTTCTCATGAGACGGCTTGCCATTGCACTAGGCATGAACTCAGGGGGAGTTTTGGATGACCTAGAACATTCTTTTAAGCTTATCGCTTGAGATGGTCGCGGCAAGGCTTGAGATCTAGCACAGCAAAAAAAAGAAAAACGAATTGCCCAAAAAGGGGCTAAGTGCTTGAGCTTTGCTTCAAAAGAATTCTCTTAATGCTCAAAATGCTTCAATTCTTGTTTTGAGTCTCTTTTACTTATAGACATGGCTTGACTCATTTTTGGTTGCTTGGAGTGAATCTATGATATTGAGCAACCTTTCATGATTTTAATTACATTAATCTCGATTGTTTGCTATCTTGGTTTTAGCTTTGCAGTACATGTTTTGCTATGATTGAATATAGCGTCTACTCTTTGTATGGCTTGGTATAATACTTGTACTGTCTCCATGTATAATGGTCATGGCTCCTTTTTACTAAAGTTCAAAAATAAAGTCATTCCTTCATGCTCTTTCTTTTTCATGCATCTTGATGAATTCATTGTCAAAGGGGGAGAAAGATTGTGAAGAAAATGATCTTGGAGCTTTTGATTTCATACTCAAGGTTTAATATAAAAGAACTTCATAAAATAAAAATTTTGAACCTTTTGAAAATTTGTGATCATAGTGAGTTAAGTCTTGTGGTTCTTTTGCCTTTTCCTGATTTCATTTGCAATTGAAATATACTCACAATGATCAAAGGTCAAATAGAAAAATTGCCTTTCATTTGGACCTAAGTGAGATTTTTGGCTACTTTCTGGAAATTGAATCCTTTGGTGCTTTCATTGCCTTATCTCACTTGCCTATACTTTTCTGAAGCCAGCTTGGTCGGTTCCTAAGCTTTTTCTTGCTTATGGACCAAGTTGTGCCTTTATCAAAAACGATTTAATTTTTACTTTTCATTTCGAAAAACCACATTTTCTTGAAAATTGCCAATGTGTTCATCAAGGGGGAGATTGTGGATATCGTGAGGATATGTGCACGATCTCAGCATGATGAGTCAATTGGCAATGGCGTTGTTGGTTTGCAAAATCTCGCGTTTTCGGGTTTGCTCCAAGGCTGTCAGACCACAGGCGGTCTGACCGGTGGTGTCGGGCGGTCGGACCGCCCGTGGAGGAGTTCGACCGGCCTTGGTGGCCGGTCCGACCGCCAAAATGAAAATGGGTTTTTGGAGCTGAGCCAAAAATAGGTTGTGTAGGCAAGTGAGGGGAGTCTCCTGGATGTGGTCCCATCATTTGTGGAGCTCCCAGTCAAAAGTTCTATTCGTTTGAAATTTCCAGAAGGTTTCGGAATTTTGAGTTGAAAATTTGGCTAAGTCCTTTGGACCGGTCCGACCGCCGTTGTGGGAGCGGTCCGATCAAGATGAATCGGTCGGACCGCCCGAGGGGCTCGCCGACCGCAATGGCTTGAAGGTTAGCCAAGTGTTGCATTGAGTTGGTTTTGACTGTGTATCTTATATGAACTTCAATGCTTTATTGTTGTATATTGCATTGCGGAACTAACGTGGGTCAAGTTGTGAAGAACTTGTTCCCGGAAACGATTTGTTTGTCTATTGCTGTCTAGGTGGCTTGCAGGTCAACGACGTCAACGGTGAGTGGATCGGGACTACGCTTGGAGAGCTGAGGTCCAGAACGATCAGGGATACCGGGTGAGGTCGTGTGACACAAGCATGGTGCAGGATGGATAAGATGGATCGAACGGGTGGTTCGGTACAGCTGGTTGGATCAGGCGGTGCGGATATCGATGCGAGTCTCTGGGATGTTCCGATGGGATTCGGACAAGAGAGGCTTGGCGACGCGATGAGAACCGCTGATCAACCTACACGTGGTGAAGCAGGCGATTGCTTCAAGAGTTATTTGTGTGTGGGTCCCATGTGTAAGTGACCCCAAAAAGGAAACCCTAGCTCTCTAGTATAAATAGGAAGGGGGGAGATGGAAAAGAAAGCCAAGCATTCATTTTTGTAATACCCCGGCCTGCTCGTAGTGTGGCCCATGTGGCCCATGAGGAGTTGTGTGGTGGGATTAGTCCCACATTGCTTGTCTCAAGTGAGTTGTAGTGGTATATAATGCCTGTTGGATCCAAACGTAGCACCTCCGGTTAACCCTTTTACACGGCGAGGACGAAAGTGTAAGTGAGGTGCTATGTGTGGTAGTCCGCCCACGGTGGGCGGGGCATTGAGCCGATTTTGGGTCGTGGTGTTACGAGATGGTATCGAGCATCAACCTTGTTTGCCGGGCGCGCTGGGGACAGGGCGGCATATGGCGCATGGCACATGTGGGCCGGAGTGGACACATGGCATGGCATATGTGTCGGCACCGGGCGCACGGACGTGTCCGAGGGGTGGTTCTGGCATTTGCAGCAGATGCGATATGTTGCCGAGGCGTCGACCCTTGAGGGGTGAATGTAATACCCGGCCGCTGTAGTGTGGCCCATGTGGCCCATGAGGAGTTGTGTGGTGGGATTAGTCCCACATTGCTTGTCTCAAGTGAGTTGTAGTGGTATATAATGCCTGTTGGATCCAAACGTAGCACCTCCGGGTTAACCCTTTTATACGAAGCGAGGACGAAAGTGTAAGTGAGGTGCTATGTGTGGGCGGGTCCGCCCCACGGTGGGCTGGGCATTGAGCCGATTTTGGGTCAGGGTGTTACAATTTTAGCCCCTTCTTCCTTTTCTAGGGTTTGGAGGAGAGGAGAGGAGAACTAGGGTTTGGAGTGTGCTCCTTGTTTAGCTCTTGCCCTCCTTGTTGGAGAGGCTTTGTAAGCATCTTGTGTACTCGAACAATCTTGTGATGCTCAATTGCAAGATCGTTTGCTCCCTTTTGTGTTCTTCCCCCTTTTGGATGATTTTGGTGCTTCCTTGATTCAAAGGTTCATACTTGGTCTCTTGGCCTACTTTATCTTGCTTTGATGTGTGGGATTACTCCTAGAGTCATCTAGATCATCAACCCCCCACAAGCAAGTCTTGAATCAAGATTTTCATATTTCTAGGGTTTGTGCACTTCTTTGGTAAAATCTCGAGAGATCGATTCTGCGAAGTGGATCTGATGGATCGTCGCTAGAAATAGGTCTCTAATATCATTAGGGAGGTGTGCTCGAAATTTGGTCAAGTTTTATTGGTTGAATCAAAAGTTGGATCAAATTTCGTTTTGGATTTGGGTGGAGTTTTTCATCTTCGGACTCTACCGGTCCGATCGGTCTTTCAACGGCGGTCCGACCGCCTGTGTTTTCGCATTGGTTTGCCGGTCGAACCGCCGCCCACCGGTCCGACCGCCGATTAGCTTCCGGTCGGATCATTGGTTGATCGTCGGTCCGACCACTTTGTAGTAGCTTGGCCGGACCGCCATCCCAAAGAAGGAACAAGTGAGTTCTTTTCTCTGGTTGTGTCGTGTGGTTGAGGGGTTTATCAAATCCAACACAAGACTTCCGTTGTGTGCTTACTGATCTTCTTAGCTTTCATAGCTAAAGGAGTAAAGTTCGTGTTGGTTTTTGATTTAGGCGAGAAAGTTTTGAAAGCGCCTATTCACCCCCCCCTAGTCGCCTTTCCGGTCCTACACATTGCCTCAAAGTAGAATGCAAGCAATGCAGATTGAAAGGAAGAACATGACAGATACAATTGATATTCACTAGTCGCATTCATGATTCTAACCAATGTGGCCACAATAATGCTCTAGTGAGCATTGCTACTGATACTTATAAAAATCATGATTATAGCAAAGAGTGGAGCATAGTGATTGAATGGAAACATAATGATTATAGCAAAGAGTGGAGCATTGCTCCTGATGCTCCAATATGCTCCAGATCATATTGGTAACAGATCATAGCATAGCACTTCGGCGGCCACCACATCCAACAACAATATGCTACAGCGTGCGAAGAAAGAAAGAACCCATGAGGAAGGAAAGAGAGGAGGAGCTCACGATTTATTTCCCTGCTCGAGCAATGGAGGCGACGCTGGGAGGCGGCGTCGGGGTAGGTGATGCAGCAGCGTTGGGGATGGGGAGGCCAGGTGGTGGGGTTGGGAAAGGGTTGGGGAGGAGAGGGGGGCGGGGTTGGGAGAGGAGAGGCGGCGCCGTCGTTGGGGATGGGATAGGAGAGGAGGCACCGCATTGGGGATGGGGAGGAGGCGGGAGTGGAGGTGGCGGGAGGGGACGGGAGAGGCGGCGGGTGGGGACAGGATTGGAGGGGTTGGGGTTGGGGGAGGAGAGGGGAGGCACCGGCATTGGGGATGGGGAGGGGAGGGGAGGCAACAGGAGGGGAGAGGCGGCGTGTGTGTAACACCCTGGCTATGCGAAAGCCAAGATGCTACATAAGGCTCTACCATTGATCAACAACTCGAGGGAACTATACTACACTAACATTTTAAAGTCAACTAAAATTTACTTCAAACGACATCTAGCATAATAAACATCCTAATTTCAGTAATAAACAATCAACATTTGAATTCGAACATGATACTTCATTCTAAAGAAAACTATAAAGACTATAATAGGAGAACATGGATCAATAACCCGCATAACCTAAACATAACATTATCCAATAACGATCATCTAGAGAATTATTTATTATGACAGTCCAAACTCTTAAGTGCAGAATAATAGCAAATGTCTATTTCAATGATGCGTGCAACTGTGTGTCTACTCCCTCCCACAAACGTCATCATCATGGTTCACCTAAAACAAAAAACACAGCAAAGGTGAGTCCATGACTCAGCAAGTACAAAATAAAACTTTGAACCAAAAACAGGTATAATCCATCAAGCATACAGTTGCATCAAAATATGAGATAACAAAAACAACATGAATGAATGCATGCACATGCCCTTCACTTCTGCTCAAACCAGTATAGCTAGTGAACACCTGTCGGTGTTTACTTATGCCCGCGTTATCGAAAACGTGGGGATCCAAGTCCCGTTTTAAGAATATTTCAAAACGGGGATCCAAATTGCCCACATTGGAATGGTGGGTCTTACTTGCCCAGGTTGGAATGCTGGGACTTCACTACCCACTCCCGTGGGTGTAGCAAGATCAATACTTGCACATAGGAATGTATTCGATGAATGAAGAAACATCATTAATAGAACAATGGTAATCAAATACTACTATGAACAAGTACATGTCAAACATTATTCAACCACTATTCACCATGTAATCATCAACCAAGGAAAACACATATCAAACATAAACATACAGTTGTACTTGCCTTTTTCGCTACGCCGTGCGGGAAGGTAAGGACAATGCCCCTAACTCCAGAACCCCTTCTCCTACACAAGAATAACGCAAATATAAGAACGCTGAGGAAAATAGACTCCACTCACACCCCCTATCCCGATTTCCGATGCCTAGGATTCGAATAAGGGTTCTACTCAATTTTCCCGACAGTCTAGTAGAAGATCCCACGAGACAGCAGTACTAAAATCCACATATCTTTTACTACGAAACTCAGAATGGAGTGATCTTGGTCTCTCTGGAAACAGGACGACATTATGTACAATAAACTGAGTGATCTTGGTCTCTTTAGAAACAGGACGACATTATGTACAATAAACTAGTTGGTAATATTCTCTGATTCGGCTTTCCAATAAACCTAATGATCAGGTGAAGTTCCTGCCACTTCAATCTGACAATCAGACCTACAGTAGTAGAAGAAAATTCATATCTTTTGATTGGCTGATCCAAAAATTAAGTTCTCTATTATTTTGGAAAGCTTAAAGGATTTCCTACAACTTTCATATTAGGTCCACTTTCTGGTTCGGCTTCTAATTAAATCATATTAGCCACACAAAGTGACTGCTAATTCTCGTCAGCCCTTCTGAACAGTCGTAAAGAAACCATCATAACTCCTAAACCGTAACAACAAATTAAGTGATCTTTATGCCTAAAGAAATCTAAGGACGAGAACTACAACTTTCTAAGAGATAACTAGAACAGAAAACACACATAACCTACTCAAAACCGACGAACAACATCGCAGTACAAAACCGATCTACTACTCACGGCATCAAAACGAATCGATTAATCTACCGAGCGATCGGGGATCGAGTTTACCCTTGATGAACCACTGGAGATCGAAGTCTCGCCGTGTGATTGCGCCCTTCCTCTCCTCTTCCTTCCTCCCCTTTCTTCCTTCTCCCTTTCTTCCTCTTCCTTTCTTCTTCTTCCTTCCTCTCCTTCTTTTCTCCTCTTCTCCTCATCTTGGTAGAGCAACATGGGGGGCTGCTACAGTACCATGAACAGTGGTGGTGCACTGTAGCTACAGTGCTATTAGGGTTTTTCCCCTCCTTTTTATACACGGCCGCCCCCTCCTGGGCCTCTTGGGCCAAGGCCTGAGGCCCAGGTTGCCGAAAAACTGCAGAAATCTTTTTCTTATATCGAATTTCTCTTTTAAGTGCTTTCTTTCTTATAATAAATCGAAGTATTACAGTGTGTGGGAGGCAGCGGGAGGGGACGTGAGTGAGCGGGAGAGGCGCCGTGTTTGGGAGGCGGAGAATGTGGACAGGAGTGGAGGCATCGGGTGTGTGAGCCGAAGAAAAACGAATCAGTTTTCACTTATATACGGATGGCATTTTGAGGGTAATTTCAACCAAGTTTAGTGGCAAAGGGGTATTTCATTCCACAAAAGCCAAAAAAGCACCTCTCTCATGGCTTTTAAGCTTAAAATAACTTAAACTTTTTATAAGCTGGATGAAAAAGGCACCCCTTTGTTTAGGCTTAGCCTTTTTTACTTATAAGCCAAACAAAAAGCCTAAACAAACGGGACGATAGACCAGCTGCCGAATTAAACCCATGATTTCCCAACATTCTCCTCGTTTCAATACTGGCGGCGATTTCACCAAATCGGGTTCTCTGAACATTTGCGGTCCGACACCACTCCTCCCCCACCTCCTCTCCTGCGCTCACCCCCTTCGCTTCAATTTCTTAACCTGCCCCACTCATCTGCACAGCCCCTGGCTCCTCCTCAGCTGCGCAGCTACACTCCTGCGCGCTCTGGCTCGGCGTCATCCGCCCCCAACGTCTTCGTCTCTGGCTCCCTCATGCACGCCAACCTCTGGTTTGATCACATCTCAGAACCCTACAAGGTGTTCGACGAAATGCTTGTGCTGCCCAGCTGGGGTCCTCCCAAGCAGCACCAGGGATGTGTTTGTGTGTGATATAATACATAATTACAGAGTGCTTTTGTTTCTTTGGGCTTGTTTGTGATGTTTTATCTCTTGCGAGGATGTCGTGCTGCGGAGGCAACTATGGCTGCAGATTCGGCTGCAAGTGCGGCAGCGGCTGCGGAGGATAAGATGTGACTTCTGATCTGATTTCTCGTAGGTGGTCTTGATCTTGATGAGATTGAAACTTTGTTTCTGATGGGTTCTTGGTTGCTGGGTTATGAACAAATCTATGACACATCCATGGAGAAGTTTACCTCCTTTGTTTATTGATTGTTAGGTCGATGTTTAATCTTGGTCTGCCTAGCATATCCCATTATTCTCCAGAGGATTTTTCTTGCATATATGTATGTACTTGTTTCTTGTTGTTGTTTGTGGTAATAGAGAGTAATTTCCGATAGTTAGGCAGTATGCCATGGTTTATGAACAAATCTGATGAGAGGATCCTTTGATGAGAGAAGATAAATCCTGCTCCTGGAAGAAACCTTTTGCTTATGGGTTTTTCATGGGTCTTTCTGTAATTTTTTTGGAATTTTTTCCCTTTCATTTGAGGTGCATGCTGTCTTCTCTCGTTTTTTTATGTTTCTCAAGGAGGAGGAGGAGAAAAGGTTCTGATGATTTTTGTGGTCTGCATGCATGCAGCTGCAAGATGTACCAGGAGATGGCTGAGGAGGTGACTGATACAAAAGAACAACTCATCGTATTTGATGGATACTCAAGGTATATATAGTAGAACTACAAAATCCTAGAGCTAATGGGCCTCATAGGCCATATATACATATACATAACACCCCCCTTCAAACTCAACACGGGTCAAGAGGATTTGAAACATTGAGTTTGGAGAGATAGAATCGATGTTGCTCTCAAGTTTGAGCCTTGGTGAAGAAATCAGCGACTTGAATCTCAGAAGGTACATACTGAAGAACAATAGACTTCTGTTGACAGTGAGAACGTGCGAAAGATGCATCCACACCAATGTGCTTAGTGAGCACATGCTGTAACACCCTGACTATAAGGAAGTCAAGATGTCACCTACAATCGCTACTCTTCAAATGAACAACATCAAATCACATGATAAGGTGAAGCAAGTATTATGAGTATATGGAAACAAGTATTCATCCTCAAGTCATAATCAACGGAATGGAAGTAAACAGTTCAGAAAGATATGGTAAACAAGGCCATGATGGCTTATTACAATGCAACACAAATCATAATTAACGACAATATAAGTCCTCAAGTTGTTTGATATATGAGAGTGAGTGCAACGTGATGAACTACCCTCCACAAGATCATTCTTCCTTGTCATTTACCTAAATAAGACAATAAAGCAAGAATGAGCCAAAGACTCAGCAAGCAACTGTATGTAACAATCAAGCATACATTGAGCAATATATCACAAACATATTTTTGAACAACTATTGGAAACGAATTTATGAATGGATGAAGTGGAATGGTGCATTGAAGGAAATGGACATATTGAAGCATATATGGTATAGCGAGTGAATCACCGTCGGTGTTCACTTAAAGTAATCGTATGAAGAACGTTTCATACGATCATCCAACGTGGCCCACATTGGAATGGTGGACTCACGTAACGTGGCCCACATTGGAATGGTGGACTCACGTACCCATCTTGGAATTGATGGGATTTCAAGTGCCCATACTGGAATTGATGGGTCTTATCAAAATAATGTATGCATGTCATGATGATTCCATGTCAATATTGAATAGTAATCATAAATGAAAAGAACACATGGCATTCATCTACAAATACGAACAGGTGTAAGCATTCATTCACACATCATACATGACATCAAACATTGAATACAAATTACTTATTCGCCACACAGAACGGGTTGGGAGGTAATTGAGATACCCTCCACTCACCGCTTCACCGCCTACAATATAAAATAATCGAAATGAGGACAAGCGAGTATGGAAATGCTACACGTGTCCTCCCTCAATCTCTAACCAAACTAACCCAATAAAAGTTCAATTTGATCAATTTACCCAAATATTTCAATTATCCCTAATCTGGCAGTTTTACTAGAAAATTCACCAATAAAAAACCGTAAGTCCAAAAGACCTGAAACCAGTGCTCAAATTTTCTTAACTTAACTGGCTACAAAACTCTAGTTGATGGAAAACTCTAATTCGGCCAATACAGAGGTCTAACCATCCAATGAAAAACTACAACTGCAGTCTGCCCAGAATTCTGATCAGCCCTAAAGAAAATGCTCTAACTTTTAAACCACTGATCCCAATAAAGTGATTTTTATCAGCCTGGAAACATGGTGAAATTATCTTAAAAAACCTAGTTGGGTGGCCGACCTGATTCTGACTCTAACTAGATCAAAACCTAGGTGCAACCGACTATACCCAGCAGTTCTGACAGACAGACCAGCACGTAGTAAAACAGTCATAACTTTTAATCTACTGGGTGAAAATTCGTGATCCAGGTGCCAAAAGAAAGCTAATGAAATAAGGAACAAAATTCTAGAAGGCGAAAACCTCCAATTCTGCCTCTAAGGCACCCAAAACCGAGTTGCAACATACTGTACAGAACCGATCTATTAACAGAGATTACGCGATACTACCAAAAACATTGAATCGACAACTCTAATGCAATCAAACAGCGATGGGGTCTCTCGTTACCCTTGTAGACCCGAAGAACGACGAGGAACAACTTCCAAGGTTGCTCCTCTCCTTCAATGGCCGCCCCAAATCAGCGAACCCGAGTGGATGCAAGCGCCGCGGAAAGAACCAAGAAGAACGCGTGGAAGACCGGGTGTGCAGCTCCGGGGATCTCCAATGGCAGCCACCAATGGAGGGGGAGGCGCCTAGGAGGAGGGAGGAGGAGATGGGGGCGGCTCCAAGGGTAAGGAGGGGCGGCTCAAGGGGAGGAAGGGGAGTCACTAGGGTTTTGGGGAAAGGGTGCCCCCTTTGGCCGCCCCTACTTGGGCTGGCGGCCCACTAATGGGCCTCTGGGTCGTGAATCATGCCCAGGTTGCTCGACATTAACGTATACCCCCCCGACGATTGGAATTTTCCGACGAAAACAATTTCTGTTACTCTCTCCGACCTCATTCTTTCTACCGAACATTTCCGGAGTATTACAGTCTACCCCCCTTAACAGGATTCGACCTCGAATCTAATCAACGATCCAACAGAAAGAAATAAATCTGAAATTACAACTTAAACAATTTACCTTAAGCGAATGTGCGGGTATTGCTCTCTCATGCGGGACTCCAATTCCCAAGTGGCCTCTCTCGCGGTCGATGCGACCAAAGAACTTTGACATACTTCAGGGTCTTATTCCTCAGAACCCGTTCTGATTCTTCTAATATCTTTACTGGCCGGGACTCGAAGGTAAGGTCTTGCCTGACAATCAAAGGCTCCAAAGGAATGACAAGATCTGGGTCTCTCGAAACTTTCTCAAGATCGAAACATGGAACACGCTGAACCCCACTCATAGAATCGGGAAGGTCCAAGCGGTAGCTAGCTTCCCAATTCGGGCCACGATTGGGAAGGGTCCAACATACCTTGGACTAAGCTTTCCTTTGGTGCCGAAACGCACTACGCCTTTAGATGGCGATACTCTCAACAGAACTTCATTTCCCACCTCAAATTCCAAATCTCGTCTTCGACATCAACAGAGCTCTTCATCCGGCTTTGGGCGACCAACAAATTTCGCTTAACTTCGCCACTCTAGCCATCGTCTGCTGAACCCGGTCGGGGCCCAAGATCGCCCGCTCTCAACCTCATCCCGACAACGGGACTGCACTTACGCCCATAGAGAACCTCGTATGGGGCAGCTCGAATACTGGAATGATAACTGTTGTTATAAGCAAACTCGCCAAGGCTAAATGCTCTTCCCAATTACCTTTCGGGATAAAACACAACACCGAGCATGTCTTCTAATGTCCGAATGGTGCGCTCGATCGCCCATCCGTTCGGGGATGAAAGGTCGTGCTAAGACGGAGTTGTGTGCCCAATGCACTCTGCAAACTTTCCCGAATTTGGAAGCGAACTTGGCGTCTCGGTCGACACAATGGTCTTTGGCACTCCGTGCAAACGCACAATTTCGTACATAAAGAGGAGCCAAATCGCTTGCCGAATTGGTTGTACGAATAGGAATGAAATGTGCGGACTTCTTGAACCGATCCACAATTACCCAAATAGCATCCTTTCCTCATTGCGTGCGAGGTAAACCAACCACAAAATCCATAGATATATCGTCCCATGGCCAACCGTACCTCTAAGGGTTGCAACATCCTGCTGGTCGCTTGTGCTCACTTTTGACCACCGGCACACCCCACATGAAGCCACATCTTTGCGCGATATCAATTTTCATCTGTTTCCACCAGAAACTTTTCTTTAAATCTTTGTACATCTTGGTCTCCCCAGGATGTACGGTATAAGGAGTACGATGGGCCTCTTTCAAAATCTCCAATTTAACCTGAGACTCCTGTGGCACACAAAGGCGCCCTTTAAATCGCAAAGAATCAAATTTGTCCACACCGGTGACCTCGCTGTGCCCTCGGTATAGCGCTTCCTCACTCGTTGGAACATCGATCTTCTTTGTTGTGCTACCCGCACCCGATCCGGAAGGGCTGACTCTAAAATCAACTGAGTCTCGGTCTGTGCGGTACCCGCAAAGCAGAAAGAAATATCCATACGCTCAAAGTCAGCAATAAGACAACTGAGGATAGGGGGTGTCGCCTTGCGACTCAAGGCATCGGCTACCACATTAGCCTTGCCGGGATGGTACTGAATAGTAAGATCATAGTCCTTGATCAACTCTAGCCATCTCCTCTGTCTCAAGTTCAAGTCCTTCTGGTTAAAGATGTATTTCAGGCTCTTGTGGTCAGTGAACACATCATAAGATTCGCCATACAAATAATGACGCCAGTGTAACATCCCAAAATTGGTTTGTGTTTCAAATGTAATAAAAATGAGGAGAAATTAAAACTTTTTCTCTGATCTTGATTTTTGTAATCAGTTCCATAATTTTTGTAAAGGAATTATGTGAAATCAAAAATCAAATTGCCATTTGGACACCAACACAAATCTCCTTCATGAAAATCTTGTGCCCAACCCCTTACAATAATTTTATTTGAACCTAGGAGTGATGTTTAACACCTCAGAATTATTTCATAATTTTCAGAAATTATTTGATAATTTTTGAGACAAGTCAAACATTAGTCAAACTCCTAAAATAGCCTTCTGGAATTTTTAGAGAAAAATGCAGTGCATAAAAGTCTCTGAAAATTGTATATAAGGTTCCTTCTTCATCAAGAAGCTCGATTAAAATTTCATAATTTTTGGAGTTTGTTTGCTATTCGTATAATTCCTCAAAATCGCTTATTCAAATTCAAACCCTAAGCGGTTTTCACTGTTCCTCGTTCGAATCGGACTCGGGCTCGAGCCACTTGACTCGCCCGATCAACTAAGCGCACCGCGCGGATCGATCGAGCGAAAGCGTTGTCGTCGTTGGATCGACATCGAGCGGCTCACGATCGCGTGAGCGTTCGGACCATCCGAACGCGCCGATCCATTTGAACCGTTGGATTCTAAATCAAGGGCTCAGATTCGCGTGAGCGTTCGACCGTCCGAGCGCCTCGCGCAATGTGAACCGTAGGATCCAAATCAACGGCTCGAGTTAAAATGGGCGCTCAAACCGTTCTAATCACCCGTTGCTTTTGAGCCGTCCGATTTCAATCCAACGATGGAAAAGTCATCTCCTTCCTCGTCCGAGCGCGCAATGAGTCAAGCAATGGCGTGGCAGAGGAGAAGCGCTTCGATGTCTTTGTCACCTCTGTGGTCACCTTTAAGCGGCTAGCTCGGGCGCATTAAATGCCGTCGTGCTCCTCCTCGAGGTCCATTGTTCAATCGCTCCGTCGCTCTCAAAGGCTCTCATGGCGAGTTGACCCGAGAGGGTTATTGCCGCTGCTCACCGCCATTCCCGCTATATAAGCTCCTCTGGTCCTTCCTTTGAAGCCTTTCAAACACCTCGCAAGCTCCAAAGAACCTCTCTTGTGTTTGCTTGAGCTCAAAACTTGAAACCTTCTGTTGCCGCCATTGCCGAGCTTCAAGCTCTTCGGTGAAGGCGGTACCCTTGGGCTTCATCCCTTTCAATCTTGCTCCCTCTGATTCCTCTCACCTCGGTGATCATTAACCCTTACTCAATTTGGGTTTTTCAGCAGGAGCAACTTAATTTTGATTTCCCCTTTCGGCCGAAAGCCCTATTTTTCTTCATCGAGCGGCTCAGTCCCTCTCAGTGCTTTCTCGTGCTCGGGTAACCCCTCTTTAGTCCCTAGTTGCTTGGCTTTCGCTCAATTGGACCGCAGAGCTCATTTGCTATTTTCGTTTTGACCATTTTCGGTCATCTCTGCATCTCCGCTTGCGGCGTTCTAAACAGCTGCGGTGAAATTTTTGGTTCCTTTGGGTGCGCAAGATTGGTAGCAACCCATTTTGGGCATTTGCTCACACCGCCGCGGCCAGAGTCGCCGGCGATGATCCTCCCTTCACCGTCGTTTTGTCGGATGAAAACAGGGACGAGCGTTTGAACGACGTTCACCGTGGACCGTTGGATCCAAGATCAACGGTCCAGGTCTGAATGAACGTTCGGACCGTCCGAGCGGTTCGATCCGCGTGGACCGTTGGATCCAAGATCAGCGGTCGATTGAGTGAACGTTCGGACCGTCCGAACGCTTCGATCAACAGGGATCGTTGGATCCAAGATCAACGGCCCTGTGCGTGTGAACGTTCGGACCGCCCGAACGTCCTAATCCGTGAACCGTTGGATCCAGATCCAACGGTGGCGTTTAGGTTTGTGAATCGCGCGTGCGCGCATTGCTCCGTGGACTTAGACCGTTGGATCCAAGATCAACGATCCAAGTGCGTCCACGTCGATTTAATTTCTGGTTTTTCCCGAAAGGATTTATTTATCAACTGAAAAATATGATAACTTGTAAAATGCATAACTAGTTCATTTCAAATCCTTTTCGTTTGATTCAAATTTTGTTGGTTATGTTTTTAACTAGACTTTAATCTAAAAATGTTTCCAACCTCAGTTTAGCTCCAGAAAATTTTGCTAATGAATAGTAGCATTTTTGATTTATGAAAGCTGAGCAAAATTGTTTTGGCCATATCTTTTGCATTAAGAATCCAAATCAATTGGTTCTTGTTGCATTAGTTCATAAAAATCATGCCCTTTCTATTGTAAAAATTTGAGAGCTTTTTGTTGAAGTGGGCTGTTGGATCTTTTCGGTTTCTTTTGCCTTATTGGTTCTTTTTGGTTCTTTCGATAGGATCCGAAGAGCACATTGATACCGAGAGTGATCCCCAAAGAACATCTTGACCATAACAAGCGAGCAAGCGGTTTGATCATGTTAATCCTATTATTTTACAAGTTTAATATTTTGAATTCAACTGTATGTATGCATTGCTACTTTGTGTTAAAATATGGTTAGTTGATCCTATAGTTGCATAATCTGTAGGATGTTGGTTATTCTCTACTACTTGAGCCTAGGTTATTTCTTTGCGATTAGAGTTCGATGGATGAACTCTTGTCACTTAGTAGAATCTGAATCTTTGTGCTTAGCCATGCCTAGTTCGGTAGCTTTGGGCGATCATCGACTTAGTCGATGGTCTTGATCACACAAAAATTATTATTCTTCCATTATGTCCAAACTTTGTGCTTTGTTAATTTTGTAAAGTCAAAATTCTGAAAATGGAAAAATTGATTTGGACTTGGGCAAGTGGTTGGATGGTGGGTTATTGGGTTTGTGGTTGTCTTGCCTAAGTCAACAAGGACCGAACATCTTGTGTCACACTCTCCAAGCATTTTTGCGTACTAACCACGCGAGAGGATATGGGACCTCTCTTGACTTAGTACTTTGGCGTGGGTTATCTCCGAGTCGCAGGAGGAGCGTTGTGTGTGTTGTGTGAAAAGGAATTGTGTTCTTGTGTTGGGTGTGCGGTGGTGGAGTTTCCGGGATGGACTCTCCACCTCGAGGGGCGTCGCAGTTGTCCGAGGCTTTACCCGTGAGGGTAGTTGTCCGAGGTGGGCCACGACCCGACACAACGTATGGGTTTCTATCCATACGGGCGGCTCGCGAATAATTCACAATATTGGAAACGTCTCGTAGGACTTAGCCGTGCCGGCATACCTAAGGAAGTGTGCTTAATAGCTTGGCAAAAAGGCGGTCTGGCGTGTGGGTAAAATGGTACACCCTGCAGGGATAAAACTATTCGAATAGCCTCGTCCTAGGTTATGGACACGCTTGGTTAGGTTTTGCAAGAGTTAGACTTCAACCTTTTAAATTAAAATTTGACATGGTTGGTATGAATGGGTAATTCATACTATTGTTGTGGTGACTAATGGTTTAGTCACTTCCAGGATTGTTGTTGTTCTTTACCTCTGTTATATTATTGTGCTTTCGGTTATTTAAACATTAAAACAGATTTGTTAAATTGCTTTCAATCTATTATATTATTGCAAATGAAAACTCGCTTTATGCTAAAATGAAACATACAAATTTATTGTTGTTTAAGCTTGCATGTAGTATATGTACAGTTTGTTATTCCACATGTAAGCCTTGCAGTACATTCAAAGTACTCACCGCTTTTGCCTGCGCTTTTTTTGTGAGGGGAAGAAGGTGAGCCCCAAGGGCCTCACTTTTGTGAGATGTGCTTCGGGTTTGGCGACTAGCTTGGCGGTCCGGTCGGTTGCCTTGTGGGTTAAAGGCACACTGATTGGCTCTTTTGTTGTAGCCATCTTATGGCACTTTTGCTTCATTGCTTAATTATTGTTGTCTCTTTTATTGTTGGCGGTTGGCCTCTCTTTGTAATGACTCGATTTAATATTATTAATACTCTGCTACATTACGTGTTTCGGTTCTATGTGGATGAATGGAATTGATACACAAATTTTGTGATGAGGTGTGTATCTTGCACTCTGGAAGTATACATGTCTCGAGTCTCGGATTATCCGCTTTGTGATGCTAGGACCGAATGGATGGTTAAGCATTACAAGCCGGATAAACCGGGTCTCACAAAGGTTTGGTATCGAGCCATCTTGACCGTAGTAACCCAAGTTGGTCGTCTTTAGGATATTTTGGAAAATCTTATTTTCAAAAGTATCAAATGATTTAAAAGCTTAAGGAATTATCGATTTTATTCCTTACCTATCTTAGCTTTCTCCTCTCATCTTACTCTAATTTGAGTTTTAAGAGTTGTTTTCCTCTCATCTCCTTTTCAAAGATAATGTTATCGATTAAATGGGTTTTGGGAACCACCGAGTTTGGCAAATTGAAGTGCTTAGGGTTTTGAAGTTTACGGGTGAAGGTTTCGCTAGAGGCTTGGATGCGAATCTGACCACACGCTTCAATTTCCAGACAGCGAGCTCAATGGTTTCTGATGGGACCGTTGAGCTTGGCAAATTGAAGTGTGCCAGATTTTGAAGTTTCTAGAATGGAAGACTTCGGCTGGAAGCTTGGATGCGAAATCGCTACAGCAACCTCAATTTCCTGACAGCAAGCTCGATGGTTTCTAATGGGGTAGAAAATGAGAGTTTAATCAACTAAAACTTGTGGGGTTAAAGAAGGGTAAGATGTGATACTAGTTAGCTATGTATCTAACACTATTTTCGCTGATTTAGCCTTGATCTTAAGTGGTATTAGATCTTACCTTAATCTTCTGGTTTTTATCTTCTCAATCAATTACTCGTTCATTCAATACGGGCTAGTTGAATTGGGGAGTTGAGCTTTAGTTTTATGATTCCTTGCTGTTTTGGAGTCTTTTCATAAGCCTTTTTAAAGTTTATATATTTGCTGTTTTTGGCTTTCGTTAGGTGATATTCCATTCCCTAGTCGCTAGCTTTTCGCTTTCTTCGGCTTTTAATCTTTGAGTCTAGTTTTAACCAAAATTTCGGTAACAGATGGCGGGCGCTTTCGTAGCGGCCAAGGCGATCACCGGTCCGACGAGATCTTCCTCCTCCTCCGACCATGGCCGAGGTCCTTCTTGGATCGAGCGCAACCGTGCAGAGGACAGGAGGGTTCTTCTGGACGTCATCGCGCACAACACTTCCGCCCTTACCGGTGCATCAGGATCCGGGCAAGGGAGTGGTCATCAGCCGCGTGGGGGACTAGCGGAGTTTCTTCGCACTCAGCCCCCTACGTTCTCCAGGTCTGAGGACCCGCTTGACGCAGACGATTGGCTTCGTCTGGTTGAGCGCAAGCCGCATATAGCGCAGCGCCGAGCACGAAAGGCGCTTATTCGCGATCGCACCACCGGAGGGTGCGGCTTTGTCTTGGTGGGAGAGCTTTCTCGCCATGCAGCCGGACGGTCACACCGTCACTTGGGAGGAGTTTCGCACTGCCTTCCGTCGGAGTCACATTCCTTCCGGCTTGATGAAGCTGAAGAAGAAGGAATTCTTATCGCTCAGGCAAGGGCGTCATTCATCCGAGTACTGTCGAGTTTAACCATTTGGCTCGTTATGCTCGGAGAGGTGGCCACCGATGAGGCCAAGCAAGAGAAGTTCAAGGATGGTTTGTCCGAGGAGCCGCAGGACAAGCTATCCATCCTTGACTTTCCGATTTCCGGGCCTTGGTGGACAAGGCCATCGTTCTTGAGCACGCGGGAGAGCACTTGTGGATTCCCGCAGCGCAAGTGGGAGGCCCACAAGTCGCAGCAGCCAGCTCTTTCCGCTCGTGTTGGGCGCGGTCTCGGGTCCCGTCTTCACCTTGAAGACTTCGAGGTCGTCGGACTGCCCCTCGCCCTTCGCAGGCCGTGCCCCAATCACGCACTGCGAAGTCGCCAGAGGCCTCCGCACAGTGCGGATGTCACCGCTTCTTCTCACGACAAGGGGCATTATGCAAATAATTGCCCCAAGAAGACAGAGCGACCCTCGTCCTAATGGAGAACGCGGCAAGGAGGTGGTTCTTTGCAGACCGAAGATAGTCCCTACTACCCAAGGCGTGGGTAGTGGTCGCGTCAACCTCATCTCGTGAGAGGAGGCACGGGAGGCGCCCGACGCCGTCCGGGTACCCTTCGTTAACTCTTGTCCTGCCATCGCTTTGTTTGATTCAGAGCATCTCATTCTTTTGTTTCGAGTCTTTTGTCGCTTTTAGTGAGCTCCTCTTTACTCCATTGTTGGTCCCGTTGCTCATTCGCTCTCCCGGTTCGGAGTTAAGAGCCAATCGAGTGTAGGGATGTTCCAATTGAGATCGAGGAGTGAGATTCTTGCGAATCTTATCCTCCTCCATTCAGCAAGTCTAGATGTAATTCTTGGCATGGATTGGTTGTCTCAAAGATAAGGGACACATCGACAGCCCGAAGTGCGTCTCTCTATCTAGTCCTTTGGCGAGCGGGTTAAGCCCAAGCCGCTAGGTCCGCATCTTTCGCGCTTGAAGCGAAGCCCGCTCTGATATTGGTGAAGTCCCGACAGTTCGTGATTTCGTCGATGTCTTTCTGAAGAACTTCCAGGATGCCACCATTCGAGACCTCGAGTTTGTCATTGAGTTGGTTCCTGCATCGCCCGATTTCAAAGAGGCACTATCGGATGCCACCGAACGAGTTGGTGGAATTGAAGAAGCAACCGAGTGAGCTGCAAGAAAAGGTTTCATCCGCCTAGCTCATCTCCGTGGGGTTGTCCGCAATCTTCGTAAAGAAGAAGGACAATACTTTAGCATGTCGTTGATTACCGTCCGCTTAATGAGGTAACGGTAAAGAACAAGTATCCATTGCCCGCATTGATGATCTCTTTGATCAATTAATCGGAGCTCGAGTATTCTCCAAGATTGATTTGAGAATGGGATATCATCAAGTTCGGATACGACCGAGGATATTCCAAAGACGGCTTTCTCTACTCGCTACGGCTTGTATGAGTATACCGTCATGTCATTTGGCTTAACCAATGCTCCCGCTTTGTTCATGAACCTCATGAATTCGGTATTCATGGAGTATTTGGATAAGTTTGTCGTGGTCTTCATCGATGATATTCTCATCTATTCCAAGGACGATGAGGAACACGATGAGCATCCGAGGCTTGTGTTAGGCAAGCCGTGAGCATCACCGTATGCAAAGTTCACAAGTGCGCGTTACTCGTTGAAGGAAGTGGCCTTCTTGGGTCATATTCTTTCAAATAGAGGCGAGCCGTTGACCCTAGCAAGGTCGCGATGTTCTTTCATGGGTTCACCTACTTGAACCGGCGCGGAGTTTTCTCGGTTTAGCGGGATATTATCGCCGCTTTATCGAGAATTTCTCCAAGATCGCGGCCGATGACGGAGTTGCTCAAGAAGGACAAGAAGTTCTTGTGGTCCGATGCTTGTGAGGAAAGTTTCAAGTACTTAAGAAGCGTTTGACCACCGCTCCCGTCCTCGTCCTTCCGATATCCATCGAGGCTTCGATATCTTTTGCGATGCTTCTCGGCGAGGACTCGGTTGTGTCCTTATGCAAGAAGGCAAGGTAGTGGCCTATGCATCAAGGCAATTAAGGACTCATGAACTCAACTATCCTACCCATGACTTGGAATTGGTCGTGATTCATGCACTTAAGATTTGGCGACATTACCTAATCGGTGTCGTTGTGAAGTGTATTCGGATCACAAAAGCCTAAAGTATTTGTTCACCCAACCAGATCTGAACCTCGGGCAAAAGAGATGGTTGGAGTTGATCAAAGATTATGACATGGGTATTCACTACCATCCGAGCAAGGCTAATGTCGCTGCCGATGCGCTCGATCGCAAGCGCATTGCAATGCCTTGTTGCTCGAGGATGTCAACCCACCCTTCGGAGGAATTTCAGCGCCTCAACTTAGGTTTGGTTGAGCGTGGTTCCTCGCCGCCTTGGTTGTGCAACCAACCTTGGTAGATCGGATTAAGGTCGCCGGCAATCGGATCTTTGGAATAAGTCGCATCAAGGAAAATGTCAAGAACGGAACAACCAAGTGCTTCTCTCGAGGATGAGCATGGTGTTGTAAGGTTCGAACAGCCTTGTGGTTCCAAAGGACATGGAATCTGCGGATTTGATTCTCCGCGAGGCCCATGATTCGCTTTTGTCTATTCATCCCGGGCCACAAAGATGTATCAAGATCTCCGTCGAGATTTTGGTGGACCCGAATGAAGAGGAGATTGCGGTTCGTTGTTAGAGTGCGACGTGTGTCGTCGTGTCAAGGCGAGCATCGGCGTCCAGCAGGATCGCTTGACCTTTGCCTATTCCTCGAATGGAAGTGGGATTCGATCGGGATGGATTTTATCACCGGCGATGCCCGAACATCCAAGGGCAAGGATTCCATCCGGTTGTCATCGATCGATTGACGAAGGTAGCCCATTTTACGCCATTCGGACAAACCTTAGTGTGAGTCTACTCGCGGACCTCTATATTTCCGTATCGCTCGCTTGCATGGTGTACCAAGACGATCGTTTGGATCGCGATGCGCTTTTCACCGCCTGAGTTTTGGAAGTGTTTGCAAGAGGCTATGGGAACCTGTCTCACATTTAGCACCGCATATCACCCCAAACCGATGGTCGACCGAAAGGGTCAACCAAGTGTTGGAAGACATGCTTCGGCTTGCGTCCTCTCCTATGGAAAGAATTGGGAGAAATGCTTGCCATTTGCCGAAGTTTTCCTACAACAACGAGTTTTCGAGCCGATCTCGGCATGTCACCTTTCGAGGCCTTATACGGAGAAAGTGCGAACCCGTTAAACCGGTGGAGGCGGGTGAAAGACTTTTCTTTGGCGGACTCGATCAATGAGGCCGAGAGTCAAGTCCGACTTATTCGTGATCGTTTGCGCACACTCAATCCGAGCAAAAGAGCTATGCGGATCGCCGTCGTCGCGAGTTGAGCTTTGAGCCCAATGAATTTGTTTATCTCAAAGTCTCTCCTTTGAAGGGCCATCGGCGATTCGGCGTCAAGGGCAAGTTAGCTCCTCGATATGTCGGTCCTTACCGTGTTATCGAGAAGAAAGGAGCCGTTGCCTATAAGTTGGAATTGCCACCGCACTTGAAGGGTACATGATGTTTTCCATGTGTCCCAACTAAAGAAGTGTCTCCGTGTTCCAACCGAGGAAGCTCCGTTGGAAACTCTTGATGTTCGTGAAGATTTGACCTACAAGGAGCACCTGCTCGCATCCTTGAAGAGGTGAGCGAAGAACAAGGAATAAAGCCATCAAATTCCTTAAAGTTCGGTGGTCGAACCACTCAGGATGAGGCTACTTGGGAAAGGGAAGATCGTCTCGTCAAGAACTATCCATCTTTCTTTATCGAGTGAGCCAAATCTCGGACGAGATTTTTGTAAGGGGGAGGTTTTGTAACATCCCAAAATTGGTTTGTGTTTCAAATGTAATAAAAATGAGGAGAAATTAAAACTTTTTCTCGATCTTGATTTTTGTAATCAGTTCCATAATTTTTGTAAAGGAATTATGTGAAATCAAAATCAAATTGCCATTTGGACACCAACACAAATCTCCTTCATGAAAATCTTGTGCCCAACCCTTACAATAATTTTATTTGAACCTAGGAGTGATGTTTAACACCTCGAAATTATTTCATAATTTTCAGAAATTATTTGATAATTTTGAGACAAGTCAAACATTAGTCAAACTCCTAAAATAGCCTTCTGGAATTTTTAGAGAAAATGCAGTGCATAAAAGTCTCTGAAAATTGTATATAAGGTTCCTTCTTACATCAAGAAGCTCCAGCTTAAAATTTCATAATTTTTGGAGTTTGTTTGCTATTCCAATATAATTCCTCAAAATCGCTTATTCAAATTCAAACCCTAACGGTTTTCACTGTTCCTCGGGTCGAATCGGACTCGGGCTCGAGCCACTTGACTCGGCCCGATCAACTAATCGCACCGCCTTCGATCGATCGGCGAAGCGTTGTGCGTCGTTGGATCAGCATCGAACGGCTCACGATCGCGTGAACGTTCGGACCATCCGAACGCGCCGATCCATTTGAACCGTTGGATTCTAAATCAAGGGCTCAGATTCGCGTGAACGTTCGGACCGTCCGAACGCCTCGCGCAATGTGAACCGTAGGATCCAAATCAACGGCTCAGGTTAAAATGGACGCTCAAACCGTTCTAATCACCCCGTTGCTTTTGAACCGTCCGATTTCAATCCAACGGTGGAAAAGTCATCTCCTTCCTCGGGTCTGAGCGCGCAGCTGAGTCAAGCAATGGCGTGAGCAGAGGAGAAGCGCTCAGTGTGCAGTCACCTCTGTGGTCACCTTTAAACGGCTAGCTCTGGGCGCATTAAATGCCCGTCGTGCTCCTCCCTCAGAGGTCCATTGTTCAACTGCTCCCGTCGCTCTCAAAGGCTCTCATGGCAGGTTGACCCGAGAGGGTTATTGCCGTTGCTCACTGCCATTCCCCGCTATATAAGCTCCTCTGGTCCTTCCTTTGAAGCCTTTCAAACACCTCGCAAGCTCCAGCAACCTCTCTTGTGTTTGCTTGAGCTCAAAAACTTGAAACCTTCTGTTGCCGCCATTGCCGAGCTTCAAGCTCTTCGGTGAAGGCGGTACCCTTGGGCTTCATCCCTTTCAATCTTGCTCCCTCTGATTCCTCTCACCTCGGTGATCATTAACCCTTACTCAATTTGGGTTTTTCCCGCAGGGAGCAGCTTAATTTTGGATTTCCCCCTTTTCGGCCGAAAGCCCTATTTTTCTTCATCAGAGCAGCTCCAGTCCCCTCTGTGCTTTCTCCGTGCTCAGGTAACCCCTCTTTAGTCCCTAGTTGCTTGCTTTTCGCTCAATTGGACCGCAGTGAGCTCATTTGCTATTTTCGTTTTGACCATTTTCGGTCATCTCTGTCATCTCCGGCTTGCGGCGTTCTAAACACGCGGCTGAAATTTTGGTTCCTTTGGGTGCGCAAGATTGGTAGCAACCCATTTTGGGCATTTGCTCACACCGCCGCGCCGAGTCGCCGGCGATGATTCTCCTTCACCGTCGTTTTGTCGGATGAAAACAGGGACGAGCGTTTGAACGACGTTCACCGTGGACCGTTGGATCCAAGATCAACGGTCCAGGTCTGAATGAACGTTCGGACCGTCCGAGCGGTTCGATCCGCGTGGACCGTTGGATCCAAGATCAACGGTCCCGATTCGAGTGAACGTTCGGACCGTCCGAGCGCTGATCAACGAGGATCGTTGGATCCAAGATCAGCGGCCCTCGTGCGTGTGAACGTTCGACCGCCCAACGTCCTAATCCACGTGAACCGTTGGATCCGGATCCAGCGGTGGCGCTTAGGGTTTGTGAATCGCGGCGTGCGCGCATTGCTCCGTGGACTTAGACCGTTGGATCCAAGATCAACGATCCAAGCGCGTCCACGTCGATTTAATTTCTGGTTTTTCCCAAAGGATTTATTTATCAACCTGAAAAATATGATAACTTGTAAAATGCATAACTAGTTCATTTCAAATCCTTTTCGTTTGATTCAAATTTTGTTGGTTATGTTTTTAACTAGACTTTAATCTAAAAATGTTTCCAACCTCAGTTTAGCTCGAGAAAATTTTGCTAATGAATAGTAGCATTTTGATTTATGAAAGCCGAGCAAAATTGTTTTGGCCATATCTTTTGCATTAAGAATCCAAATCAATTGGTTCTTGTTGCATTAGTTCATAAAAATCATGCCCTTTCTATTGTAAAATTTGAGAGCTTTTTGTTGAAGTGGGCTGTTGGATCTTTTCGGTTTCTTTTGCCTTATTGGTTCTTTTTGGTTCTTTCGATAGGATCCAAGAGCACATTGATACCGAGAGTGATCCCGACAACATCTTGACCCATAACAAGCGAAAGCGGTTTGATCATGTTAATCCTATTATTTTACAAGTTTAATATTTTGAATTCAAGCTGTATGTATGCATTGCTACTTTGTGTTAAAATATGGTTAGTTGATCCTATAGTTGCATAATCTGTAGGATGTTGGTTATTCTCTACTACTTGAGCCTAGGTTATTTGTTTGCGATTAGAGTTCGATGGATGAACTCTTGTCACTTAGTAGAATCTGAATCTTTGTGCTTAGCCATGCCTAGTTCGGTAGCTTTGGGCGATCATCGACTTAGTCGATGGTCTTGATCACACAAAAATTATTATTCTTCCATTATGTCCAGACTTTGTGCTTTGTTAATTTTGTAAAGTCAAAATTCTGAAAATGGAAAAATTGATTTGGACTTGGGCAAGTGGTTGGATGGTGGGTTATTGGGTTTGTGGTTGTCTTGCCTAAGTCAACAAGGACCGAACATCTTGTGTCACACTCTCCAAGCATTTTTGCGTACTAACCACGCGAGAGGGATATGGGACCTCTCTTGACTTAGTACTTTAGGCGTGGGTTATCTCCGAGTCGCGGGAGGAGCGTTGTGTGTGTTGTGTGAAAAAGGAATTGTGTTCTTGTGTTGGGTGTGCGGTGGTGGAGTTTAGGGATGGACTCTCCACCTCGAGGGGTCCGCAGATTGTCAGAGGCTTTACCCGTGAGGGGTAGTTGTCCGAGGTGGGCCACGACCCGACACAGCGTATGGGTTTCTATCCATACAGGCGGCTCATGAATAATTCACAATATTGGAAGCGTCTCGTAGGACTTAGCCGTCTTAAGCATACCTAAGGAAGTGTGCTTAATAGCTTGGCAAAAGGCGGTGCAGCGTGTGGGTAAAATGGTACACCTGCAGGATAAAACTATTGAATAGCCTCGTCCTAGGTTATGGACACGCTTGGTTAGGTTTTGCAAGAGTTAGACTTCAACCTTTTAAATTAAAATTTGACATGGTTGGTATGAATGGGTAATTCATACTATTGTTGTGGTGACTAATGGTTTAGTCACTTCGGGATTGTTGTTGTTCTTTACCTCTGTTATATTATTGTGCTTTCGGTTATTTAAACATTAAAAACAGATTTGTTAAATTGCTTTCAATCTATTATATTATTGCAAATGAAAACTTGCTTTATGCTAAAATGAAACATCTGACCTATTGTTGTTTAAGCTTGCATGTAGTATATGTACAGTTTGTTATTCCACATGTAAGCCTTGCAGTACATTCAAAGTACTCACCGGCTTTTGCTTGCATTTGCTTTTGTTCTGGAGGAAGAAGGTGAGCCCCAAGGGCCTCACTTTTGTGAGATGTGCTTGGGTTTGGCGACTAGCTTGGCGGTCCTGTCGGTTGCCTTGTGGGTTAAAGGCACACCGATTGGCTCTTTTGTTGTAGCCATCTTATGGCACTTTTGCTTCATTGTTTAATTATTGTTGTCTCTTTTATTGTTGGCGGTTGGCCTCTCTTTTATAATGACTCGATTTAATATTATTAATACTCTGCTACATTACGTGTTTGGTTCTATGTGGATGAATGGAATTGATACACAAATTTTGTGATGAGGTGTGTATCTTGCACTCTGGGAAGTATACATGTCTCGAGTCTCGGATTATCTGCTTTGTGATGCTAGGACCGAATGGATGGTTAAGCATTACAAGCCGGATAAACCGGGTCTCACAACCAGATCTTCAAAGCATGAATCACCGCAGCAAGCTCTAGATCATGGGTGGGATAATTACATTCATGTTTCTTGGTGTCTCGATGCATAGGCAATCACTTTACCATCCCGCATGAGTACACAACCAAGTCCAACTATGGGCGATCCCGAATAGATAGTGAATCTCTTCCTGTGCTCGGGAAGAGTAAGAATTGGGCGATCACTAATCTATCTTTCAAAGAGCAAAAGCTGCGCTCACAAGCATCGGACCACTGGAATCTAACACCTTTACTGTGTCAATCGGGACATCGGTTTAGCAATGGTTGAAAAACCCTCCACAAACCGCCGTAATAGCCACTAAACCCGAAAACTCCTTACTTCTTTAACATTGGTTGGTCTCTTCCACTCAACCATTGTCGAAATCTTACTAGGATCAATGAAATACCCTTACGATTAATAACGTGACCCAAAAATCCAACTTCGTAAATCCGTAACTCACATTTCTTGACTTGGCATAGAATTGATTCTCTCTTAAAGTTTCAAGTACCAATCGCAAATGGTGGGTGTGATCCTCCTCTGCCTTGGAATAAATCAAGATATCATCTATGAATACCACAACGAAATCATCAAGGTATTGATGCGACATAACGCTCATGGCTTCCATGAAAGCTGCGGAGCATTCGTTAGTCCAAAAGACATAACTTTATACTCATAATGACCATACCTCGTAGAAAGCCGTTTTCTCAATATCCTGCTCACGAACTCGAATCTGATTATAACCCGACTGGAGATCAATCTTAGAAAATATCTTAGCTCCTTTCAACTGGTCGAAAAGGTCATCAATGCGAGGTAAAGGATATTTGTTCTTCACCGTCGCTGATTAAGCGCCTCGATAATCTATGCACATCGCCACCGCCATCTTTCTTCTTAATAAAGAGAACAGCGCTCCCGGGGAAACGCTCCATTGAATCATACCTTTGGACAGCAATCGTCAATTGTTTCTTCAATTCTTCCGAAATGGCCGAGCCAAGCGGTAAGGAGACTTGGACAACGGCCGAGTTCGGAACAAGATCAATCCGGAACTCCACTTTCCTCACCGGAGGCATTCCGGGAAGTTCTATAGGAAAGACATCGGAAAACTCCTTCACAACTGGAATCTCCTCAATACTGCTGCAAAGAATCGGTCTTTTCATTGAGGGAGCAAAGTAATCCGATGGTCGATGCCGACGGCTAGGGAATAGATTAGCGAACAAATCTTGAATCGACGGTGCGCTGCCTCGAATACCATTCTTCACGGAAGGAGCTAGCAAGGTCACCGTCTTCCGAAACAACAAATCTTGGCACGGTATTGGAATAACGGTCCATACCGAGGATAACATCGAATGGTGCCAATTGAATAACCATAAGATTCGCGGTGAAAACCTCATCATCTATCGGTATAGAACAACCGGACGAGACGGTAGAGCTAGAAATAAGTCCTCTGAGGAGCCGACTACCACCGACTCGAAATAAGTGAAAACTCAAACCCACTCGTCTAACAAACTCCAAAGACACGAGCAGTAAGTAGCCCCGAATCAAAGCAGTACAAAGGCATCATGCGAATCAACAAGTAAAGTACATCACCACATCGGGGCGTCCCAAGGTCTCGTGGGTGGGCATGGCGTAGATCCTGATGCACCGGTGCAGAAGACGACCGACACTCTGCGACGGAAAGTCGGGAACAAATTGCCGGAGGAACAAACAACGGAGGTGCGGATGGTGCGGGATTCCAATAGAACCTGCGAGGCGCCGAGTAAAAGCTGCAGTGGACCCCATCTTTGGAGAATACCGTGGTGCGAGGCTGCTGTCAGTCTGGCCCAACCTCTGTGGAAGCCGGAGGAAGAAGGCTGCTGGACGGTCTCCCATTTGATGATACTAGCTGGATTTTGCTTGCACACTGAGGACTTGTGGCCCTCCCGACCACACTGCTGACATGTTCCCTTGAAGGAACATTCTGAAGCTCGATGCCCGTCACCACACCGAAAACACTTCATGCCACGACACGAGCAGGGCGCAAGCGTAGGGCGAAAGATGAAGAACGTGGCGCCAAGAAGAAGATCCCTTCTTTGAACCGGACGGGAGGGTTGGTTCTTGTGAGACCTCTTAGCGGCGGTGTTGAAAAGACCCACCACCTCCACCGAAACTCCGCTCCTGGCCACGGCCAGATCCACCAGTAGCAACAGAACCACTAGCAACATGCCCTTGCGACGAAGGAGCTCTTTCCAACTCCATCCCTCTAGCCTGCTCAACCACCGAGCTAAAGTCACGTAGACCTGTTGCTCCCAGAATCTGGCGATACTCCTGATTGAGGCCCCGCCGGAACCTCTTAGCCTTCTCTTTATCATCACTTGCCACGGCTGGGACAAAGCGCACAGTTTGTTAAATCCGGCCTCATACTCGATATCTGAGCATTTTCCTTGCACATAGGTCAGGAGTGATTGCTCCATCTTCTCGATGAAGGAGTCAGGATAAAACTGTGTCTGGAACCTCTCCACAAAAACCTCCCAAGTAACAAGACCCTGCTACTGGAGTCACGGAAGGCAGGACCCCTTCCCACGGATGTCGGCTGGCCCTTGGTGAAAGGCCACAAATCGCGCCTGCGCGGATGCCACTCTAAAGCTCCAAGCGGCGCTCCATGTACCTCAACCATCCGCGGCTGAACCGGTGTACACTGCTCCACAAAAGTGTCGAGACGGCGACATCCACTCACGGAGGCTCATCCTAGCCTCGGGTGGAGCAAAGGCGAAGAATGTTCCGCCACGAGTGCAAAGCGGCGCGAGAATGGCCGCTGCGGTTGTTGGCGGAGTTGTTGATTCTCCCTTAATAGGGTCTAAATGAGATCAGCGGTTGCGGCCGGTGGCTCAGCAACCGGAGGCGCAGCTGAGGCAATCTCCTCAGTACCAGCACCAGCCAACCCTTCAGACGAAGACGATGTAGCTGCCGGACCGCGGCCTCGACCACCACTACGGGTCGGTGGACGACCACGACCACGGCCTCTACCTCTTGCCATCTAAGAACAACAACACAATAGAACGAAAATCAAATACTTAGCTCAACGAACTGATAAACAAAAGAATTGGGACATAACCAAGCAATTGCGGAAAATAATGGTTTACCCAACCCTTCCTATTGTGCACAGTGTGTCATTTTAATATTATTACCACGGACCTGAAGCCCGCTCTGATACCAACTGTAACACCCTGACAATAAGGAAGTCAAGATGTCACCTACAATCGCTACTCTTCAAATGAACAACATCAAATCACATGATAAGGTGAAGCAAGTATTATGAGTATATGGAAACAAGTATTCATCCTCAAATCATAATCAACGGAATGGAAGTAAATGATTCGTAAAGATATGGTAAACAAGGCCGTGATGGCTTATTACAATGCAACACAAATCATAATTAACGACAATATAAGTCCTCAAGTTGTTTGATATATGAGAGTGAGTGCAACGTGATGAACTACCCTCCACAAGATCATTCTTCCTTGTCATTTACCTAAATAAGACAATAAAGCAAGAATGAGCCAAAGACTCAGCAAGCAACTGTATGTAACAATCAAGCATACATTGAGCAATATATCACAAACATATTTTTGAACAACTATTGGAAGCGAATTTATGAATGGATGAAGTGGAATGGTGCATTGAAGGAAATGGACATATTGAAGCATATCTGGTATAGCGAGTGAATCACCGTCGGTGTTCACTTAAAGTAATCGTATGAAGAGCGTTTCATACGATCGTCAACGTGGCCCACATTGGAATGGTGGACTCACGTAACGTGGCCCACATTGGAATGGTGGACTCACGTACCCATCTTGGAATTGATGGGATTTCAAGTGCCCATACTGGAATTGATGGGTCTTATCAAAATAATGTATGCATGTCATGATGATTCCATGTCAATATTGAATAGTAATCATAAATGAAAAGAACACATGGCATTCATCTACAAATACGAACAGGTGTAAGCATTCATTCACACATCATACATGACATCAAACATTGAATACAAATTACTTACCTGCCGCGCTGCAACGGGTTGGGAGGTAATTGAGATACCCCTCCTCTCACCGCTTCACCGCCTACAATATAAAATAATCGAAATGAAGACAAGTGAGTATGGAAATGCTACACGTGTCCTCCCTCAATCTCTAACCAAACTAACCCAATAAAAGTTCAATTTGATCAATTTACCCAAACATTTTAATTATCCCTAATCTGGCAGTTTTACTAGAAAATTCACCAATAAAAAACCGTAAGTCCAAAAGACCTGAAACCAGTGCTCAAATTTTCTTAACTTAACTGGCTACAAAACTCTAGTTGATGGAAAACTCTAATTCGGCCAATACAGAGGTCTAACCATCCAATGAAAAACTACAACTGCAGTCTGCCCAGAATTCTGATCAGCCCTAAAGACAATACTCTAACTTTTAAACCACTGATCCAAATAAAGTGATTTTTATCAGCCTGGAAACATGGTGACATTATCTTCAAAAACCTAGTTGGGTGGACGACCTGATTCTGACTCTAACTAGATCAAAACCTAGGTTCAACCGACTATACCCAGCAGTTCTGACAGACAGACCAGCACGTAGTAAAACAGTCATAACTTTTAATCTACTGGGTGAAAATTCGTGATCCAGGTGCCAAAAGAAAGCTAATGAAATAAGGAACAAAACTCTGGAAGGCTAAAACCTCCAATTCTGCCTCTAAGGCACCCAAAACCGAGTTGCAACATACTGTACAGAACCGATCTATTAACAGAGATTACGCGATACTACCAAAAACATTGAATCGACAACTCTAATGCAATCAAACAGCGATGGGGTCTCTCGTTACCCTTGTAGACCGAAGAACGACGAGGAACAACTTCCGGGTTGCTCCTCTCCTTCAATGGCCGCCCCAAATCAGCGAACCAGTGGATGCAAGCGCCCGTGGGAAAGAACCAAGAAGAAGAGCGTGGAAGACCGGGTGTGCAGCTCGGGATCTCAATGGCAGCCACCAATGGAGGGGAGGCGCCTAGGAGGAGGAGGAGGAGATGGGGCGGCTCCAAGGGTAAGGAGGGGCGGCTCAAGGGGAGGAAGGGGAGTCACTAGGGTTTTGGGGGGGGGGGAAAGGGGTGCCCCCCCCTTTGGCCGGCCCCTACATGGGCTGGCCGGCCCACTAATGGGCCTCCTGGGTCGCGAACTGCGGCCCAGGTTGCCTGACATTAACGTATACCCCCCCGACGATTGGAATTTTCCGACGAAAACAATTTCTGTTACTCTCTCCGACCTCTTTCTTTCTACCGAACATTTCCGGAGTATTACACATGCTTCACTGGATCAGTAGCAATCTGTATAGCATTCGTGTTGTCACACAGAAGAGATGCCGGTGTACGATATGACACACCAAGATCAGCTAAGAGCCAATGAAGCCAAACAATCTATGAAGTAATAGTGGCCAACGCTCGAAGCTCAGCCTCAGCACTAGACCGTGAAACTGCAATCTGTTTCTTGTACTTCCAGGCAATAAGCGAAGACCCAAGAAATATGCAATAGCCAAAAACAGATCGTCGATCAACAGGATCACTCGCCCAAGTCGAGTCAAGTAAGCATGAATCTGAAGCTGATTCGACCGAGAATAAAACAGACAACGATCAACAGTTCCACGTAGATAGCGCAACACACACGTAGTAGATGAGCATAGTGAACAAATATGGGAGCAGAGACAAACTGGCTGAGCACGTGAACAGAATGAGCAATATCAGGACGTGTCACTGCAAGATAGACAAGACTTCCAACAATGTGACGATAATGAGAAGGGTCTTCAAGCAAAGTGCCATCAGTAAGACGAAGTTAAAGATGAAGCTCCATAGGAGTAGCAGCTGTCCGACTGTCAGTGAGACCAGAACGAGCCAGCAAATCCTGAATATAACGCTGCTGAGATAAAAAGTAGCCATCATCTGTGCGCGTAAACTCAATCCCTAGAAAATAACGTATAGGACCCAAATCTGACATCAAAAACTGCTCACTGAGCCATTGCTTAACAAAAGCAATGTACTCCATGTCATCTCTAGTAATCAGCATATCATCAACGTAGAGTAAAAGCATAGTATGACTACGTGGAGATGTATGAATAAATAATGCAAGATCATGATTACTCTGAGAGAAACCAGTAGCTAACATAACTGAATTGAACCTCTCAAACCAAGCATGAGTAGCCTATTTGAGGCCATAAAGAGCACGACGAAGGCGACAAACATGACCAGCAGGAGCCACAACACCCTGAGGTGGGACCATGTAAACCTCCTCCTGCAAATCACCATGAAGAAAATCATTCTTCACATCCATCTGAGAGATAGTCCAAGAGCAAACAGTAGCCACAACAACAAGAGTGCGAACCTTTACTTTGGATATCATGGGGACATGCTCCAGATCTTAGGATGATGTGACAATTGGCAATGGCGTTAACGGTTTGTCGTTTCACGTGTTTTCGACATAATTCTGATCTTTGTCGAGCCATAACCGGTCTCGACCGGCCGTATGCGTGATCGAGACCGATCCTTCTGGCGATCCGACCGACCCGAGCGGCGGTCGGACCGGTAATTTCAGAATGTGGTGAATTGAGCTGGGCCAAAAATAGAGGGTGTAGGCAAGAGAGGAGATTCTATTGCCCTTGGTCCCATAATTTTTGGAGTCTCCAATCAAAAGTTCTATTGGATTGAAAATTTCAGTAGGTTTCGGTTTTTCAAAGAGGAAGTTCGGCTAAGTCATTACTGGCGGTCTGACCAGCCAATAGGTGGTGTCGGACCGGCGAGTATAATGATCGAGCCGGCCCTAGGCGGTCGACCGGTTTTCACTTGGATCGTCGCCCGTCGCGGCGATGATATTCGGTTGTTAGGTCAAAGTCATGAGTTTCAGGGCATATATGTTGCATGATGCATGTTTTGACTAACATGGGTCAAGTTGTAAAGAACTTATTCCCAAATTCGGTTTACTTGTCTATTGTTGTGCAGGTTGCTTGGTGGTCAACGACGGTCAACGACGAGGATGATCAGGACTAGACTTGGAGAGCTGAGGTCCAGAATGATCGACGATGCTGGGTGAGGTCAATGAACTCAAGCGTGATGCAAGATGGACAAGGGTGACCTATTGGCTAATCCGAGACGCAAGATGGCGCAAGGTGTAGCTAATTAGGTCAAGAGGTGTTAAAGACTGTGCATAAAAATACGTGCGTATGTGACCCATTTATTTTGGACCTTAACGGGAGCCCAATTGAGTCAAACTTCTAGAAGGTCTAAGCCTCCACTATAAATAGGGGTGGGAGGTGGCTGCACCTTCGTTTCTTCTCTTTTGCTATTTGAAACCCTAATTTTCTTAGGGAGAGCTTTTGTGGAGTCTAGGGTTCTAGAGATTTTGATGTGATTTTCGTGCTCTTGGATTGAGCATTGTCCTCCATTGATGAAGAGGCTGTAAGCCCATATCATATCAATCAATCAAAGGAAAGTTTGATCATGTCTTGTCTTATTGCGTTCTTTCTCTATATTTGATGATTTTGAGTCTTTCTTTGATCCGTGAGTTTTTTATTGAATTCTTCACGTGATCTAGCTTGCTGTGATGTGTGGGAACCTATCTTGGATCATCTTGATCATCAATCACCCACGAGCAAGATTTTGGATCAAGTTTTCATTTTGACCCAGTTTTGAACCCTTCTTCAATCAAACGGAGAAGAATCCTTATTCTTTCAAGAATTATCACAATCTTCGATTGGAATAGCTTTCTAATATCATAGAGAAGGTGTGTTCCAAGTTTCATCAAGTTTTGAGTTGTAGATCAAAAGTTTCAACTATTTGCAACTTCGTCATCGGGCTGTTTGATCTGTTCTGGAGGCCAGCAGTCAGACCGCCCAAGGCCACCAGTCAGACCGCCAGGGAATCGGTCAAACCGCCATTGTCCCAGCGGTCCGACTGCCCTGCACTGAGATTGTTTTAGTCTTTGTTGATTTCATCGTTTTGCTTAGGGGTTTAAATTGGATTCAATATTAGTCTTCCGCTGTACTGATATATTGATCTTCATAGCTTCCATAGCTACTCGAGTTAAATTCTATTGAATCAATTGTTTGTGAAAAAGTGAGCGTGCTCCTATTCACCCCCCCTCTAGTCGCCTTTTCGGTCCAACAGTTACCATATGAGCAACAGGAGCAAATGTCTCGTCATAATCACGACCATGTGCCTGCTGAAAACCACGAGCAACTAATAGAGCCTTGTACCTCTCAACAAAACCGTCAGATTTTGTCTTAACTTTAAAAATCCACTTGCAAGTAATAGGAACAGCATAAGCAGGTAAAAGAACAAAATCCAATGTACGAGTATGATCCAAAGCAGCCAACTCCTCAGCCATAGTTAACTGCCACTCAAGATGAATAACAACCTCCTGATAAGTGTGAGGCTCAGGCACAACAACAGTCGAAAGAAAACCATATCTGTTAGGAGCAACAATAGTAGTACGATCACGAAGCTCATACCGACATGACGGTGCCGGTGGAGGATCAGCAAAAGGAGTATCATCAGGACTAACTATGCCATCAGACGAGGAAATAGTACAAGGCTGAGTATTAGGAGAAACCCTAGATCGACGAGTATAGTGAAGAGGAAACGGTGATCTGACTTAAAATTGAGAAGAATACTCCACAGAAAAAGGTGCATCAGATGAAACAATGGGTGGAAGATAAAGAAAAGAGAGAGTCTCAGCAGGAGAGGAGGACCAAGTGGCAGCAGAGTAAAAGTAGGGACGATCCTCAACAAATGAAACATCACGAGAAATGGGCATATGCCGAGCAGAGGGATCATAACAACGATAGCCCATATGCTCAAGACTATATCCAAGAAAAACACACTCAACTGACTGAGCTGTTAACTTGGTGTGCTAACGAGGTGGAAGCAGAACATAGCAGGTACAACCAAAAACGTGAAGATGGTCATATCGTGGGGGAGTGGAAAATAAGAGCTCTCCAGGACACTTTCCCTGAAGGCGAGAAGATGGTTGTATATTAATGAGATAGACAACCGTAGAAACCGCATTAGCTCAAAAATGTCGTCGACCATGAGATGCAAGTAAAAGAGTACGAGCAGTCTCAATAAGATGATGATATTTACGTTCAGCAATACCATTCTGAGCATAGGCACCAGGACAGGAAAGCTGAGGAAGAGTTACCTCAGCGGAGACAAATTGACAAAAAAACATGCGACAAGTACTCTCCCCCTGAATCAGAATAAATGGTCTGAATAGGAGTGAAAAACTAAGTGTGAACCATACGAGCATAAGACTGGTAAATGGACGAGAGTTGGGAACGATGTTTCATAAAATAAACCTGAGTATATCGAGAATAGTCGTCAATAAAGATGACATAATAGATATGGCCACCTTTGGAAGCAAAAGGAGCAGGACCCCAAACATCAGAATGAACTAACTCAAAAGGACGACTAGACTGAGATGTACTGGTAGGATATGGGAGTTGCAACTGTTTACCAAGCTTGCAACCCTTACAATCATAACTAGTGTCTACAATGACACGACCTAGGACACCCTGACAAGCTAATGTAGAAAGATGATATCCACACAAATGACCAAGCCGATGATGCCACGGAGGAAAACTAACAGAGGCTGATGCAATAACTGAAGACGCATGAAGGGAGGAAGATGGAAGACTCAGACGATCAAGGAAGTAGAGACCCTGAGAAATTCTGAGGCGATGGCCAGTACCAACAAGAACTCTTGTCCGACGATCTTGCACATAATAAGTAGAGTCATCAAACCCAACAAAGTAGTGCATGTCAGCAAGCTGACCAACAAACATAAGGTTCATAGAAAGCTGAGGTACAAATGACACATCAGGAAGAGTAAAATGAAAAGTAGAGAAAGTGCCCTAATGAGTGACGACTGAACATGAGGTACCATCAGCTGTCTGTACACAGGAACCATCCATACCAAGTTGACATGATGTAAGATGATACTTATCCGATGTCATATGAAAAGAAGCTCCAGAGTTCAAAACCCATGGAAGACTACTACCTGACATGGAAGAGGAGGCCATAGCAAGACTGGCAGAACCACTAGGAGGGGCATCAGATGAAGACTTCTGCTAAACTTGAGTCTGAAGAGCCTGAAGTTGTGACTTAAGCTGACCCAATTGAGTGGCAAAAGCAGCATCCCCAACACATGCAGGAGTAGTGGCAGCAACCACACCACGACGACGACGGTGAGATGCAGGTCGTAACTATGGATGCAGTCGATAGCACCTTTGAACAGGATGTCCAGGCTTTTTGCAGTGAAAGCATAAAGTGTGGTTGGATGTAGCATCAGGAAGTGAACTAGGATGATAGACCTCCTGACGAGGTGCCACAAGAACAGACTAGGTAATGTCGATCCGAAAGACAAAGAGCGAAGTCAAGTCTCCTCAGCAATCAACGCAGCAAGGGTCTCCTCCATGGATGGAAGAACAGCACGTCCCAGTAGTTGAGCTCGAATAGACTCATACTCTGAACGAACACGCATAACAAAGGTGAACATCAAATTCTGTGCATCATGACCCGCTTTACCTACACAGCTAGTACATCAAGAACAGGAAGGAGGAGCCATGGAGATTAGCTATCATGTAATACGAGTAAAAGAACTGTAGTACTCCTCAATGGACATCTCCTGCTGACGTAGATCATGAAGAATTTGTAGAAGAGAAAATCGACGTGCAGCACTAGTCTGCTCATAGCGCTGCTGGAGATACTCCCACATCTTGCGAGAACTTGGAAGATCAATGAAATCCATCCTGATTGAAATTTCAGAAATATGACATAAAATACTCATAACACGATCATCAGCACTGTGCCATGCAGCAGCCTCCTTCGCATCAGTCTTCTCGGTCGGAGGCTCCGCCATAATATATGAAAGAAGACCAATAGACAGAAGAAGCATGCGAACCGATGACGACCACTCACGATAATTCTGGCCATCTAGTTTGATATCTAAGGTTAGAAGAGCGCCTCCCATACCGAGAGAAGCAGAAACACCAAAAGTCATTTTACCAACTCAATTGTGGACCGCCGACCCGAGCGCCTGATAAAATCGACCGCCGACCGATAAGCTCCACCGACTGCCGACCCGAGCGTTCGATGAGCGCTGGATAAAATCGACCGCCGACCGATAAACAACTCCACCTCCACCGAAACACCGAACACAATCCGCAATCCTCCCTTCGCCTTCCCTCTTTGATGAGGACATCCCCACCACGGATACAACCGCACCTGCACAACCAATACAAGGACCTCTTACTCAAGCTCGTGCTCGCCAACTTAACTATCAGGTGAATTCATTCCTATTTTTATATATTACTGAGAATAGACCGCTACCTAATGCAAGTGATTTAATTGTGCTTAGGAACATGGGAAAGGACCAAGGAGAGGCATATGGTGTCATGGACATGCATGGAAGGTATAACGGAGATCACGACGTCACTTTGGGTCCAAGTCAAGCAAGAGTTCCAGTTGGGCTCGTTCTGGAGTCGGATTCGGACTGCTGCGTCAGTACTAACTTCAAACGGTCATAACTTTTGCAAACGGAGTCCGATTCGGGTGTTCTTGGGCTTGTTGGAAAGCTTATTCCGAGACCTTACCAACGAATCCTACCTCACCTTTAAATTCTTTCTGTAGTCTTTAAAATTATCAAACGAAGATGCTACATCACCTATTTGTGCCAAATTGGGCTTTGTAATCATACTCAACTTGGTCCATATGCGGGCGGCCCACCTAGGGGTGTGATTACTGTTCACATGAACAGTAATCCATGGGTTTAGTCCCACCCCGCTATTTCTTTTAAATTTGTGGCTTTTCCTTCCCTATATAAGGAGGTCGCACCCCTCTAGTTTTCTCGGATTTCATTGAGTTAAGGTTTAGCCCTTGTGCAAACTATTGTTCTTCAGTTGTGTCGAACGACCACCTGTTAAGATATCCTTCAAAATCCCAACTTATTTAATTTCATAAATATTTGCAATACATCAGATTGTGTTTTATCTTGTTCTTGCGTGTTCTTCGATTGCATGCAGGAATAGACCTTCGTGGTCAGGTTGATCGTGCTTCCAACAGGTCAATAACATCTCGGAGTTGGTTCAACGATGACTAAGGCACAACCGTCGTCGTACGGTTGTAGTAGAATCGCGAGAGTCACCTCCACCAAAATTGATACTTATCAATCTCATCGAAAGATTGAGCACCCCGTCTTCATCAAGTGGTATTAGAGCTACAGTTCATCGGAGAGAGTTTCCAATTCTCTAGTAGTAGATTTGTTTTTCATATCAAGAGTCTAGAAAATTGCTTAAAATTTTTTGCATCTATCATCCATACCGAGCCCTTTGAGCCATGGCAATTTTTTCTTTTCAGTTTGCTTGTTGAATCTTTGGTTGCATTGTCGTGTCTAGTTGCTGATATTTAGTTCCTGTTATTGTCTAGTTGGTCGTTGTCTAAATTGTTTCTCGTGTCTTCCTTCGCGTCGCTTAATCGTTCGTTTAGGGTTCTTAGTTTTTGTATCTAAAATAGAAAATTCGTGGGTTAGAACTCCTCTAATCTGCAACAAAAATAGAAATATCGTGTTGTTGTTAATCCAAAAAAGAGAGGACTATTGTGATCTTTTGAGAGAATTAGTGTTATTTGCGACTTGCGGCAAACCCTAGGGTTGGCCAGATAGTAGAAGGAGAAAGAGGCAACCGCAAGAAGAAAAAAAGCCGCGGTAGGGAAAAAAAATTAAAATTAAAAAAAAAAGAAGAGTGTCGACCTTTCCAAAAATTGCAATGCGCGTCAAACTTTCTCCAAAACTAGTGAAAATTTGTAACAGCCCAAAAAATTCAATTTCATTTAAAAATAAGACTTTATTAATTTTTGTGGATTTTTTTGGAATTTTTAAAAGCTTTTCAATAAAGTATATTAAGGCTAAAAGAATTTATGTGCAAAATCTATTACCAACTAAAAGTTGGAATTATTTTATTTAAGTCCAGAATGCCTCATAGAATTTCTGTGAATTTTCTCAAAATTTTTGGACTTCATTTACTATTTTCTAAAGCCTATTCGAATTTTTGGAATTAAATCAATTGGAAAAGGTTTAAAATTTCTACCTTTCTGATCTTGGGCGAAGCCCAAGATCTTTGCTTTCTAGGCCCACTCTCCCAGCTGAGTAACGCTGGCCGTCCGATCAAAATCGGACGGCCGACAATCAATCCGCCCGCTCCCTCTCTCCCGCTCCTGTCTCACGACCGTGGGCCCTCGACTTGCTTCTTCCCGCCCCTTCTTCTCCCCAGCGATCGTCGCCTCTGCCGCCATTAAAGCCTCACTTGAGCTCGTCACTCCGCGATTCCTCCTCTCTTCACTCGCCATCACGCGCAATGAAAGCGGCCGTTCCCTCCGCGTTCGTTCCCGGCATTACCCCCCTCCTTAACTCGCTGTAACGCCGCCGCCCTCATCTCCGCAAACGGCCGTTGCCACCTCGCCCACGATCTCCATCTCCCGGCCTCGCCCTCGCCCTATAAAAGGGAGCACCAGTGCGCCTCTACTCCCTCAAGCTTTGCCCCAACTCTCCACACCTCCCTCGCTCCCGCCGCGCGCAATTGGCTCTTCTCTCGCCGCCGAGCCAGTGCTCCATGCCTCTAGCGCCGCCACGGTGAACCTCCGCGCCTCGACCGCACCACCGCCCAGACAACCGCGAACACAGTGCGCACCTCCGCACCCTCGGGCGTCGCCGGAGCTCCTTCGCCGCCAACGATCGAACCACACCGCCGCCTCTCGCCGCCGACCATCTTCCGCCACGCCCTCGCGTCGCCAGTAGCGCATCGTACTCGATGTCGTCTCTGAATGTTTTGCGCACCTCACGGAGCTCGCCCGCGCCGGCGCGCGCATACCTTGGTTCCCGGCGCCTCCTCTCGGGTCGACGTGGCTCTGCCACCTCAGCGCCACCTCATCGCTTTCGCATGCGTGGCGGCCAAGTCGGCGCCAGCGTGGCGCTATAAGCCTTGGCGCGGCCAAAGACAACCTACCTTCAGATTGTTGCGTGCACCGAGTCCACTGTGGACTTGCGCCTCGTGGACTCGATCCATCTTGTCGGGCCCACATGTCGATCTCGATTACAAGATCTTCTGACGTCGGTGGCGCAATAAATAGAATTTCCTTTAGAAATTTAATTGGGAAATTCGAAATTTGATTTTAGGATTTAATTTAGGTTTTAAACTTCCAAGAGCTCGTATTTCTTCATACAAACTCCGATTTAGGTGATTCAAATTTCTAAATTTGTATAAAATCAAGATCTAGCTAACTAAACCAACATTATTTAATTTGAAGTTAATTTGAATTTTCATTTGAATTTATTTGTGTTCATTTGAATTCTGTTTGAATTTGGAATATTTTCGCGTATAGATTTTGACGACTCCGGAGAGCTTGACCCTATTGAAGAAGTAGAATACCAGGAATTTGAACAAGGCAAGTTACACCATTGATCATTTTGCCCCCAATATTTAAAATTATTTAATTCCTATTTTAAATTATTATTGCATGCATAATTGTATTTAATTATTTTAAATTCCTGTTTTAAATATTTAATTATTCCAATTCCTTTGTATAGCCAAATTTGATTGTTGTATTATCAATTCCTTGTAACCTTAGTCAAATGAATTTAAAAATAAATATATGCATAGCAATTGCTTAGACCATGAAATATTTGACTTTGGTAGAATTTAGCCAAAATTTCATAAATTGATAAAAAGCCTATGACATTGCTTTGTCATGGTGGACTTTTGCAAATGTCTTTGAAAACTTATAAAAATAAAAGAAAATGGTTTGTACTTGGGCAAACATGGACCGTTGGTGGGTGCAGGTTTATGCACGGGCCTGTCTGTTGGGATCGAGACCTGTGGTTTTTATTGAAAGTTGCCCAAGTAGATTAAGGACCGGCCTTTGAGCCGCATCTTGCAAAAGCTCCACCGTGCTACCACATGTTCTGTATGGGCAGAACCAGGCTTAATAATTTGTAATACCTCAGTATTGTATATGCCATTTTTGTTGTGTGGGTGTCGGTTAGACTTTATTCCCACTTGGCGCAAGAGGGGGTTTCCAGCAGGTGGTTAGCCTAATGGAAGTGAAACCTTAGCGGGCATATTGGTATTGAGGTAATGCATTGGAAACGCCTTGTGATAATTGCCTAGTCACACGCCTAAGGAAGCGTGTATTGGCCGACATAACTGCAAATTATCTCGTGTGGGTAAAGTTGCACAACCTCTGCAGTGTAAATCTATTGAATAGCCGTGTCCACGGTCATGGACATGCTGAGCAAAGCCACTCTAAGTTAGATTTGTTTTTGGTTTTAAAATAACTTTGGACATGATTTGAGGATGGTTAATCCTTGTGGTAAATTTGGGCGGGTAGCCTTGTGATAGGAGGGTATCCTTCACCATGTTTCATATGGAGGTTATCCACTATAAAATGATCAATTTTAAATCTGATTTTAGTTATGTAATGAAAATGTGCCTTGAAACTTAGTATAACTATTTAAACCAAAAAGGCTGATTTATGCAAATAAACCCTACAACCTTCCTTTGAATAACTTATGCATGCATTCTAAATTTTGTATTGGGTGTAATTTGCGAGCACAGTTGTAGTGCTCACTCTTGCTGAATATTATTATTCAGGAGAAGACTGTTATCCAGAAGGTGAGGAGCAGGACGATTAGGCAGCGACCTCCAGACGATTGCCTGTGGCGTATCGTGTGGCTTACCATTATTATTTGCTTAAGCAATGTTTTATTTGGCCTCGGCCCGCTTCTAATAAACTCTATGATTATTTAATATACACACTGGATATGTTTGTGATAACATTTTTGTGACTGTGTACACTGGAAATCCTGGACTAGTGTATGAACACAGAGAATTTGGGATCCTTCGTTCCCGGGTTCGACAAAAGTGGTATCAGAGCCATATCGACTGTAGGTCGTGACCTAGAAGGAAATCAGACCCTTAAGGATTTATTTTGAAAATTAAAAATAACTTGTCTTCTGGAGTCATTTCTCAACTTTTCTCTTGAAAAATTATTTACTAACTCATCTCCTTTTCAAAAATTGTAGATGGTGAAGTTAGAATGCCATTTCCATGGAGTCTTCTTTGGTCATTGGGCGCCATTCTCGGAAGATGATGCAAGACTTGGACTTTTAAGAAAGACCGACGTATCAAGGATACAAGTATAAAGTGGGAAATCGAGAACGGTGGAGAGTAGAGGTGATCCTCTACTCCAATCTATCGCCAAACACGGACTTCCGTCTTGATGCCCCAATGCGACGAGACACCTTCGCGAAGGCATCGAGGATCTGACCGGGAAGCAACCCGCAGACTTCGCTACATCTCGATCACCGCCTCAGCGGCCTTTGGGTTCCACTATTACCCAATGCACATTCCAACCCGGCATGATGAGTGCTTTCGCTCAACTAGAGATGAAGACTGTCCGATCTCACTCATCAGTGGATCGGCGAGCCATGGATTATGCCTACGGAATACATTAGATGAGTGTCTCTCCCGCAAGTGAAATTACAAGATCACGTAAGAAAAGTTGAAGGCAATGAGAACAAGAACGGCCTCCTACAAGGAAGGCGAGGCTAGTTCTAGTGAGCAGATTATACCCCAATAACACCATAGTTTTGACCTTAAATTTTCCTTTAGTTGCAATTATGAGCTACCAAACCTTTGTAGTAGCCATAATGAATTAATAAAATAAAAATAAATTATTTTCTTAAATGTTCTTGCCTTGTGTTTGTTGAATTTGGGCTATTTTAGATCTATACTCTTATAATTCCTGCCTCTCTTGTCTAATCTGTGAAGAGTTCATCGATGGTGACCACCCTTGCCGGAAGTGTCGGTGCTAGAGGGCAAGGAAATGAGAATGCCGAATATCAAGAAAACCCGTTCAACGACCACCACCTCCTCCAAGCTGAAGCTCTGGTGGCGCCAAATGATGGCCAATCGACTCATCTAATTGAGTTGCTAGCCCGGTCCCTTCACAAAGAATCGAGAATACTCAGCGTCGTGACCTATCATGCTCCTCCACCTCCATAAGAGTAACTTTGTCGAGTTCATGAGGATCGTCGCCAGCGTTTTCTAGTAGCACGGAACCCATGGGCGCAGATGATTGGCTCGGGGTCATTGGAAAGAAGTGGATATTGCTCAATGCACGGATCGTGAGAGAGTTTTGTTTGCCTCTCATCAATTGTTGGGTCCCGCATCGAATGGTGGGATAATTTCAGACATGTCTCATGCTAATGCCCAAGAAATCACTTGGGATGAGTTCATGCAAGCTTTCGCCGATCTCACATTCCATCGGCATGATTACCTTGAAAAGAAGGAGTTTCGCTCGCCGCCAAGGAAACCGTTCGATCGGCGAGTATCGCATAAGTTTAACCAACTTGCTCGCTATGCCCCGAGGATGTAGCGGAGATGAAGGCAGGCAAGAGCGATTTACGGAAGGGTTGAGCAGCGAACTTTCATTCGTTTGATTTCTCGAGATTTTACCGACTTTCGGCGGTTGGTAAATAAGGCCATCGCCAGAAGGCAAACATCGAAATGGAGAATCGCAAGCGGAGGATGGCGGCTCGAAGTTTAACTCGGGAGGACTACCCAAGCCTCGTTTCTCGATCTCGACCACCTCGGCGTGGGAGATTCGGACTACTACACCAAGAGTTCCACTCGATTCGCGCCCAAATACTTAGGATTCCGTAGTAGTTCGTGCGGAGGTCGGTTCAGCAGGCTGACTATTTCCACAAAGGAATCACTTGCTTTCAACGCAACGAGTTGGGTCACTATGCCAATAAGTGTCCCAAGAAGCGTGACGCCACCCCGTCAAGCCAACTCCGGAGTTTGGTCTCGGCGGTCCCTCAAGACCACCGGTCAATTCATGAAGGGCGTGTGAATCACGTCACCGCAGAGGAAGCCTATCAACACGGATGTTGTTCTTGGTACGTTCCTTGTCAACTCGATACCGGCATCAATTTTATTTGATTAGAGCTTCGCATTCTTTTGTGTCAAATAAGTTTGTGGAAAAATATGGGTTATCTACCTCCCCTTAGTTAAGCCCATGTTAATCCATTCCCGGGCTCGAAAATGAGGGCTAGTTTATTCTGTCCAAATCTTACCTTTGAAATCTCTCGAGTAACTTTCTCGGCCAACTTAATAGTCCTGCGTTAGCAAGGATTGGGCGTAATTCTTGGAATGGACTGGCTTGCCAAAAATCGAGGCGAGGATAGATTGTGCTAGTAGATCTATCAACCTCACCAATGAACAAGGGATTTGGTAGAGTTCCAACCCAAGACTTCTACGGAAAGAAGTCCTATCTTGACCGATTTAAAGGAAGTGAAATCGAAGATATACCGTGGTACAAGAATATCGGATGTTTTTCCGAGGACTTACAGTATGCCACCGACCGGGACATAATGTTCTTAATTGACTTAGTCGAGGGATCGCTCCAATTTGAGGCGACCCTACTGAATCTTGACAAAACGATCTAGCGAGTTGAAGAAGCGGTCGAAGAACTACAAAGTAAAGGTTACATTCAGCCGAGTTCATCGCCTTGGGAGCTCGGTACTATTTGTCAAAAAGAAAGACAATAGTATGAGAATGTGTGTGGACTATAGATCACTCAACGAGGTAACAATCAAAAACAAGTACAGTTACCTAGGATAGATGATCTGTTTGATCAACTTAAAGGAGCGATGTTTTCTCCAAGATTGATTTGAGGTCGGGCTACCATCGATTAAAAATCGGACGAGAAGATATTAGAAGACGACCTTCACCACGGATATGGGTATGCGAGTTCACAGTGATGTCATTTGGACTAACAAATGCCCCTGCTTATTTCATGAATATGATGAACAAAGTGTTCATGGAATTCTTGGATAAGTTTGTAGTGGTATTCATAGATGATATTCTCATCTACTCAAGAGATATGGAAGAGCATGAAAAACATCTCAGAATTATTTTGGGCAAACTTGAGAACACCAACTTTATGCCAAACTCGGCAAAAGTGAATTTTGGCTCGGTCAAGTGGCTTTTCTTGGACACATTGTGTCAGCAGGAGGAGTTGCAGTAGACCCCTCAAAGGTTGAAGCTGTAATGGATTGGAAGCAACCCAAGTCAGTCACAGAAGTGAGAAGTTTTCTCGGATTAGCTGGGTACTACCGCAGATTCATTGAAAATTTCTCCAAGATCGCCAAACCCATGACTCAACTTCGAAGAAGGAAAAGAAATTTGAATGGACAAGTGCTTGTGAACATAGTTTTCAAGAGTCAAGAAAAGACTAGTCTCTGCACGATGCTAGTTTTACGGATATCGTAAGGATTTTGAAGTTTTACGTGGCGCATCCGCGTGGCTAGGATGTGTACCGATGCAGAAGGAAAGGTTGTGGCTTATGCATCTCGTCGATTAAGGCCACATGAAGGAAATTATCCAACTCATGATTTAGAGTTAGCGGCAATTGTGCATGCTTTGAAAATGCGGCATTACCTCATTGGTAACATTGTGAGATTTTCACAGATCATAAGAGTTTGAAATATATCTTCACCCGATCGGATCTTAATCTCGGGCAAAGAAGATGGTTAGAGCCGATAAAGGATTATGACCTCGAATTCATTATCACCCGGTAAAGCCAACGTGGTAGAAGATGCTCGAGTAGGAAAGCATCTTGCAACACGATGTTAGTTCAAGAAAATCAACGAGTTGTATGAAGAACTAAAGCATCCGAATCTGAAATTGTCATTCAAAATTTGTATAAACACAAAGGAAGTCCAATCAACCATACAAAGTCGGATCGAGAAAACGGCTAGAAGGCGAAGACATCAAAGAAATCATGAAGAACATGAGAAGAGGCAAAGCCCGGTGATTTTACGAAGGCGAGCGGGCACAATTTGGTTTGGCAACGCATCATGTACCTAAACATCATGAAACCGGACAAGCGATTACGAAGAAGCTCATGAATCACCTTACTCTATCCATCCCGGAGTACCAAGATGTACCAGATCTGAAGGAAAAGTATTGGTGGGTTAGTATGAAGCGAGAGATCGCTGAGTTTGTTGCGTTGTGATGTATGTCGTGTTAAGGCGAACATCGAGACCTGCGGATTATTACAACCATTACCAATTCCCGAGTGGAAATGGGAGGAGATTGGTATGGATTTTATCACGGACTACCTAGGACCCAATCAGTTGTGATTCCATTTGGGTGATAATTGACCGATTAACAAAAGTGGCTCATTTTATTCCACCAAGACCACTTACGAAGCAATAAGTTAGCGGAATTGTACATGGCGAGGATCGTGCTGTCTACATGGTATACCCAAGAAAATTGTGTCAGCGAGGTTCGCATTCACTTCAAAATTTTGGCGAGTCTACATGAAGCTTTAGGAACCGGACTCAACTTGAAAGACATATCATCCCCAAGCAGATGGCGGATGAGCGTGTAAATCAGGTCCTAGAAGACATGCTTGAGCTTGTGCTATAGATTATGGAAGAAGTGGGATAAGAATTTGCCCTATGCAGAATTTTCCTACAACAACGACTTTCAAGCTAGCCTACGAGATGTCGCCATTTGAAGCATTGTATGGAAGAAAGTGTAGAACCCTCTCCTTTGGGATCAAGTAGGAGAACACCAATTCTTGGACGAAATTGATAAAAGAAAGTGAAAGTAAGGTAAAAGCAATAAGAGAGCGTCGAAAGTAGCTCAAACCCGACAAAGAGTTATGCCGATAATCGTCGGAGAGAATTATCTTTCGAGATGGGAGATTTTGTCTATCTCGGGGTAACTCCACTCAGGAGTGAAGAGATTCAGACTAAAGGAAAACTACTTTTGATTTGTCGGACCCTATAAGATTTTGGCAAAAAGAGGTGAAGTTGCTTATCGATTGGAACTACGGCATCTTTGTCATTTGTTCACAATGTCTTCCATGTATCGATTAAAGAAATGTCTCAGTACCAACGGAAGAAACACGCTCGAGAGCATCGATCTTGAGAAGATCTCACCTATGTGGAGCAACCAATCAAGATTCTCGATGTGGCGAGCGCGTCACGAAGCAAAGTCATTCGTTCTTGTAAGGTTCGATGGAGCAATCATTCGGAAGAAGAAGCTACAGGGAGCGAGAAGAAGTTTTGAGAGCCGAGTATCCCTACCTTTTCTTGACCAAGTCCAATCTAAGGTCGAGATTCCCTTTAAGAAGTAGGTTTGTAACACCCAAAATTTCAATTTCATTTAAAAATAAGACTTTATTAATTTTTGTGGATTTTTGGAATTTTAAAAGCTTTTCAATAAAGTATATTAAGGCTAAAAGAATTTATGTGCAAAATCTATTACCAACTAAAAGTTGGAATTATTTTATTTAAGTCGAGAATGCCTCATAGAATTTACGTGAATTTTCTCAAAATTTTTGGACTTCATTTACTATTTTCTAAAGCCTATTTGAATTTACTCGAATTAAATCAATTGAAAAGGTTTAAAATTTCTACCTTTCTGATCTTGGGCGAAGCCCGACCTTTGTCTTCTCGACCCACTCTCTCCCCGCAGCGCGAAATGCTGGCCGTCCGATCAAAATCGGACGGCCGACAATCAATCGCCGCGCCCTCTCTCCCTCTGTCTCATTGGTGGTGGGCCCTCGCCTTGTGCTTCTTCCGGCCCCTTCTTCTCCCCGCGATCGTCGCCTCTGCCGCCATTAAAGCCTCACTGGGCTCGTCACTCCGCGATTCCCTCCCTCTCTTCACTCGCCATCACGCGCAATGAAGCGGCCGTTCCTCGCGTTCGTTCCGGCATTACCCCCTCCTTAACTCATTTATGCTTGCCGCCCTCATCTCCATAAGCGGCCGTTGCCACCTCGCCCACGATCTCCATCTCCGGCCTCGCCCTCGCCCTATAAAAGGGAGCACCAGTGCGCCTCTACTCCTCAAGCTTTGCCCCAACTCTCCACACTCCCTCGCTCCCGATCGCCTGCAATTGGCTCTTCTCTCTCGCCGTGGCGAGTGCTCCATTGCCTCTAGCGCCGCCACCGGTGAACCTCCGTAGCCTCGCCGCTGCCAACCCCGCGCCGGCCACCCGCGCGAACTGTGTGCGCACCTTCGCACCCTCGGGCGTCGCCGGGCTCCTTCGCCGCTAACGACCGAACCACACCGCCGCCTCTCGCCGTCGCCGACCATCTTAAGCCACCCTCGCGTCGCCGGTAGCGCATCGTACTCGATGTCGTCTCTGAATGTTTTGCGCACCTCACCGGAGCTCGCCGCGCGCCGTGCGCTGTACCTTGGTTCCGGCGCCTCCTCTCTCAGGCCGGCGTGGCTCTGCCACCTCGGCGCCACCTCATCGCTTTCGCATGCGTGGCGACCAAGTCGGCGCCAGCGTGGTGCGTGCCGGCCAGCGTAAAGACAACCTGACTACCCGCCGTCTTTGTTGCGTGCAGGAGTCCACCGTGGACTTGCGCCTCATTGTGGACTCGATCCATCTTGTGCGGGCCCACATGTCGATCTCGATGCACAAGATCTTTGCGGCGTCGGTGGCGCAATAAATAAATTTCCTTTAGAAATTTAATTGGAAATTCGGAAATTCTGATTTTAGGATTTAATTTAGGTTTTAAACTTCCGAGAGCTCGTATTTCTTCATACAAACTCCGATTTAGGTGATTCAAATTTCTAAATTTGAATAAAATCAAGATCTAGCTAACTAAACCAAAATTATTTAATTTGGAGTTAATTTGAATTTTGATTTGAATTTATTTGTGTTCATTTGAATTGTTTGAATTTGGAATATTTTAGCGTATAGATTTTGACGACTCCGGAGAGCTTGACCCTATTGAAGAAGTAGAATACCAGGAATTTGAACAAGGCAAGTTACACCATTGATCATTTTGCCCCCAATATTTAAAATTATTTAATTCCTGTTTTAAATTATTATTGCATGCATAATTGTATTTAATTATTTTAAATTCCTGTTTTAAATATTTAATTATTCCAATTCCTTTGTATAGCCAAATTTGATTGTTGTATTATCAATTCCTTGTAACCTTAGTCAAATGAATTTAAAAATAAATATATGCATAGCAATTGCTTAGACCATGAAATATTTGACTTTGGGAGAATTTAGCCAAAATTTCATAAATTGATAAAAAGCCTATGACATTGCTTTGTCATGGTGGACTTTTGCAAATGTCTTTGAAAACTTATAAAAATAAAAGAAAATGGTTTGTACTTGGGCAAACATGGACCGTTAGGTGGGTGCGGAGTTTATGCACTGGTCATGCAGTTGGGGTGAGACCAGTGGTTTTTATTGAAAGTTGCCCAAGTAGATTAAGGACCGGCCTTTGAGCCGCATCTTGCAAAAGCTCCACCGTGCTAACACATGTTACGTATGGGCGTAACCGGGCTTAATAATTTGTAATACCTCGATTATTGTTTATGCCATTTTTGTTGTGTGGGTGTCGGTTAGACTTTATTCCCACTTGGCGCAAGAGGGGGTTTCCGGCAGGTGGTTAGCCTAATGGAAGTGAAACCTTAGCGGACATATTGGTATTGAGGTAATGCATTGGAAACGCCTTGTGATAATTGCCTAGTCACACGCCTAAGGAAGCGTGTATTGGCGACATAACGGGCAAATTATCTCGTGTGGGTAAAGTTGCACAACCTCTGCGAGTGTAAATCTATTGAATAGCGTGTCCACGGTCATGGACATCTTGAGCAAAGCCACTCTAAGTTAGATTTGTTTTTGGTTTTAAAATAACTTTGGACATGATTTGAGGATGGTTAATCCTTGTGGTAAATTTAGGCGGGTAGCCTTGTGATAGGAGGTATCCTTCACCATGTTTCATATGGAGGTTATCCACTATAAAATGATCAATTTTAAATCGATTTTAGTTATGTAATGAAAATGTGCCTTGAAACTTAGTATAACTATTTAAACCAAAAGGTGATTTATGCAAATAAACCCTACAACCTTCCTTTGAATAACTTATGCATGCATTCTAAATTTTGTATTGGGTGTAATTTGCGAGCACGGTTGTAGTGCTCACTCTTGCTGAATATTATTATTCGGAGAAGGCATTATCGAGAAGGTGAGGCGGGGCGATTAGGCGGCGCCCTCAGACGATTACTGTGGCGTATCGTGTGGCATACCATTATTATTTGCTTAAGCAATGTTTTATTTGGCCTCGGCCCGGTTGTAATAAACTCTATGATTATTTAATATACACTTTGGATATGTTTGTGATAACATTTTTGTGACTGTGTACACTGGAAATCCTGGACTAGTGTATGAACACAGAGAATTTGGGATCCTTCGTTCCCGGGTTCGACAAAATTGGTGGAGTCCTTCTACATATATCCACAAGCTTGCACAAAAAATTCAGAAAGTTTGGCCCACGGAATCAAAAGATATAGCAGATTCAAGATTGAACCCAACTCGGTTTCCAGTCCGAGTACGATTCCGTTTCCGAGACACCTTCAGTAAAACGGGCATAACTTTTGCACATGGTTTCCGTTTCGGACTTTCTTGTACGCATTGGAAAGCTAATGAAGAGGCACATCTTTTTGACATAAGACACTCGTCACCCTCCAGGGACCCCAAAATCGGCCATCTTTAGTCCCGAATTTGCATCGCAAGTTTTCGGTTTCTGTTTTTGCCATTTGTTTCAGTCTTCCCTTCGGAATTTGGGCTTCGCCTCAACTGCAAAGTTGCAGATCTCGTCGAAACCTTTCAAACGAGCGTATATAAGCTATATAAAAAATATTCTTATTCATCTTTTGAGACTAGCTTTTGTTTACTGGTTAAACTAGGGGGTTGTTTACATTGCACGTTATTCTGATTTTGTGCTCTACATCGTGTGAACAATCTTGTGCTCTTACAAATAAGTTTGAGTAGTTGTCTAGCGTCTCTTCTAGCACTTGGTGTGAGAATTTCCTTTGCTTACATCAAGTCATATTGATCTTTGCGTGTGCGTTCATACACTTCTCTGGATAGGCTTTGATTAGCTAGCTCTTTCTAGGCTAGGATCAGCAACATTGACTAGTACTTTGAACATTTATTCAACTTGCATTTGCTGAATTGATTGTTGCTAATCCTTGCTACTATACTTGAGCCTTCCTAGCTACACCTATTCTACACCGTATAGGCTGATCTTCACTTGGCAATCGTTCCATCCAATCTTTGGAGATACGTTGACACCGCTGGTTGCCGATCACCCCTGTTGCTTGGTAAGAATTTAATAGAAGGCTTGAGTGTGAGCGGATTTTGAATCACCACATCCTAGTAGTTGTTAGGGATATATTCTTGTGTTTTGCTAACAATGGCAGGTTCTACGGAGCGTTCGGATGAGGATACATCTTATACTCCTCGTACGAAGGGCATCATACAACACTTCCAACTTGAAATGAACCTTCGTACGGAGGGTCTTGAGGAAGATGTTAGGGTCACGAATGAGCGACTTGCTCAACTCGAGAACACTCAGATTGAGACAAACACCATGCTCGCCGCGATGGAGCGAGCGCAAGGCGTCACTAACACCTCCTTGGCAGGTATTATGGCACGACTTGACGAAATTGCCCGGGCATTCACTACTGTTCACCCTGCTGCCCCAGTGGTAGAGGGACAAGATGAATTTGACTACGTGACTGATACTGAAGCCAATGACATGGGTAACAATAACGATCGAGTTCATCGACAGTTGCGTTTTAATCGACAAGGCATGAACGAGGCCCCGTCCGACGTGAGGTACGTGACCACGATGATTCTTTTGCTATGGTTAAATTCACTATACCCGCTTTTAATGGTAAATATGATCCTGATGGATATCTTAATTGGGAACTAGCTGTTGATCAAAAATTTACTTGCCATGAATTTCCTGAGAATAGACGAGTTAGGGCTGCTACTAGTGAATTTACCAACTTTACTTCTGTTTGGTGGAGAGAACATTGCCATCAACATCCCAATAACATACCTAACACTTGGGAGGCTTTAAAATTTCTTATGCGGCATCGATTTGTTCCCTCATATTCTGCTCGTGATTTGTTAAATAAATTGCAACGCTTACAACAAGGTACAAAGTCTGTGGAAGACTACTATCAAGAATTACAAATTGATATGTTGCGTTGTGGTTTAGATGAGAATGAGGAGGCAATAATGGCTAGGTTTTTGGGAGGGTTGAATAGAGAAATTCATCACATCATTGATTATAAAGAGTACAACTCCATTACTAGATTGTTTCATCTTGCTTGCAAAGCTGAACGTGAATTGCAGGGACGCCAGACGAGGACACATTCTAACTTTTCTGCAGGTCACACAAACTCATGGATGCCACGCACCTCTACTGCTCCAGCCACCAGTGCACCTCCACTGCCACCCTCCAACAACAAGCAGCGTCTCACTACTTCAAATTCAGCACCACGAGTCTCTGAAGCAGCCAAATCAGCACCACCAGTTTTGGCAAAAACCTCTTCTTCGGTTGCCTCGACAGGACGAACTAAGGATATTCAATGCCATCGTTGCAAAGGCTATGGACACATGATGCGGGACTGCCCAAACAAGCGCGTACTGATTATACACGATGATGGTGGGTATTCTTCTGCTAGTGACTTTGATGATGAAACATATGCAATGCTTGCAACTAACCCTACAAGACATGATGATGAATCTGACCATGACGAGGAACACGTTGGTGCCGAAGATGTTGATAAGTATTTGAGCATTATAGTGCAACGGGTACTAAGTGCTCAAGTTTCTCGTACCGAGCAAAATCAGCGACATAATTTGTTCCAAATCAAGGGTGTTGTCAAGGAACTCTCGATTCACATAATTATTGATGGTAGGAGTTGCAACAATTTAGCCAGTACGGATATGGTGGAGAAGCATGCTTTGCCAACCAACCCTCATCCCCACCCATACCATATTCAATGGTTCAACAACAGTGGTAAGTTGAAGGTAACTCGAATGGTGAGAGTACACTTTTCTAAGAGTTCATACCATGATTATGTTGATTGCGACGTTGTCCCTACGCAAGCTTGTTCATTGTTATTAGGAAGACCTTGGCAATACGATACTGATTGTGTGCATCATGGTAGGAATAATTAATACTTTCTCATATTCAAAGGAAAGAAAATTGTGTTGCATCCTGTGACTCCTGAACAAATTATTAAAGATGACCTTGTTAGAGCCAGTAAAGAGAAGAATCAGGAGAATGCTAAGAGCGAAAATCAGATTGTAGCAAAAGAGCTTGAGCAACATAAGAAGAAAGAACATAAATCTGCTCATGTGAAGAATAAAGAAATTAAATTAAAAGGTGCTAGTTTTCTTGCTACCAAATCTGATATGACTGAATTGGATACTAGTAATTCTGTTTGCTATGCATGAGTTTGAAAGAAGCTTTGTTTTCATTTGAGGATATACCTTCTTCTTTGTCTCCTACTGTCACTAACATTTTACAGGAGTACAAAGAAATCTTTCCAAAGGACATACCGCCGGGGTTGCCACCGCTTCGAGGGATTGAGTATCAAATTTATTTAATTTCCGGTGTATTATTGCCTAACCGCGCACCATACAGGACCAATCCGGAAGAAACTAAAGAAATTCAACGCCATGTTCAAGAATTGCTTGATAAAATGTATGTGCGCGAATATCTTAGTCCATGTGTTGTTCCTGTCATTTTAGTGCCTAAGAAAGACGGATCATGGTGCATGTGTGTGGATTGTAGAGCAATCAATAATATCACCATTAAGTATCGTCATCCTATTCCTAGGTTAGATGATATGCTAGATGAATTGAGTGGCTCTGTTGTCTTCTCTAAAGTTGATTTGCGTAGTCGATATCATCAAATTCGCATGAAATTAGGTGATAAATGAAAAACAACATTTAAAACTAAGTTTGGTTTATATGAGTGGTTAGTAATGCCTTTTGGTTTAACTAATGCACCTAGCACCTTCATGAGACTAATGAACGAAGTTCTGCGTGCTTTCATTGGTAGATTTGTAGTGGTTTATTTTGATGATATATTGATATATAACAAATCATTATAGCAACATCTTGACCATTTACGTGCTGTTTTTAATGCTTTACGTGGTGCATATTTATTTGGTAACCTTGAGAAGTGCACCTTTTGCAGCGATCGAGTCACGTTTCTTGGCTATGTTGTTACTCCACAGGAAATTGAAGTTGATCAAGCCAAGATTGAAGCAATACAGAGTTGACCGACTACTAACACGGTCACACAGGTGCGAAGCTTTTTAGGACTTGTTGGATTTTATCGCCGCTTCGTGAAGGATTTCAGCACGATCGATGCACCATTGAATGAGCTCACCAAGAAAGGTGTGCCATTTGTTTGGAGCGTTGCACAGGAGAACGCATTCACCACGCTGAAAGATAAGTTAACACATGCACCCCTACTTCAACTCCCTGATTTTAATAAGACTTTTGAACTAGAATGTGATGCTAGTGGAATTGGTTTAGGTGGCGTGTTGTTACAAGAAGGTAAACCTATAACATATTTCAGTGAGAAATTAAGTGGGCCTAGTTTGAACTATTCTACTTATGATAAGGAATTATATGCACTATTTCAAACTTTAGAAACTTGGTAACATTACTTATGGCTTAAAGAATTTGTTATACATTCTGATCATGAATCCTTAAAGCATATTCGAAGTCAAAGTAAACTTAATCGTAGACATGCGAACTGGGTTGAATTTATTGAGTCTTTTCCTTATGTCATAAAACACAAGAAGGGAAAGGAGAATGTTATTGCTGATGCTTTGTCTAGGAGGTATACTATGCTTTCACAACTTGACTTCAAATTTTTTTGGATTAGAGACTATTAAAGAGCAATATGTGCATGATGCTGATTTTACAGATGTATTTTTGAATTATAAAGAAGGAAAAACATGGAACAAATTTGTCATTAATAATGGGTTTGTGTTTAGAGCTAACAAGCTATGCATTCCAGCTAGCTCCGTTCATTTGTTGTTGTTACAGGAAGCGCATGGAGGCGGGCGAATGGGGCACTTTGGCGTGAAGAAAACGGAGGATATAGTTGCTGATCATTTCTTTTGGCCAAAGATGAGACGGGACGTCGAGCGCTACGTTGCTCGTTGCACTACATGTCAAGGAGCTAAGTCACGACTTAATCCTCATAGTTTGTACATGCCTCTACCTGTTCCTAGCATTCCGTGGGAAGATATTTCGATGGATTTTGTTTAAGGATTGTCTAGAACACAGAAGGGGAGGGATAGTATATTCGTGGTTGTTGATCGATTCTCTAAAATGGCTCATTGTATACCATGTCATAAGAGCAATGATGCTGCCCATGTTGCTGATTTATTCTTTTGTGAAGTTGTTCGCTTACATGGTGTGCCTAATACTATAGTTTCAGATCGTGATGCTAAATTTCTTTGCCATTTTTGGCAAACTTTATGGGCTAAATTGGGACTAAGCTGTTATTTTCTACGACTTAACATCCCCAAACTGATGGACAAACTGAAGTCGTGAATAGAACTTTATCTACAATGCTTAGGGCTATGTTGAAAAAGAATTTAAAAATATGGGAAGAATGCTTACCTCATATTGAGTTTGCTTATAATCGTTCATTACATTCTACTACCAAGATGTGTCCATTTGAGGTTGTTTATGATTTTATTCCGCGTGCTCCTATTGATTTAATGCTTCTCCCACCTTCGGAGAAATTGAACTTTGATGCTAAACAACGTGCTGAACTGATTTTCAAAATACACGAGACAACCAAGGAGAATATAGAGCGCATGAATGCTAAATATAAACTGGCTGGTAGTCAGGGGAGAAAACATCTAACTTTTGAACCGGGAGATCTTATTTGGTTGCACTTGAGAAAAGATAGGTTCCCTGAATTAAGAAAGTCAAAATTGATGCCTAGAGCTGATGGTCCTTTTAAAGTGTTAGAAAAGATTAATGATAATGCATACAAGCTTGAACAGCCTGCAGATTTTGGGGTTAGTCCTACATTTAACATTGCAGATTTGAAGCCATACTTGGGGGAAGAGGATGCGCTTGAGTCGAGGACGACTCAAATGCAAGAAGGGGAGGATGATGAGGACATCCCCACTATGGATACAACCGCACCTGCATAACCAATACAAGGACCTCTTACTCGAGCTCGTGCTCGCCAACTTAACTATCATGTGAATTCATTCCTATGTTTATATATTACTGAGAATAGACCGCTACCTAATGCAAGTGATTTAATTGTGATTAGGAACATGGGAAATGACCAAGGAGAGGCATATGGTGTCATGGACATGCATGGAAGGCATAACAGAGATCACCACGTCACTTTGGGTCCAAGTCAAGCAAGAGTTCGAGTTGGGCTCATTCTGGAGTCGGATTCGGACTGCTGCGTCAGTACTAACTTCAAACGGTTGTAACTTTTGCAAACGGAGACCGATTCAGGTGTTCTTGGGCTTGTTGGAAAGCTTATTCCGAGAGCTTTCCAATGGATCTGGCCTCACCTTAAAATTCTTTTTGTAGACTTCAAAATTATCAAAAGAAGATGCTACATCACCTATTTAGGCCAAATTGGGCTTTGTAATCATACTCAACTTGGCCCATGTGCTGGCGGCCCACCTAGGTGTGTGGTTACTATTCACATGAACAATAATCCATGGGTTTAGTCCCACCCCGCTATTTCTTTTAGATTTGTAGCTTTCCCTTCCCTATATAAGGAGGTCGCACCCCTCTAGTGATGAGGACATCCCTCCTTCGGATACATGTACTACACAAGACCTTCCAGATTTGGGTGTTGGACTACAAGGTCCTATGACAAGAGCTAGAAACACGTGACTTAATCTATCGAGTAAAATCGTTTACAAATTTGAGTGTATTATTTGAGAACTCTATGATGCTGCCTAATGGAGATGATTTACTTGTACTCAGAAATCTAGGATTACGACCACTTCAAGAAAGCCTACTACCAGTTCAAGAAGGTCTACAACCACTTCAAGAAGGCCTACGACCAGTTCAAGAAGGTCCACGACCCGATTCATGAAGGCCTCGACCACTTCAAGAAGGCCTACAACGGATGACTCGTTGGGAGCACTCTACGACCTGAGAGGCGAGCACGATACTCGATGGACACAATCTATGACCAAAGATAGCATGGACTCCTCAAGACCACCCTAGGACCGATCCTCGACTAGATCTTCGACCCGAAATACGCGACACAAGGTGTTGCGTCACCGTTGAAACTAATAAGACTTTGTAAGCGTGGCGAGATCGAGTCCGGTTGTGTCGCCTCATCCCACGGCGCACAACCCTAGGTCGACCTCCTCCGTCCCCTATATATATCGATGGCGCCGTAGTTTAGGCGGGTTTTCTTATATTATTACGCCAATTGCGGTTTCACCGATTATCGGTTTGAGAACCCCACTTGTAAACTTCATCCATATCCGCAATACAATTGATTGCATCTACCTTGTTCTTGTGAGTTGCTTGATTGCTTGCGGGAACCATAACCTTCGTGGTAAGGTCGATCGCGTGCAAGCGTGGTCGATAACGACGAGCGTCGCGGGTGTAGCGAATTGCGGTGACGATCTGTTGGTCGGAAGCCTCAAAGCGTCAACGTCCTCACGACGAACCGTCGAACCTATCGGAAGATCGGGTCGCCGTGACTCATCAAGTGGTATCGAGCTAAGGTTGCGTTAGGTAATTTCGTTTATCCCTTTTTGTGAGTTTTGTTCCATCGCCTAGAGTCCGAAAATTGCCCTACAAAAAATTTTAGATCGTAACTATTCATTGTCCAAACCACTTTGTGCCTTCGCAATTGTGTTTTCGTTTAGCGTTGTTGAATTCGAGTCCATCGTCGGTGTCTTTGTTCTGGTCTAGTCGTTAGTAATCTAGTTTCTAGCGTCGAGTCTTTCTTTGTGTCGATCATCTAGACACCCCCAATACGACCACAACACCACCCCATCGACCACAACACCACCCCATCGACCACCTACTCGGATTCGGCTTCTCCACAGTGGAAGCGAGCGCTGGTCGGATTCGACCAACCACTCGTGTCAAACAACCCTATTTATTATCTTGTTGCTCTCGGACACCCCACCACCGTCGAAAACAATCATTGGTCGAATTTTTCCCATAGCTAAAGTTCGAGAGAGAGAGAGAGTATCTTTTAATTACCTTTGTACCCTGCTCTCGGAAAAAGTTTATGACCCATATATATCCATAGACCGAAAAAGGGTTTTGAGAGTTTTGAGTCAAGGTCACATTCGCAAAAAAAAAAAGGAGTTGCTTTGTGATTTTGGATCCGATTGTGTTTGTATCTACCATATCCTTCCGTTTGCTTGAGCTAGTTCTAGGAGCAGCGTTTGGGCGACAAGCTGTGGCGAATCTTGTGGACTTTTATTCAGCTTTGCTAATCTGATTTCATTATTGCTATTCCTTGCTACTAAACATTGCCTATCAGAGCTCCACATACTTTCGGCCTCAGTTGGATCCTCGCATTCACCTCCGCGTGATCGTACATCCCACCTTCGCCGATCGGACCACTGCTTTGCAATTTGGTAAGAAACTCATAAGAGCTTGGTAAGGCGGCTTGAGTGTGTGATTCCACCCTCAGACCACCTAATAGTGATAGGGATAATACCTTTGTGTTGTCTTTTGTCTCCTACTAACCATGTCGGTGAAGGATTGGATGCGCAAGAGTGTATTTTGAGGAAGAGCTCATGGCGCTATTGGATGAACAACGCACTACCGTTAATGAGGACATCGACGAAGCTTCAAGCTACCACGATCACATTACAACGTTCAATCAGCGATAGTATTGCGGCGCTCACTACGCCTCGAAAGAATGGTGAATCGACCACCAAGCGTTGGTCGTGTGGAACCTCATGGTGCGACCCATGACCATGAGTTTGATAATGATAATGAGATGCGACCACGGCGCCTTTGATGCGACGACAACGGAACCGGCGAACTTCAACCGTCAAGGTATAAGAGGTAACAATTTTCAGCAATATAATGCCCATGATGATCCATATGCTAAAGTCAAGTTCACTATACCATCTTTTGCGGGTGCTTATGATGCGAAATATATCTAGATTGGGAGATGACGGTAGAACAAAATTGAATGCTCACTTAGTTCTGAAGTGCATAGAGTTAGGCAAGCCACAAGTGAATTTAAAAACTTTGCCATCATTTGAAGGAATAGGGTTTGCCAGAAGGATTAGCGCCTACTCGTGGGATGGTTTAAAGGTTGCTATGCGTAATGATTTGTCCCACCTTCTTTTAAGCGTGATTTGCGTAATAAATTGCAGCGCTTAAATCAAGGTAATAGATCCGTAGAAGAATATTATCGGGAGCTACAAATTAGCATGTTGCGTTGTGATATTATTGAGGATGAAGAAGCTGCAATATGCGTTTTATTGAGGATTAAGGCGTGAAATTCGGGACATAGTGGATTACAAAGAATACGATAGTGTCCTAGATTGTTCCAACTTGCATGTTTGGCAGAAAAAGAATTGCAGGGACGACAACAGAGGCCAAGGAACAATTTTGGGAGCATGTCTACACCACGACCAGTGCCGGGGCAAGCCAAAACACCCCCACTTTCAGCTACACGGTCTGCTGCCGCCCTCCTCGAGTAGGGTGCGTTCAAACACCTCGGACCACATCACAGGCACCCGAGGTAAGCAAACCTACTAGTGTACAGGCTCCAGCCAAGAGTTCTTCCTCGGTTGCTTCCACTGGTCGTACCACCGGGATTATTTGCCACCGTTGCAAGGGAATGGGACACGTCATGAAGGATTTGCCCAAGTCGTGAGCATACCTTGCCACTACTGACGGTGGATATGTAAGTACTAGTGATATTGAGGATGAATATGTACTTGCGGCTAACATTGCAGTGGAGGAGGCAGAGGCAGAGCGGTGATCTTGATGGTGTAGAGGAGCAAGTAGGCTGCTTTGTTGACACCGAGTATCATATGAGCCTTGTTGCATAGCGAGTTTGGCGCACAAGTGGAAGGCGGAGCAAAATCAGCGGCATAACTTGTTTCAAACCAGATTTCTTGTGAAGGGCAGAGCTGCGAGTCATCGTTGATGGAGGAGCTGCAACAACCTTGCAAGCTCGAGATGGTCGAGAAGCTTGGCTTGACCACACAACCCACCAGTCCCTACTACATCCAATGGTTCAATTCGTGTGGTAAGTTAAAGGTAAACAAAGTTGTGAGCGTGCAATTTTCAATTTGGTAAATACAAAGATAGTTCGACTTTGATATAGTATCGATGCAAGCCTGCTCTTTATTGCTCGGTAGGCTTTGGATATATGACAATGATGTTTTGCACCATGGTAGAGCTAATACCTACTCGTTCTTACACAAGGGCAGGAAGATTAAGCTATTGCCTTTGACACGGTGAGATTTTGAAAGATGAAGAAGAGCGCTAAAAATGAAAGAAAAACCGATAAGCATGATTACGAAAATCAGCAAGTAGCAAAGCGTGTTTTCCCACCTAAAAGGGAGAAAGTGGCATCTAGTCCTAAGTCTGAGGGGATTAAATTGAAGGGATGTGTTATGATTGCCACTAAATCAACTTGCTGAAATTTGTGATAATGAGTTGCCATGCTATGCTTTGATATGCAAAAATGCCTTATACTCGCTTGAGGATATAGCTAGCTCTTTGCCTCCTACTTTGTTGCTAACCTTTGCGGGAGTATGTGGATGTATTCGGTGAGGTACCCGGGATTACCACCTATTCGAGGATAGAGCATCAAATTGATTTGATCCCAGGCGACTTTGCCAAGCCGTCTTTGCATATAGGACCAATCGGAGGAGACTAAGGAAATTCAATGACAAGTCCAAGATCTTACGGACCGTGGGTACGTAAGAGAAAGCCTTAGTCCTTGTGTTGTTCGATTCTTTTGGTTCCTAAGAAAGGCGGTAGTTGGCGTATGTGTGTTGATTGCGAGCCATTAATAACATTACTATAAGGTATCGTCATCCTATCCCAAGGCTAGACGACATGCTAGATGAATTGAGTGGTTCTATTATTTTCACAAAGATTGACTTGCGGAGTGGTTACCACAGTTAGAATGAAATTAGGAGATGAATGGAAAACGCTTTTAAAACTAAGTTCGGATTATATGAGTGGTTAGTGATGCCTTCGGTCTAACTAATGCACCTAGTACTTTTATGTGTTTGATGAGCGAGGTTTCGTCCTTTCATTGGAAAATTTATGGTGGTTTACTTTGATGATATCTTGATTTATAGCAAGTCACATGAGCTACATTTGAATCATATCGTGCTATTTTTAATGCTTTGAGAGGCGACGTTTGTTTGGTAACCTCGAAAAGTGCACCTTTTGCACCGATCGAGTTGCGTTTCTTGGATATGTTGTGACACCACGGGGAATTGAGGTGGATGAGACAAAGATTGTAGCCATCCAAAGCTGGCGACACCGACCATCGTGTCACAAAAAGCGAGCTTCCACGGCCTTCTTTGGATTCTATCGGCGTTTTGTGCGGGATTTGGCACCATTGCCGCACCATTGAATGAATTGACAAAGAAAGGAGTGCCTTTCCAATGGGGACTGCGCAAGAGAAGGCATTCAACTTGTTGAAAGAGAAGCTCACCCAAGCACCCTACTCCAACTCCCCGATTTTGGTAAGACTTTTGAGATTGAATGTGGCCTAAGCGGATTGGAATAGGTGGTGTATTGATTCAAGAAGGTAAACCGGTCGCATATTTTAGCGAGAAACTAAATGGGCCTAGTTTGAATTATTCCACCTATGACAAAGAATTGTATGCTTTAGTTAGTGTGCTTCAAACTTGGCAACATTATTTATGGCCCAAAGAATTTGTTATACATTACGATCATGAATCGCTAAAACATATTAGAAGTCAAGCTAAACTGAATAAGCGACATGCTAATTGGGTAGAATTTATTGAGTCGTTTCCATATGTCATAAAGCATAAGAAAGGTAAGGACAATGTGATTCTTGATGCACTCTCTAGGCGTTATACCATGTTATCTCAACTTGACCATAAGATTTTTGGTTTGGAGGCCATTAAGAGTTTATATGTCACCGATTTGGACTTTAAGGAAGTGCTTGAACATTGTAAAGAAGGGAAGATATGGAATAACTATGTCTTTGAATGATGGTTTGATCTATCGTGCTAACAAGCTATGCATTCCACTAGCTCTGTTAGTCTTTTGTTGTTACAAGAGGCACATGGAGGAGGTTTGATGGCGCATTTTGGAGCAAAAAGACAGAAGATGTCTTGACCACCCACTTCTTTTGGCCAAAGATGAGGCGTGATGTCGGCGCTCGTGGCTCATTGCACTACATGCAACAAAGCTAAGTCCGTCTCAATCCACATGGACTTTATATGCCTCTTCCTATTCATAGTGCCCCTTGGGAGGATATTTCTATGGATTTTGTTTTAGGATTGCCTAGGACAAAGAGGGAGAGATAGTATATTTGTCGTAGTGGATCGATTTTCTAAAATGGCACATTTTATATCTTGTCACAAGAGCGATGATGCTACAAACATAGCTGATTTGTTTTTCAGAAATCGTTAAGCTTACATGGAGTGCCCAATACTATTGTCTCGGATCGCGATCACGAAGTTTTGAGCCACTTTTGGAGATCGCTTTGGAATAAATTGGGGACAAAGTCGCTGTTTTCTACTACGTGTCATCCCCAAGCGATGGACAAGCGGAGGTTGTCAACCGCACATTATCCACCATGTTGCGGGCTGTTTTAAAGAAGAACTTGAAGATGTGGGAAGAGTGTTTACCGCATATTGAGTTTGCTTACAATAGGTCGATACACTCCACCACCAAGGTAAGTCCGTTTGGGTAGTGTATGGTTTTAACCCCGTGCTCCTATTGATTTACTACCTTTACCAACCTCTGAAAAAATAAATCTAGATGCTAAGAAGCGTCTTGCATTTATTCTCAAGTTGCATGAGACCACTAAAGAGAATATAGGCGTATGGTGAAAAGTATAGGGTTCTTTGGAAATAAAGGTAGGAAAGTTGTCAAAATAGAACCAGTGATTTAGTTTGGGTTCATTTGAGAAAGGATAGATTTAGAATTAAGAAAATCAAAGTTGATGCCTAGAGTCAGCGGGACCGTTTAAGATAATTAAGAAGATAAATGATAATGCATATCGGTTAGAATTACTGCAGATTTTGGGGTTAGCCCCACATTTAACATTTGATTTGAAACCATCGTGGGAGAAGAAGATGAGCTTGAGTCGAGGATGACTCCAATTCAATAAGGGAGTATGATGAGGACATCCCTCCTTCGGATACACGTACTACACAAGACCTTCCAGATTTGGGTGTTGGACTACAAGGTCCTATGACAAGAGCTAGAGCACGTGACTTAATCTATCGAGGTAAAATCGTTTCTAGAAATTTGAGTGTATTATTTGAGAACTCTATGATCTTTGCCTAATGGAGATGATTTACTTGTACTCGAAAATCTAGGATTACGACCACTTCAAGAAGGCCTACGACCAGGTTCAAGAAGGTCTCGACCACTTCAAGAAGGCCTACAACGGATGACTCGTTGGGAGCACTCTACGACCCGAGAGAGGCGAGCACGATACTCGATGGACACAATCTATGACCAAAGATAGCATGGACTCCTCAAGACCACCCTAGGACCATCCTACGACTAGATCTTCGACCGAAATACGCGACACAAGGTCTTTGCGTCACCGCTTTGAAACTAATAAGACTTTGTAAGCGTGACGGATCGGAGTCCGGGTTGTGTATGCCTCATCCCACGGCCGCACAACCCTAGGTCGACCTCCTCACGTCCCCTATATATATCAAGATGGCAGCAGTAGTTTAGGCGGGTTTTTCTTAGATTATTCGCCAATTGCGGTTTCGCGATTATCGGTTTGAGGAACCCCACTTGTAAACTTCATCCATATCCGCAATACAATTGATTGCATCTACCTTGTTATTGTGAGTTGCTTGATTGCTTGCGGAACCATAACCTTCGTGGTAAGGTCGATCGCGTGCAAGCGTGGTCGATAACGACGAGCGTCGCGGGTGTAGCGAATTGCGAGGTGGCGATCTGTTGGTGGAAGCCTCAAAGCGTCAACGTCCTCACGACGAACCAAATCGAACCTATCGGAAGATCGGGCCGCCGTGACTCATCATCTAGTTTTCTCGGATTTCGTTGAGTTAAGGTTTAGCCCTTGTGCAAACTATTGTTCTTCAGTTGTGTCGAACGACCACCTGTTAAGATATCCTTCAGAATCCCAACTTATTTAATTTCATAAATATTTGTAATACATCAGATTGTGTTTTATCTTGTTCTTGCGTGTTCTTCGATTGCATGCAGGAATAGACCTTTGTGGTCAGGTTGATCGTGTTTCCAGCTGGTCAATAACATCTCGGATTTGGTTCAACGATTGCTAAGGCGCAAGCGTCGTCATACGGTTGTAGTCGGATCGCGAGAGTCGCCTCTACCAAAATCGATACTTATCAATCTCATCGAAAGATCGGGCACCCCGTCTTCATCACTGTTCTCCCACACGGTGCAAGCGTGGGAGACTCATGAGGAGGCGGCGCGTTAGGAGACCCGGCGATTGGCGCCCGACCCGAGCGCCTCTTCCTCCCCCCGCCTCCCTTCTCCTTACGGCGCAAGCGTAGGCAACTCGTGAGGAGGCGGCGCGTGAGGAGACCCGGCGACTTCCGACCCGAGCGCCTCTTCCCCCCCCCCCCTCGCCTCCCTTCTCCTCCCGCTCAACGTAGGCGGCGCGTGAGAATGCGGCACGTGAGGTGACCCTGGCGAGGCGGTGCCAGCGACCGGTGGTTGGCGTCAGAGGAGAACCGGCGTCGAAGATGGAAGACTCGACTTGGAGGTAGAGTCTCCATCGCCAGCAGCTAGCACCGGGTGGCTCAACGGCGTCACGGCCGTGACACTGGAAGGCGATAGTGGAGATGTCCTGGAAACGGCAGCGGAAACCGAGCTCTGATACCATGATACAAAAGAACATCTCGTAGTATTTGATGGATACTCATAGAATATATAGTAGAACTATAAAACCCTAGAGTTAATGGGCCTCATAGGCCATATATACATATATGCTATATATACATATACATATGATGACCACCACCACCAGTGTGTGATCATGGGTGTTGCACATTCCAAAGGGTATGTACACCAATCCTCCCCCTTGATACCTTCTATTTTATTTGTGATTCTTGGGAATAAATTATTTGGGGGCAAATCCATGTGTTAACAAGTACCAACATATTTATGATGTAGATGGTTAGTGACCTGTTAGTATTTTTATCTAATTTATAACATTTTGTTAGAAACGTAGGGACTTTTTTAATACTACTTTTGTTTTAAGTTTGTGTAAAAAAGGCACTGCTACAAATTTCTCTCAACGAAAGCATGAAGACTCACTATACCATAGCATAGTATTAAGGGCAATTATCTGCCGAGGAAAAATTAGATTAGTGGCAAAACATGTGCCGGCAAAATCTAAGATATTATAGGTCTCATTATCTGCCGGAAATAATGATTTTCTAGAACAATATATCTGTCAGCATTGTTTTAACTTTGGCTACAATATATCTACCCTAGAAAAAGTCAACTAGGTCACCTTATCTGCCGGGGATACTGGTCATCCTTTGGCGCGTAGCTGAAAAAAAGTGAACGGCTGATTCCCTAGCGCGAAACCCTATTTTCCCGAATCCCCTCCCGCGACCGCCCCTCTCTCTCTCACTCCCAGCGCCGTCTATCCTTTCCCCTTCCACCCCGCGCCTCCTCCCTCCCAGCGCGTCCTCCCTTCCCCTTCCACGCAGAGCCTCACCTCCCCGGCCGCCTCACCACGCAGCACCGCCCTCCTCCTTGGCCGCCCCACCTCCCGTGCCGCCCCTTCCTCCCCTGGCAGCCCCACCTCCCCGGCCGCCCCTTCCTCCCCAGCCGCCCCCTCCCCGCGCCTCCCCTCCTCCCCGCTCCTGCTCCTCCCGACGGCCGGCTCTTCCTCTCTGGCCACCCCACCTCCCGTGCCGCCCCTTCCTCCCCTGGCAACCCCACCTCCCTTGCCGCCCCTTCCTCCCCGCGCCTCCCCTCCTCCCCGCTCGTGCTCCTCCCGACGTCCGGCTCTTCCTCCCTTGCCGCCCCTTCCTCCCCAGCCCTCCACCTCCCGTGCCTCCCCTCCTCCCGGCCGGCCCCCTCCCGCCCTCCCCTCCTCCTCTCGTGCTTCTCCCGACGGCCAGCTCTCCTCCCGGCTGACCAGCGCCCTCCCAGTTGCCGCCCTCCTCCTGCCGCCCCATCCTCCACGCTCTGCTCCTCCCAACGGCGGCTCTCCTCAGGCGACCGCCACTCCAGTTCTTGCCGTGGTGTAGTGTGAGTTAATGGTGTTTATTGATTGTTTTCCTCTTTGCTTGCAGGATTGATGCCCTTCCCATATGTGATTTTACTATTTGAGAGGACATGTCGAAATGCTTGAGTCAATAAGGTTGTCTATTGCCTTACACTAATAACATCTTCCATTGCATAGCTTCCTATGGGCGCTAGATTCTTCTTCTCACACACTCTTAGATACTACTCTTTCTTAGATCAAAACTTTTTTTCTTTAGTCAAAGCATTGTTGCCATCATGCCATGATGGATAAATCTTATACATGTTTTCTCTAAGTGCTTTGTTTTTGAATTTGACAATGTAAAGATGGGTGCTTGTATCATAGTTCGGATGCGTTTTGGGATATCTGGGTAATGCTTTTCAATTTTCAGTCTGCTTTGCCACAGGAATGTTGGTAACAAGCCGAGGATTTCGCTCACTCTCAACCGAACTTCACATACCTGTATTTTGGATGATGAGCAGAAAAAGAGAAGTCTTTGAGTTGAGTTTGCACTCGAGTTTTCTTCTTTTCTCTCTTGTTATTTTGCTATCGATTACATGCCAAATATAAAGACTAAATCATGGTAAAACATTCAACCCAAGATCCGCATGACACAGGAATAAAAGCGCGATCCGCACACTCGGAAAACAAAAGCAATCGACCAGCGAAACTACCAAATCGATGCTTTCTTGATTATTAGGAATCGCTTCCTTTATTGTCTTGGTGGTTTGGTCCAACGCAATTCTAGCGATCCCATGTCCGGATTATTTCCTCACATATTCCTCCCTAATCTCGACATGGTACGCAAATCCTGACACCAAGTAGTTGGCGATAGTCGCCAATTTTACTCCCGACAATGCTTTCGTCGAGCATCATTTCATTGTTCTCCGGTGTGAACAAACTCCACTTTGATCAGTCCCCTCTCCACACATTCTCTTATAAAGTGGAACCTTGTGTCTATATGCTTACTACGGCCATGAAACACAGGGTTTTTCATGAGGGCGATTGCTGAACGGTTGTCAACAAATAAGGTTACTGACTTTGATTCTGTTCCTGTGAGCTCTCTGATTAAACTCCTTAACCAGAGTGCCTGGCAAGCAGCTGTTGTCGCTGCCATGAACTCGGCTTCACAAGATGACAAAGCCACTGTTTTCTGCTTCTGTGAGTTCCAAGACACCAAGCTTCCATTGAAGTAAAAAACCATTCCGCTTGTACTCCTTCTTCCTTGGTGGTCTCGGCCAAATCATTTGTCAGAATAACCACAAAGGCTAATATCATGATATCCTTTTTCATACACAAGTCCAAGTGAATTGTTCCTTTCAAATACGAGAATTTGTTTGATTGCCTTTAGATGTATGACAGTGGGCCTCTCCATATATCTGCTTGCAACTCCTACAGCATATGACAAATCCGGCCAAGTATTTAACAAATACCTGAGACAACCTATGATACGTCTGTACTCTGTGGCATCAACTGTTGTCCCAGTCATATCCTTGTATAACTGCATCTTGGGCTCCATTGGGTATTTCGTTGCATTGCAATCTTCCATACCAATTGTGAGAACCTTCTTAGCATAGGTCGATGCTTGAGTCGAATTGATCCTTCTGTTTGCTCCACTTCAATCCCCAAATAGTATGAGAGGAGCCCGGATCACTCATCTCAAATTCCGTCATCATTTGCTCTTTGAATTTCAAAGACTTCCTTAAGGCGCTTCTGTCACAATGAGGTCATCTACATAAACTCAACAATTACCTTTTCTCTGTTTTCTTTTCTTGTGTAGACACTGCTCACAGGAACACTTGTCGGGCCGAGTTTTTCAAGCTTTTGTCCAGCCGAATGTTCCAAGCTCGTGGAGCTTGACGCAAACCATAAAGAGCTTTTGTCAATTTATACACCTTGTGTTTCTGATTTTGTGCCTCGAATCCCTCCGGTTGGGTGACGTAAACTTCCTCTTCTAGCTCTCCATTCAAAAATGATGTCTTCACATCCAAGTGGTGTACCTCCCAACCTTGATTTGCTGCAAGTGCCAATATGACTCGAATGGTATCAAGCCTTGCAACCGGCGCGAATACTTCTTCAAAGTCGATGCCTTGCCTCTGGACATAACCCTTCGCTACCAGCCTTGCTTTGTGTTTGACAACTCGCCCTTCGAAATCCTTTTTCAGTTTGAATATCCATTTCAAACCGATGGGTTTCTGTCCCGGGGGAAGTTCAGTTAGAGTCCATGTGTTATTCTTTTCAATAGACTCGAGCTCCTTTTCCATTGCTTCATACCAACAGTTTTCATTTGCAGCCTCTCGGAAGTTTGTTGGTTCTTCTGACAACACCATCATTGCCTCGCCTTCTTCTTCTTCATAATCCTCTGCTATCTCTTCAGTATGGGCATATATATCTGCAAGAGATTTGAAGCGTACCGGTCCGTCATGAGATTCAGGCGAAAATGACACTGGAGATGGGATGGCTGCCTGACTGCTGAATTGTGGTGTACATGGACTTGCTCCCTCTGTTGTGTATGTTTCTGAAGGTGTTGAAGGAGAGTTCATTCCTGCCACTGCATCTGCCGCAGGTAACATAACACCTTCATGCCTTCTTGACGTCGACAATTGCAGTATTTCGCCTGAATAGAGTTTATCAAGAATGATGAATTCCGGTGACTCTCCTGCATTGTCGATTCTCGCATTCAACTCCACCGAGATTTTCTTGGAATATAGCGTCCCTACTTACTTGAAGCTTGCCTCGGCTCGGGTCAAGCAGACGATGGGCCTTGCATCCTTCCTCGACACCCAAATATACCATAGGTGTACTCCTGTCTTCAAGTTTCTTGATAGGAATTGTTTTCTTCACATACGCTGTGCAACCAAATACCTTCAAGTGTGCAAGATGTGGTTTCCTTCCCTCCATAGCTTCAAACGGGGTGCATTCTCCTAATGCCTTGGTTGGAAGTCGATTCAGCAAATAGACCGCATGCCTTGCTGCCTCTCCCCAGAATTTTGCTGGCACACTCATACTTTTTAGTAAGGACCTCGTCATGGCCATCACTGTTCGATTTGGCGCTACAACACCATTTTGCTGCGGTGTGTAGGGAGCCGTGAGATGTCGTTCGATGCCTGCATCTTCACAAAAACGGGTGAATTCTGTGGAAAGAAATTATCCTCCACGATCTGTCCGAAGTGTTCCAATTTTATGTCCAATCTTGCTCTCTGTCAGAGCTTTGAACTTCCTGAATGCCTGGAATGCATCACCTTTTGCAGCTAGTGTGTATAACCACATCCACTGAGTGCAATCATCAACGATTAACATAAAATACTCACTTCCAGCCAGTACAAGGAGAGATCGGCCCACACAAATCAGCATGAAGGAGTTCGAGGGGTCTTTGTGCTCTGAAACTTGCCTGATGTGGGAATGGTAATCTTGTATGCTTGGCGATCACACATGCTTCACAGAATTTGTCCGGCTTGATCAGCAGTGGTACTCCAACTGCCATCTTCTTCTCTCCCAATAGCCTCAAATCCTTGAAGTTGACATGTCCTAGTCTCGCATGCCACAACCATGATGGATCTTCAAGGCTTGTCAAGAGACAGACTGCCTTGAATGTCTCCAAATTTATCTTGTATAAACGGTTTTGTGTTCTCTTCACCAGCATCAAAAGCTTCCCATACTTGTCAAGCACTTTCATGGTTTCCCCTACCATATGCACCTCAATCCCCTCCTCAGTCATTTGTCCTAAGCTAATGATGTTACTGCATAGCTCTGGGATATAATATACCTCTTTGAGAACCTTCTGATCTCCATTCTTGCAAGTGAATACAATCGTTCCTTTTCCTTGATCCGGACGGTTGATCCGTCTCCAAAGCTTACTCTTAGGTGACACCTTCATCCAGCTTCTTGAAACTTTTCCGGTGACCCATCATATGGTTACTTGCCCGTTGTCAGTACGGTATCTATATTTTCTATCTTCTTGTTGCCATGGCAAAGTTCCGGCACAATCCGCTCTTCATTGAGGAGCACAGAGACTTGTTGTTCCCGCTCCATGCGTGCCCCCTCCTGTGACACTGCCAGCATCAATGCCGGTTCTTCTTCGGCAGCACGGGTGAGATGTGCTTCTTCTTCACGTCGTTTGCTGCGACATTCGGATGCGTAGTGGCCCATGTTCTTGCAGCTGTAGCACTTGATGTGACTTTTGTCACAGACGCTACTCCGGCGATGCGGTGCCTCCTGCACTTTCCTGGCGCGGCATACCCCGGTCGGATCGTCCACGGCTGCGCCCTCGTCCACGCCATCTGCCTCGAACAGTGGCACTGGACCTGCGCCCCCTCTCTCCTGATGAAGCTTCAGCAGTGTCGCCCTTCTGCCGCGCTTGCCACTCGGCATGAGTGAGCAGAAGTTGACCCTGGGCATTGCCAGCACTGCTGCGCTGCCGTGCGGTCCGCTCTTCGTATGCCTTGAGTCGTCCTATCACCTCTTCAAAAGCCATCGTCTCGAGATCATAGAATTGCTCGATCCCAGCGACGACGGGGAGGAACTTGTCGGGGACAGAGTCGAGTAATTTCTTGACGAGAGCTGAATCCTCAAGTGTGTCACCGAGGGAAGCATACTTACTGGACATAGCACTTAACTTTCCAGCGAATTCATCAATTGACTCATTCTCTGTCATCCGGAGGACATCGAACTCGCTCTTCAATGTCTGCAGGCGCGCCTTCTTCACTCGATCTGCGCCAAGGTACCTCGTCTTGAGGCTGTCCCAGACTTCCTTCGTCTTCTTCTTAGCGATCTAAGAAGAACATCTTGGGGGCCTTCGCGGAATGTGTGCACGCGCCACCTTGTCTCTCTTCACATCCGCCTGTGTTCCTTCCGTTGGTTCCACTGCCTCCCACACTCCTTGGGCATCGAGGATCGCTTCCATCTGAATTGCCCAGACCGTGTAGTTCGAGGAACTCAGCATCGGCGAGTGAAACGGCACCCCGCCGCTTTGTTTCACCCCCGTGTGTGGAACTATCGACATCGAGCTAGGCCCGAGGATTCTCGAGTGATCAACCAACGCTCGATACGGATGTTGGTAACAAGCCGAGGATTTCGCTCACTCTCAATCCGAACTTCACACGATCGTATTTTGATTATGAGCAGGAAAAAGCAGAGAAGAGCCGAGTTGAGTTTGGCACTCGAGTTTTCTTCTTTTCTCTCTTGTTATTTTGCTATCGATTACATGCCAAATATAAAGACTAAATCATGGTAAAACATTCAACCCAAGATCCGCATGACACAGGAATAAAGCGTGCGATCCGCACACTACGGAAAACAAAAGCAAATCGACCAACAGAAACTACGAAATCGTTGCTTTCTTGATTATTACGAACTGCTTCCTTTATTGTCTTCGGGTGGTTTGGTCCAACGCAATTCTAGCGATCCCATGTCTGGATTATTTCCTCACAAGGAAAGCTTCGTGTGGTGGAGGATGAACTTGTGCAGCAAAAAGCACAACTCTTACTGGATGAAGCTGCTTCATGGTCACTTCTTTGGTACCGCTATGGGAAAGGTAATACTTTCAAATCACTAAAGATATGTTGTTCTCTCGATCTTTTTTTCCTTGCAGTAGTGGAGACTTTAAGTCAATATTATTTTAAGTAATCACTTTATTGTTTCCCTACGAAATTTCATCTGTTACATGACAGGAAATGAGGAGCTTCCTGCAGAGCTGTTTGCGGTGAGATAGTCTTATAGTTATCAATGTGTTCAAGCCCTTTTTCTGTGCACTTCGTCCTCAGAACTGTAGAATCATCTAAAGTCTGCATTATCTTTATTGACAGACACCGACTACTTCCCATCAGGAGGCTTGCCGCATTGTGGCAGCAGACCTTACGGCACAACTGTGCCTGCGGGTTATACTTTGGCTTGAAGGTCTTACTTCTGAAGCTCTTGACTTGGAGAAAAAGGTAAGAGTGTCGTGCTAGTTTAAAAATGACTTCAGTGTTTTCCATTTCCTGTTGTGAATTTTATGGGAATACTATATTGGCGCATGATTGAGAGGGAATGGAGCGATCTGCCTTTAAGTTCTATAAATTCTAGTATCTCCATGATAACTTGCTTGCTAAGTGAACTAGGAAAGTAAAGAGATCTATCTCAGTTCTTCACATGATATGTTTAATGCCTTATATAGTATACTAGTATTTTAAAGGTAAGGTATTAAGCTACAACGTAATTCTCGTATACACATGTCTATTTCTTAAAGATTATCCTGGCCTTTTTTAGTTAAGCAATTCTTTGTCCCCCCTTGGATTGTTTTATATCTTGATATAACTATATTAATTAATCACACACCGACCTGTAAAGTAGCCGGATATTTGAGAAGTAGGCAATCTTTTAACTTCTATTCACGAGCAAATTTATACCTGACATCCATTTATTTGAGGCGCTTATTCATGTCATGTAGGCGAGAGGATCTCATGTTGGTTCATATCTACCAAGTTCTGGTGTTTGGCATCGTGTACAAAGAGGTACTTAAAAATAAACAATAGTGATTCTACTATAGTGAAGCATGTGGATTTTGATGCTCCAACTCGTGAAGGAGCCCAACTTCATCCTGATGACAAGGTAGGCTATGCATAGTTTAATAGTTACCAAAAAATGCGGTTCGTCCGAGTCGTAGTATGGGGTTCGGGTTTGTAGTTCCTCACTTTTGCTTCCAATTTCCACTATGAACACGAACCCTGTACCCTAAACCGGTTCGGGTTCGACGAATTCGATTCGCGATTCACGGGATTTTATAGCGAATCCGGTAACTATGGGCTATTCATCTGTCCCATATATAGTGTAAGGATCCTCTCAGAGAGGTGACATCTTTTATTATGTATATAACGTAGTTACCGAAATGTGATTAAATGCAAGTCGCCGTACGGGATTTGGGTTCGTAGTTTGCCACTTTTTCTTTCAATTTCCATTGCAAACACGAATCCTATACCCTAAACCAGTTCGGATTCGACAAATCCGATTCGCAAGGTTTCATAGCGAATCTGATAACTATGTTATATAATATTTTATGTAAATGCTGGAAATATGTATTATAATTGGTTCCATCTGACCTTATCAGAAACATTCGTTTACTATTATTTTCCTTGTTTGACAACGGCCCAACATTCACCTCCCTGACCTCATTTTAGCAGAACATGTCTTGGATAATGCTAGTGCATCTAGCCTTCCAAATTTTAATTCTTAACTGGACTCAAGCAATAACACCGGTCTAACAGCTATATAGGAAACAAACCTTGTTCAAGTCATTTTTTTTTTAAAAAAAATCTCATTTCATTTAGCATATCTGGTGAAGTAACGAGAATTTGCCTTTTCTTTATGTGTAAGCAGAAGCAAGATGAATTGCTTATAGAAGATATCTGGTGTAGGATCGTTAATGACAATCAGAGGGGGGTGAATGATTGTGGTAAATTTTTCACAGTGGAAGTGGTTTCTTCCAATCTACTGTTTTCTGGCTTTCCAACCTGACAACGTAATAAAAACACAAAACAAAACAAAACGGCAAAGTGTGTGTGTGTATATATATATATATATATGTGTGTGTGTTAATACTGTAGTAAGTAGTGCATCATATTACTGTAGATTGCAAGTGACTGCAGCAGATTCTTTCGACGAGAGGCGCTACAACTTTCTACGGCACAAACTATTAACTAACCAAGCAATCTACTAATTAAGCTATTAACTAATGCAACACGTCAACTCATGAAGCTTGACAGAAGAAATAATCTTTCGACAAGACAAGCACCGTAAAGTCGATTTCCTATTCGATGTAAGAACCAAAAAGTAAAGCTTCCAATTATTTAATACAATGTATAGGAGATTCCATCAATTGTCAACTCACCTTGAAAATATCCAAAACACTCGGCACATGCATGAATCGAAAGTACATGACCCCAATAATTTTGGCAACTCCTGCTCCGTGAACACATCGCGCGCGCCGCGTTTATCGTGTGAACCGCTGCAAGCCTATCAAATCACCATTGGCGAGCAACGAAATTGATGTTTCTTCCAAAGCGAAAAAACTCAACAAACTAGGTGTCGTCACGGCGAGAATAAATACACCGCTTTCGGGCCGATTCTCGAATCCGAGATCGCACTGCAGTATCTGACCCCAACTCCAATCCCGATCCGGTTTATATATGATCGGTTTATGCAGATATATGTGTGTACACACACTCTAGAACTCTAACAAACCTTCTAACGTTAGCATAAACTCCCATATACGGTCCAACGGTCATAGGACCTAATCGTAAACTTAACACTGATTACACAAGTACCCAATTTTAGACACTCTAAAACTATGTCACGTGTGGTAGCCTCCGAACCGCATCTTCGTAGCTTCAACACGCACCATCCATCTTTAATCTCCATGCGCTCCAACTTGGCTCGACCGCCTCCTCGGCATCCTCGACCCTCGGGACTATGACTTCGCACTGCCATCTCGGATCACCGCCGTAGATCACGATCGCCTCCGAGTTACCACCGCACATGCAAAGACCAAAGCAACATATTTTCCGGCAAAGTTCTTCCCAACTTGGCCGACATAAGTCCACACACCACGACACGCCTCAAATAATATGTGTAAATAACATTGTCAATTATTCATCAACTAAAATATATTAGACTTAGCTACATGGTCTAACAATCTCCCCCTTGATGAATACATTGACAACACTTCAAAATCGAGAATTGAATTTTTGATAAAGAATTTTTTTATTATTTTGCAAAAATAAAATTTCAAAGCTGCAGAGCAAACACTTCAAAACCATAGCAGAAAAACTCCCCCTCAATGCAAGGAAAGCAAATTTCTCCCATTTTTCTCCCCCTTTGACAATGTAATCATCAAGAACTTCAGAGAAAAAGCAATTCTAAAATAAAGGAGCAAAAAGAGTAAAAATCGAGAAGCTTTGTAGATTATCCAAGTCACTTCGCATTGATTTATTAAATTAACCAAGCCATCCTTTTTAGTAGAGCTATCTGGATCATATAAAGTCATATACCATATAGCAATGTCAAAACAAGTCTTTAAAATGATTAAGCAAGTTAAATTAATGACAGGCATCTCAACAATGACAAAGACGATTATAAAGAGCACAATGAGATATCACATTGAAAAGTTAAAGCCTAAAAGTGAAGCAAACTTTAAATTTAGACGAGCTAGCAGTCTCTTATAACAGCCTAATGCTCCACACTCAATTCTTAAGCATGTGGCATGCTTGTAGCATACTTCTTTTCAATGGTGGCATGCTTGTAGCATACTTCTTGTCAATTGAGCATATTTTATGCTCTTTTTTTTATATATACATAGATATGTATGGCATGCTTGAAGCATATATCTTGTCATTTGAGCATATTTTATGCTCCTTTTTTTGTATACATAGATATGTATGGCATGCTTGAAGCATACATCTTTTCAATTTTCTCTTTCTTATTTTTTTTGATAACATGCCAAATTGAGTGAACATAAAAAGACTGTAATTAGAAACATACGAGCTTCATAGTCAAGATTAAAAATAAGATTCACAATCAAGCTAATCTTTTTCAAAGAACATCGCAAGGTGCTAATTATAATCAATCTAGTCAAAGTATACCGTCATGTCATGTTTTAGTTCAAATGTGGCTAATTAATTATAACTAGTCATGAGCAACGCTACACATCACATGAGTAAATATGATAAAGAGAGCTCTATATATCATTTGATTTAAATGGCTTGGACTTGATTATTTGTTTGACAAGTATAATAAACAAAGCTTCTGAAATTTTTAAACGACAAGCTCCTCCTCAGAATAATCCCATCGGGTGCAACACACCCAACTCACTTCGTAAACGAACAAACCGAGAAGAATCCAAAGGTTTTGTGAAAATATCTGCCAACTGATGATCAGTATCTATATGATGAAGCACAACATTCCCTTTATCCACATGATCTCGAAGAAAGTGAAATCTTATATCAATATGCTTAGTTCTTGAATGTTGTACTGGGTTCTTAGCAATACAAATAGCACTAGTATTATCACAGAAAAGTGGAACATTATCCAAAATAATCCCATAATCTTCAAGTGTGGCTACTATCCAAAGTATTTGTGAACAACAACTAGCAGCAGCTACATATTCAGATTCAGTAGTAGATTGAGCAACCGAAGATTGTTTTCTAGATGACCATGTAATAAGTGAATTACCCAAAAAGTGACAAGAGCCAGATGTACTTTTTCTATCAATTTTACAACCTCCAAAATCAGCATCAGCAAAAGATCTTAAACTAATACAGGAAGAAGCAGAAAGCCATATGCCAAAATTTTGAGTACCATGTAGATACCTGAAAATACGTTTGACAGCTTGTAGATGAGAAACACGTGGGGAAGCTTGAAAACGAGCACATAAACATACAGAGAATTGTATGTCTGGCCTCGAAGCAGTAAGATATAAAAGTGAGCCAATCATGCTCCTATACTCTTTTTGATCAACAGTTTCACCAACTTCATCAGGATCAAGGGTCGAAGCAGCTCCCATAGGTGTCATAATAGGCTTGCAATTTTTCATCCCAAAACGACCTAGAAGATCCTTTGTATACTTACTTTGATGCACAAAAATTCTCTCATTTGTTTGTTTTATTTGCAGTCCCAAAAAGTAAGTCAACTCTCCCATCATACTCATCTCAAATTCTTTACTCATCGTTGCTGAAAACTTAGTCACCAAAGCATGAGATGCACTCCCAAAGATGATATCATCAACATAAATCTGAATGAATAATTGATCATTGCCTTCCTTAAGAACAAAGAGAGTTTTATCAACCTTTCCCATGGAAAAGTCCTTTGCTAATAAAAAGTTTTTCAATCTATCATACCATGCTCTAGGAGCTTGCTTTAACCCATACAAAGCTTTTGACAATTTGAAAACATGATTAGGGAACTGTGGATTTTCAAAACCAGGTGGTTGCTTAACATAAACCTCCTCATTTATATAGCCATTAAGAAAAGCTTTTTTACGTCCATTTGAAATAATCTAAAACCTTTAGATGCAGCAAAGGCTAACAAAATTCTAATTGCTTCAAATCTAGCAACAGGAGCAAAGGTTTCATCAAAAATCTAAACCTTCTATTTGTGAAAAACCTTGAGCAACCAACCTAGCTTTGTTTCTAACAACAACACCATCCTCACTTTGTTTGTTTTTAAACACCCATTTAGTTCCTATTATAGAGTGATCAGAAGGAGGTGAAACAAGCTTCCAAACTTTATTACGTTCAAAATTCTCTAATTCTTCATTCATGGCATTGATCCAAGATTCGTCAGTTAATGCATGAGATATATCTTTGGGCTCAAAAGAAGCTACAAAAGCAGAATGAGCATGGGAGTCAGAATCAATAAACCTGGACCTTGTTACTCTTTCGTTTAAATCTCCAATCATTTGTTCAGGTGGGTGTCTCCTTTGAATGTGACGAGGCGCAGAAATTTCTGAAGCACCTTCTTGTTCATTTTCTATATGTGTAGATGAAGTAGTAACTTGAGGATGTCCAACTGTAGCCGCAGTAGTAGAAGGTGTAGAAGGAACTACAGGCGGAGAAATAGTAGGAACCATAACCTCATCTTCATCATCCTCATCGTCATCAACAAATATGCTCTCCCCCTGAACATATGCACTTGTACCTGCATCACTTAGACTAGTGCCTGGACTAGCCTCATCAAAAGAAACTTCACAGGTTTCTATTATTTTGTTAGTCTCCAAAACAAGCACACGAAAGCCACGTGAATGAGCAGGGTATCCAAGAAAAATACCATCAGTTGATCTAGCTTCAAATTTATCTAAGATTCCAGATTTTAACACAAAGCATTTGCACCCAAAAACTCTGAAATGAGATACACTAGGCCTATGCCCAAACCGAAGCTCATATGAAGTTTTACCAAGTTTAGATCTCAAGAATACACGGTTTGAAATATAGCATGCAGTAGATATAGCTTCAGCCCAAAATTTCTGTGGATATCGTGAGGATATGTGCACGATCTCAGGATGATGAGTCAATTGGCAATGGCGTTGTTGGTTTGCAAAATCTCGCATTTTCGGTTTGCTCAAAATTTGTCGGACCACAGCGGTCGATCGGCCGTGGTGTCGAGCGGTCGATCGCTGGTGGAGAATCCGACCGGCCATGGTGGCGGTCCGACCGCCAAAATGGTTTTTGGCTTTTGGAGCTGGGCCAAAAATAGGTTGTGTAGGCAAGTGAGGGGAGTCTCCTGGATGTGGTTCCATAATTTTTGGAGCTCCCAGTCAAAAGTTCTATTCGTTTAAAAATTCCAGAAGGTTTCGGAATTTTTGAGTTGAAAATTTGGCTAAGTCCTTTGGACCGGTCCGACCGCCGTTGTGGGAGCGGTCCGACCGGCATGAAATCGGTCGGACCAATACGTGGAAGGGATCGGACCAACAATGGCTTGAAGGTTAGCCAAGTGTTGCATTGAGTTGGTTTTGATTGTGTTATCATATGAACTTCAATGCTTTATTGTTGTATATTGCATTGCGGAGCTAACGTGGGTCAAGTTGTGAAGAACTTGTTCCCAGAAACGATTTGTTTGTCTATTGCTGTGCAGGTGGCTTGCAGGTCAACGACGTCAACGGTAAGTGGATCGGGACTACGCTTGGAGAGCTGAGGTCCAGAACGATCAGGGATACCGGTTGAGGTCGTGTGACACAAGCATGGTGCAGAATGGGCAAGATGGATCGAACGGGTGGTTCGTTACAGCTGGTTGGATCAGGCGGTGCGGATATCGGTGCGAGTCTCTGGGAGGTTCCGATGGGATTCGGACAAGAGAGGCTTGGCGACGCGATGAGAACCGCTGATCAACCTACACGTGGTGAAGCAGGCGATTGCTTCAAGTGTTAATTGTGTGTGGGTCCCATGTGTAAGTGACCCCAAAAAGGAAACCCTAGCTCTCTAGTATAAATAGGAAAGGGGGAGGTGGAAAACCTTCCAAGCATTTCATTTTAGCCCCTTCTTCCTTTTCTAGGGTTTGGAGGAGAGGAGAGGAGAACTAGGGTTTGGAGTGTGCTCCTTGTTGAGCTCTTGCCCTCCTTGTTGGAGAGGCTTTGTAAGCATCTTGTGTAATCGAACAATCTTGTGATGCTCAATTGAAAGATCGTTTGCTCCCTTTTGTGTTCTTCTCCCTTTTGGATGATTTTGGTGCTTCCTTGATTCAAAGGTTCATGCTTGGTCTCTTGGCCTACTTTATCTTGCTTTGATGTGTGGGATTACTCCTAGAGTCATCTAGATCATCAACCCCCACAAGCAAGTCTTGAATCAAGATTTTCATATTTCTAGGGTTTGTGCACTTCTTTGGTAAAATCTCGAGAGATCGATTCTGCGAAGTGGATCTGACGGATCGTCGCTAGAAATAGGTCTCTAATATCATTAGGGAGGTGTGCTCGAAATTTGGTCAAGTTTTATTGGTTGAATCAAAAGTTGGATCAAATTTCGTTTTGGATTTGGGTGGAGTTTTTCAGTACTGGACTCTACCGGTCCGACCGGTCTTTCAACGGCGGTCTGACCGCCCGTGTATTCGACATCCGGGTTTGCTTGGTCGAACCAGCTGTCCCACCGTCCGACCGCCAATTAGTTGCCGGTCAGACCGCTGGTTGACCGTCGGTCCGACCGCCCGTGGTAGCCGGTCAGACCGCCAGTACCCAGTAAGGAACAGTGAGTTCTTTTCTCCGTTTGTGTCGTGTGGTTGAGGGGTTTATCAAATCCAACACAAGGCTTCCGTTGTGTGCTTACTGATCTTCTTAGCTTTCATAGCTAAAGGAGTAAAGTTCGTGTTGGTTTTTGATTTAGGCGAGAAAGTTTTGAAAGCGCCTATTCACCCCCCCTAGTCGCCTTTCCGGTCCTACAATTTCCTTGGAGTTTTATATTCATCTAGCATTGTTCTAGCCATCTCAACCAAAGTTCTATTTTTCCTTTCAACTACACCGTTTTGTTGAGGAACAGATGGTGATGAAAATTGATGATCAATTCCTTTTCAAAGACAAAAAGATTAAAAGAAGAATTTTTAAATTCAGATCCATTATCACTTCTAATAGCTCTAAGAGATCCTGGAAGATCGATAGATAATCTAAGAACAAGACTTCTAAAATGACTAAAAGCCTCATCTTTAGATGCCATAAAGTAAACTCAAGAATATCTAGAGAAATCATCAACAATCACTAGTACATACCACGTACCATCAAACGACTGAACTCTCGATGGTCCAACTGTGTCAAGGTGTAGGAGCTGTCCCGGTGCATTTGTCATGACCATAGTAAGCGGAGGATGTGAACCTGCACACATCTTACCATGTCTACAGGAAGAACATACTATATCACTTTCATTCTTAAGTTTAGGCAAACCACGTATAAGATCCATACCACTAACACGCGTGAGATGATCAAAACCAACATGTCCAAGTCTACGATGCCAAAAGAATAAATCTTTAGAAATATTGGCAACTAGACACCTAAACTTAGCATCATGTGAAACATCAAAATCAGTTTTAAAAACTCTTCCAAATCTTGAAATTTTAAAAACTAGATCACCTGAAGTATCTAACACTTTACATTCACCTTTCTTAAAACATACTTCAAGATCTTCATCAATCATTTGTGAGACCGAAAGCAAGTTGAATTTCAAGTTCTCAACAAGTGCCACATCTTTAAACATAAACTTTTTATTTACCTTCACTGTACCTTTTGCCAAAACAGATGTAGAAGTAGCATCTCCAAAAGTAACACTTTCAGCTCGAGATGTATGCGAAAGAGAGGAGAACCAACTTTTATCACCGGACATGTGGCGTGAGCATCCGGAGTCCACTAACCATATGTTCTCCTTCCTCGCGCGAGAAGCCTACATAGAGATAAGATGTCGAGGCCTCAAAGACTGGGTTAGAAATAAAACATTTAGGAATCCAGTACTGAGACACACGACAAGTAGGCGCAACACGAGTATTCTTATGTAAAAAATCAGATTTAGCATTACTCATATTTCTAGTCACAAAAGAATGTGCATTCCTCAAATTAGACCAAGCCTTAGCCTTTTCTTTCATTTGTTGTTTGGCTAGTCTAAAGCAAAATTGCACAAGATGTCCATCTTTACCACAATGACTACAAATGTACTTAACTTTATGTTTAACCTGAGAAGTAGAAGAAGCATTTGCATTCACTTGATTAGTAGAAGACATAATACCAGCAGACTTAAAAGCAATTTGTTTTGGTTCAGATATTACTTTAATTTTTCTAGGTTCAAGAAGCTTAACAATCTTAGGAGGATTATTCTTGGCATGCTCAACAGAATTAAATCCTAGACCACGATTTTTCACACTTGTTTTTGACTTATCTAGAATCATATTCAAATTTTTCTTGCTAAAAGAAAATCTCTCCAAAGTGTTCTTAAGATACTCATTTTCTTTAACCATAGTGGGACAAGTTGTGCATTTAACAAGTTCATTCATAAGATTCTTAGAAGCACTAGACTAAGCCAATCTTTCTTTTTAAGTAAAATCATTAAGTTGTCTAGTCAAGGCTTCTATTTCAGTGTTAAGCTTAGGACAATTAGAGCAAGAGGATATCTCATGATAAAGCATCTGTTGAATTATTTCTTGAGATGAGTTAAGTCTAGCTTTTAGCAATTCACAATTAGAGCAAGTTTTAGATTTAGCATTTGAAGTACTTGACTCTAAACATGAAGAAGAACTAAACTTGAGCTTTCCAATTTCATCATTAGCATATTTCAATTTTTCATTACAAGAGTCATGTGCTAATCTTAATTCATTAAATTTAGCAATTACATCTCTAATTTGATCCATGTTTAAGGCATTAAGTGACCTAGCATTCTCTAACTCAGAATGTAAAATTTGACAAGACTCACAAGATCCATCATCAGGAATTAAAACTCTAAGTCTTTCAATTTCAGAATTTAGAGATTCAATCAAAGTATCGTACTTCTTAATCTTTTTATCTTTCTTTTCTAGCACAGTACCAAGTTTAGCAACAGCGTTAGCTAAATCATCATAAGAAGGTTCTACCTCATTGTAGTTATCGCTGTCAAGATCATCACTGTCGGTGGAGCTTTTGCTACTTGCCATTAAACACAACCCAATTAACTCTTTCTTGCCTTTGGGAACATCATCCTCGCTGTCTGTGTCCACATCACTCAAATTAATTTGCTCAAGAGCCGAAAGAACACGATGCACCACCTTGCGATTCATATAGCCCTTCTTTTTATTCTTCATTTTTCCTTTCTCCATCTCTTCTTCCTTCTCATTATCTTCCCTTGCAAATCTTGCTAGAAACTTTGGACATTTGGGACGAATATGATTTAGATCACCACACTCATAACACCTTTGAGGACCAAAATTTCCTCTCTTTCTGGATCTCACATTCTTCAAAGCTCTTGTGAAGCGTGTAGAGAGGAGTGCCAAATCATCTTCCGGGAGTTGCTCTAGCTGTTCATCAGTTAGTGAAGATAAAGAAGACAAAGCAAAGCTAGTAGAAGAATTATCACCATTAGACTTGCTAGATTGTGAAGCTAAAGCAATTGATTCATCACCATTATTTTTTCTAGCAAAAACATCTAATTCATGAGTTTTTAACTTAGAATAAAGTACATCTAATGTAAGTGTACTCATGATAGTAGATTCTCTAATGGATGTAACCTTCATCTCCCATATAGACATATCTAATGCTCCAAGTAATTGACGTGCATTTTCAAAGATCGATATAAGTAACATTAACAAAGACGTAAGTTACTAAGAATTTTATTAAAACGAGCAAAGAAATCATCTATTGATTCACCAGGTTTCATCTCAAAACGCATGTAATCCTTTTTGTACATATCTTGACGTACCTCTTTAATAGTAGATGAACCCTCATGATAATCACATAATGCTTTCCATACCTCATATGCAGATTTAAGATGCACAACACGATCAAAATCACTCCTTCCTAGTCCTTGAATTATCAGATTTCTTGCCTTGCTATTTGTCTCCACTTGTGCTATATTTGCTGCTGACACAGCATCGTTCTCGGGCACTTGATAAGACTTGTAGACCTTCTCCCATATTGCAAAGCCTTGAGCTTGAATGTATGCCTCCATCTTTGCTTTCCAATACTGAAAATCAACACCATCGAAAACACAAGGTTTTGTGGAATACCTATCCGTCGACATGTTTTCTAATCACCGGTTAAGATCAATTAGAAAAATAAACCTGCTCTGATACCACTTGTAGGATCGTTAATCACAATCAGAGGGGGGTGAATGATTGTGGTAAATTTTTCACAGTGGAAGTGGTTTCTTCCAATCTACTGTTTTCTGGCTTTCCAACCTGACAACGTAATAATGTGGATTTCATAGGGATATGCTCCAGATCTTAGGATGATGTGACAATTGGCAATGGCGTTTACGGTTTGTCGTTTCACGTTTTCGACAAAGTTACTGAGCTTCTCGCTCAGGCGGTCCGACCGGTCCTTGCACGCGGTCGGACGTCCCATATCGGTCGGACCGGCCATCCGGGGCGGATCGGACCGCGATAACCAAAAGTGTTCAAATCGAGTTGGGCCAAAAATAGGTGTTGTAGACAAGTGAGGATCCCAATGCACTTGGTCTCATAATTTTGGAGTCTCGATGAAGTTCTCTTGGTTTAAAGTTTCCGAAGGTTTGAATTTGGGAGTTTGAATTTGGCTAAGTCCCAGGGCGGTCCGACCGCTCACGAGGAGCGGTCCGACCGCCATGGGAAGCGTCCGACCGCTCACTGGGCGGTCGGACCGCTTCTACTTGAGCGTCGGCCAACCGTGGCGATGTTGATTTGTTAGGTCAAAGTCATTGGTTTCATGGCATATGATTTGCATGATGCATGTTTTGACTAACATGGGTCAAGTTGTGAAGAACTTGTTCCCGAATCGTGTTTTCTTATCCGTGGTTGTGCGGGTAGCTTGGTGGTCAACGACGGTCAGCGGCAAGGAGAATCGGGACTAGACTTGAAGAGTTGAGGTCGAGCGATTGGCGATGCGGGTGAGGTCAACGACTCAAGCGTGACACAAGATGGACAAGGGTGACCTATTGGCGAATCCATGGCACATGGTGAAGCGGTTTAGGTCAAAAGTTAAAGACGGTAACCGCGAAGCGTGCGTGTGTGACCCGTTTGTTAGTGGGCCTTAACGGGAGCCCAATTAAGTCAAACCCTAAGAGTTTTAGGCCTCCACTATAAATAGGAGGAGATGGTGGCTGCACCTTTCTCACTCTCGCCTTTTTATGTTTCAAAACCCTAATTGTCTTTAGGGGAGTTGAGGTGGAGGCTAGGGCTCTTGATGGTTTGTGGTGAATTTCGTGATCCTTGATTGTCTACTGATCCATGATGGTGTGGATGTAATCCGGCTTCAATCACGAAATCAATCTATGCAAGGTTTGCTTGAGATAAGTCTCTTTTCGTTCTTGCTTTCAATTTGGTGATTTTAGGGCTTTCTTTGATCCGCGAGTTTGTGATTGATTCTTTCACGTGAATTAGCTTGCTGTGATATGTGTGAATCTATCTAGCATTATCTTGATCATCAATCTCTCACGAACAAGCTTTAGGATCAAGTTTTCGTTCTTGCCCGGTTTTAGACCTTCTGTTAATCAATTGACAATTGCTCAAGATCGTTCCAAGAATTATCATAATATTCGATTGGAATAGGTCCTCAATAGCATATAGAAGGTGTGTGCAAAGTTTCATAAAGATTGGAGTTGAGAATCAAAGTTTCACCTAATTGCAACCGTCATCGGCCGATTTTTATCGCTGCGGATCGGTTCGAGTCGGCCGGTCGGACCGCCGTCATCACCGGTCGGACCGATTTTGAGCGGTCCGACCGCCAAAGACAACGCCGTCGATCCGCCGCAATCGGTCCGACCGGTTGAGTATAACGGTCGAGACCGCCCGTCTTTGTGAGTCTTGGTAATCTTAGTTGATTTTGTTATATTGCTTAGGGTTTAATTGGATTCAATACTAGTCTTCCATTTGTCTTGGTATATTGATCTTCATAGCTCTCTAATAGCTACCGGAGTTAAATTGTATTGAGTTCATAAATTGTGAAAAAGTGAGCGTGCTCCTATTCACCCCCCCTCTAGTCGCCTTTACGGTCCAACAAGTGGTATCAGAGCCCGGTTAGTTCAATCTTGATCTTAACCGGTCACTGAACTTTGGCGATGGATAAGTTTTCTACTAAACCGCATATCTTCGATGGGCACGACTATGCCTATTGGAAGAATCGTATGCGCGTCTTTCTTGAGAGCGAGGGACAAGCTATTTGGGATGTTGTTAGAGCCCATTGGTTATTCTGAAATTGCTACACCGCTCGCAATTCTTTTGGCTAACAACAATAAGGCTAAGAATCTTTTATATGGTGCACTTGGTAGACAAGAATATGATAGAATTTGCAATCTTTCAACTGCGCATGAAATTTGGAACACTCTCGAAACATATCATGAGGTTCGTCCCAAATCAAAAAGGTGCGCCAAGCTGTTTACAAGCGTGAGTACAATAAATTGAGATGCGTACCTGGAGAGAGCATCGATGACATTTTCAGTCGCTTTAATAAAGTAATTAATCAAATGAAAGCTGTTGATATTGAATATTCTCAATCTGAAAATGCCACCCATCTCTTGGCTGCAATCAACACCAAGGAGTGGGAGATGAAAGCTACTGCTATAGAAGAAAATGTTGATCTTTCAAGTCTTACTTTAGAATTGCTTTATAGTAAACTCAAGACTCATGAAATTAAAAGAGTTGATCATCCTAAGAAAGATAATTTAGCTTTGGTAGCAGATCCTCTCAAAAGGCTTTTGATGACTCTGTGAATCTTCTTACGGATTTTCATTTGCTTGTTTATCTGCTATTCATGAAGAGAAGCTTGAAAGTATTCTGAAGCAGAGTTAGCTCTTCTAGCTAAGAAATTCACACGGGCCTACAATAATGTGAGAAACAAAAGAGAGGTGGTCCGTAACATGCTATGAATGTGGTGAGCTCAATCATATCCGACAAATTGCCCCAAGTGAAAGGTAAGAGCAATCATAAGGAAGGAAAGCCGACTTGGAAGAAGCCTCCTTTCAACAAATCAAGGTATGAGGCAAATAAGCTTGTGAAGGTCGCCACCGGGTCCTTGCCGCTTTGAGGATCAATCCTTGAGCGATGTGGATACCGGAGTGAGGAGGACAAGGAGGAGGAGATCCTCAAGGTAAAAGAAAGGAAGGCCAAAGACTTCAGCGGCATGTGCTTCATGGTGACACGGACGACATTGATGATAATGAGGTATCTTTTTCTTATGATGAGCTTTACGCTAAATATGATTCTATAGTTGAGCAATTGCTTAGTCAAGATGAAGCGCTTGAATTTGTTATGACAAAAATAATAAATTAGAGTCAAAAATTAGCAAACTGAAAGTAGAGCTTAAAACGCTAAGACTCTTGAACTGATGAATGTTTATCTTGTCATGCTATGCATTCTCAAATTACCAAGTTACAATCTGCTCATAATATTTGTGTACAACAACTTGAGAATGCTAAATCTGAACTAAATGAAATTAAAAGTGCTCCTTGTGAAAAATGTTTAGAATCTAGTAAATTGATTGCTTTTGATGTTTTTGATTCTAGCCCTTGCACTTCATGCTTAGAAAAGAACGTGAAATCAAAGATATCTTAGAAGTCGCTAGAGTCACATATGCTAAGCTTAAGGACAATATTGAAAATACTACTTGTGCTTCATGTTCCACTCTTAAGCTTGAAATTGCTTTGTATAAGGAAAATCTATGGATAAAACTTGTGATTATTGTGTTAACTTGAGAAAGAAAATGCTTACCTTCATGATACATTAGAAAAATTTTCTAAAGGTAAGAAACAATTAAACATGATTCTTGACAAGTCTAAAACTCCTTATAAGAAGCAAGGTTTAGGATTCAATTCTTTTCAAGACAATTCAAACCCAAAAGTCATTCAAGTCTTGGAAAAGGTTTAATTGAATTCAAAACCCAACTCAAAAAATATCTTTTAAATCTGCAGGTTTTGCCCAACCTTGTATTAATTCAAATGGTGCGTCTTCTAGTGGTACCAAGTACCATTGCACTTATTGCAAAAAGGTGTACATTTGATTGAATATCATTAGCGAGGTTGAAAAATGATAGGAAAAATTTTGATAGAATTTCATTCATGCAACCTAGAGCTTCTATGAGACATGGTAACACCGAAAAGAATAAACTGGATTAGGATTTTTATCTCATGCAAATCATTATGTTTCTAGACATCCTAATTCTAATGTGTATCAAATCGGCGATCCGATCACGGTGGTCACCGGTCGACCGTTCGGTCACCGGTCGGACCACAACAAAGCCGATTAGACCGCCCATGGACAGATTCAAGTCTCATTTTAATTTAAACATTGCTCATAACCAATGTTAAATGAAATCAAGGATAGTACTTCGGTTTGTATACTCCTTGCGGACGTGTATCTCGATCTTGGATTCCTAAATCTTGTTTATCTAATCCCAGTTGAGACACATCGTTCTTTGCTCCTTGATTTTTAGGATTACCGCGAAAGGGAAGAACACGTGGTTCGTTGACTCCGGATGTTCACGCCACATGACCGGGAACTCAAAATGGTTCACCTCCTTCACGCGAGCAACAGGTGATGACTTCATCACTTTTGGAGATGATACACAAGGGCGAATTGAAGGAACAGGATCAATTAGGGTAAACAACAAATTCATTCCAAAAGATGTCGCTCTTGTGGACAAGCTTAGGTATAATCTTCTTTCTGTTCTCGACTTCTTGATGATGGTTATGAGACTGTTTTTAAGAAAAATGCTTGTCGTGTGCTTGATTCTACTGGTGAGCTTGTGTTTGGAATCTCTAGAGTTGGTAGAATTTTTGGAGCTGATTTTTCAGAATCTCTTGCTGGATCTCTTAAATGTTTGATTACATCTTCTTCTGATTTCTGGCTTTGGCATCGACGTTTGGGGCACATTGGTTTTGATCATCTGACACGAGTTAGTAACCTTGATCTCATGAGAGGTTTGCCCAAACTCAAAGCTGTCAAGGATGCTGTATGTGCACCCTGTAGGCATGGCAAACAAGTTGCCGCCTCACACCCTTCTGTGACTATGGTTATGACTGACGGACCAGGACAGTTGCTTCATATGTGTAACACCCCAGCCCAACATTGAGCCTGGAATGCCACTAAACTACTATAACCATCTAATTTACATCAACTTACTATAAAATTTCAGCAAGCATAACAACATTAAAACCTATCCACGAGTCACAACAATACAAGCATAATACTAAGACAATCATAGATAAATTAAACCTAGGAGCATAGCAAAATAATAAACCAAGATTAACATAAACCAAGCATCTAAGGTTATTCAATACCATCATGTCCTAGATATAAATATTCATGTCATTCTAAAAGTTTCTCATGTCCAATGAATCAACTAATTGGGTGAAGTGCATGATTCCAAGTGCGCTAGCCCTTCCCGGGTAAAACATCATCACTGGTCACCTAAAAACAACAATAAAGCAAGAATGAGTCCAAGACTCAGCAAATACATAATAAAGCCATAAACAATAGTTTATTAACCATAATCAAAGTTATCATCATCATCCATTTACTTAATGCCATTGTCATTCTCAAACAAACAATCCATATTCCATATAGGTAAAGTTGCACAGTTTAACAATTTACTTAGATATGCGAATGCACCAACATACTCATGCTCATATGCATCTCATCAGCTGATACCGGTATAGCGGAGTGTTCACCCGTCGATGACACACTCAATCCTTCACTCCCGTGAAGTCCCCACCAAAGTAGGATTTTATCTAGAGCTCTCCGGACTAGTCATGTATCTTTCTCACCGACCTCACCGGAATAGTTACATGACTTTCTCACCGACCTGGCTTATGCAACCCATGTCATGATGAATGTAAATGATGCAACATCTTTATTTATTCATCAACATAGTCCATCTCATTAACTCAATATCTCCTCCTCATTATCTCAATATCATAATCTCATTCACTCAAGGTCATCAATATCATGTATAAGAACAAGCTGAACGAAAGCATAATAAATAGCATGATAAGTAACAACAAGGATCATGGTGAACAACTCATTGTTCACCACTCTACCATGTACTTGCCTTCCGCGCTGTGACGAGTTAGGAGGCAACGACGGAATTTCTCCACTCCTTGCCCCACCGCCTACACAAATATTTATTCGAAATAAGAATAATAAGATATGACGGCTACAAGCGCTTTACCATAACCTCTATATAATCAACATAACCAAAAACTCAAAATGACGAATTAACTAATCAGCCAATATCGGCCCTTCTGATCAGCAGTACGAGAAAAATCGTAATTAAATATCTATAACTCCGAATGACTTGAAACCAGTGCTCAAATACTCTTAACGTAACAGGCTACGAAACTCTAGTTGGTGAAATACTTTGATTCGGCCAAAACAGTGGCCTAAATAACAGTTGAAAACACTAACAGATATCTGCCCAGATTTCAGAACAGTGGTAAAGAAAATGTCATAACTTTTACTCTACAGATCCAATTGAGATGATCCTTATCAACTCAAAAAGATACTTTCAAGGGCTACAAAAACCTAGTTGGGTGGAAGTTCTGAATCGGACTCTAACTAGATCAAAACCGAGGGGTAAACCGACAGTTCCAAATTCTCAGGCAGACAGGACAGCGCGCGATTAAAACTTCATATCTCCTAAACCGTAAGGTGGAATCAAGTGATCTCGGTGCCAAAAGAAAGATAACGACATCAGGAACAAAACTCTAGAAGACGAAAATACCAGATTCGGCATCTAAGTAAATCATAATGGCCCGACAAGAAAATCTTCCAAATCACGTCAGCTCTCCTGGACAGTCGCGGTAAAACTACCATATCTCTTAAACCGTAACTCCAAATCGGATGATCTCGGTGCCAAAAGAAATCTAAGACCAAGGGCTACAACTTTCTAAGAGGTGAGAAGATCAGAAAACGTACGTAACTTACCCAAATCTGACGAACAAAATCGTGCCCGCATAACAATAAGATATTCTCATGCGATCAAAATCAGCAATAAGGCAATCTAGAGTAGCGGGAGTCGCCTTGCGACTAAGAGCATCAGCAACTACATTGGCCTTGCCTGGATGATACTGAATAGTAAGATCATAATCCTTGATCAACTCCAACCACCTCCTTTGCCTTAAATTCAGATCCTTCTGAGTGAAGATATATTTGAGACTCTTGTGATCTGTGAAAATATCACAAGGCTCGCCGTATAGATAATGCCTCCAAATCTTGAGAGCAAAGACAACTGCAGCCAACTCCAAGTCATGAGTGGGATAATTCTGCTCGTGCTTCTTTAACTGTCTCGACGCATAAGCAATCACCTTACCGTCTTGCATGAGAACACAGCCAAGACCCACTCGAGACGCATCTGAAAAGACTGTGAATCGCTTTCCCGGCTCGGGAAGAGTGAGAATAGGAGAGGTCACCAACCTGTCCTTCAAAATGCAGAAACTGCGCTCACACTCATCAGTCCACTGGAATTTCACACCTTTCTGAGTAAGCTGAGACATCGGTTTGGCGATGATAGAGAAATCCTGCACAAAACGCCGATAATAACCAGCCAAACCCAAGAAACTCCTCACCTCCTTCACACTAGTCGGCCTCTTCCAATCCACCACTGTGGAGACCTTGCTAGGATCAACAGCAATACCCTGAGGGTTAATCACATGACCCAGAAAACCCACTTCTGAAATCCAGAACTCACACTTCTTCAACTTAGCATAGAACTTGTGCTCTCTCAAAGTATCTAAAACCAGCCTCAAATGACGCTCATGATCCTCATTGGTCTTGGAATAGATAAGAATATCATCAATAAACACCACCACGAAGTCATCTAGATACTCGTGTAACATGTTGTTCATGGTTTCCATAAAAATGGCAGGTGCATTAGTCAATCCAAAGGACATAACTTTATACTCATAATGCCCATACCTGGTGGAGAAAGCTGTCTTCTCTATATCCTGCTCACGCACTCGGATTTGATTATACCCTGACTGGAGATCAATCTTGGAGAACACTTGAGCTCCATTTAACCGATCAAACAAGTCCTCAATGCGGGGCAACGGATATTCGTTCTTGATTGTGACTGCATTAAGCGCACGGTAATCAATACACATACGCCAACTCCCATCCTTCTTCTCTGGAATGTAGCAGAGCTCCCACGGCGATACACTACGCTGATCAAACCTTTAGCCAACAAATCATCCAATTGCTTCTTCAACTCGTCCTAAAACGGACGTGCTAATCGATATGGAGACATCGAGATGGGACGAGTACCCGGAACAAGATCAATGCGAAACTCCACGTCTCGCATGTGGCAAGCCTTAAGCTCACCGGGAATACATCCGGTAATCACTAACCACCGGAATCTCCTCAATCTGCGAAGCCACACTCGGTTTCAAGGCAAGAGCTAAAAGAAGTCCATTTTCATCGCACGCGACCCGGAACAGATCCAGTAACATCGAAAGAGAGCGCGGAGGCGCACTCCCCTGAAAAGTCAAAGTCTCCCCAGACGAGGTCTGCACAGAGACTGTTCTACAGAAACAGGATATCACAGCTCGATAAGAATGCAACCAATCCATACCCAAGATAACATCGAACGGCTCCATTTGAATAACTATCAAATTCGCCGTGAACTTCTCTCCATCAATGACAATAGAACACCGAGGACAAACAGTAGAGCTAGCAATAATACCCCCAGGAGAACTAACCAACACTGATTGAGAAATCCACTGCATACTCAAATTCGCTCTCCTAGCAAACGCCGTTGAGACAAACGAAAAGGTAGCCCCCGAATCAAAAAGGACTAAAGCATTAAACGAATCCACAAGCAAAGTACACCACCACGTCAGACGACCATGGACTCACCGTAGGCATGGCGTACACTCTGTGGCGCCATGGCGAAGAAGACGACGCCGGGCGGCGAGCCCCAACAATCTGTTGTGGCGGGCGGTAAGCCGGTCGTGCAACCCGAAGCGGTGCGAAGGTGGCGGTGCCGATAGTACCTATTTGGCGCCTAAGCCGAAAGAAATGGCATCGCCGGAGGAGCAATCATCATCGGAAAGATCCTCGGCAGGACCCATCAAGAAGAAGACGATGGCACAGCTCCCACTTGATCACGCTTAGCGGGTTCTCGCGACACCCGCCTCCTTGTGACCCGGCCGGCCACACCGACGGCAATCTCCGTCCAAGTGCACTCAGCAACGACGTGTCCATCACCACACTTAAAGCAAAGCATGCCCCCTTCGGGACAGACGAAGAGCCGGAGTACCGCAAAGGACGAGGCGCCAAGAAGGAACGGCCTCGATTGCTTAGACCAAAGATCGGTCCTCCTTGAATCTCTTGAAAGGTGTCGAGCAGACCACTTCCCTCACTAGAGCTCCTCTTCCGTCACCACCGGCTACCATCCACCGAGGCTTGTCGCCTTTGTGAGTCGCATCTCCAACTCCATGCCCCTAGCTTGCTCCACAACAGAGTCAGTAGTCACGGAGTGGAGTAGCTCCCAACACATGTCGGTACTCGAATTGAGACCCCGACGAACCTCTTGGCCTTCGAAGATCATCGTTCACATCAAGGAACAAAGCGAACCAAGTTGTTGAACTCACCTCATACTCAAGAATAGACCTCTTCCTCGAGCAAAGGTCGTCAAGACAACCTCCATCTTCTCAACAAAAGAGTAGGGTAGAACTTCCCTTGAACTCGATCAACAAAGTCCTCCCAAGTGATCGGCCCTTGAGTGGCGGTCCTCGAAGACAACACGCCCCCCACCAAATATCTCGCTGCCCTTTCAAATGAAAGGCCACAAAGCGGACCCTCGATGTGAGGACATCTCTAAAGCTCCAAATCGCCTCTCCATGTAGCGCAACTGGATCCATTGCTCGACCGGTGTGCCCGACCCATCAAACGAATCCAACCTCAACCCCATCCACTCGGTGACATCCGCGCTCAGAACCGTGGATGTGCGACAGAGCAACAACAGATGCCGCAGAAGAATGTCGCGGCTACCGCTGACGAAGAGCACGGATCTCTCCCACCAACTCTCTCAAGAAAGCAGGGTCTCGTCTTGGACCACAACCGAGGCGGGTCAACAAAGAACCCCCTCGCCATCGACTAATCACACAGAGGTGGCTCCACGGAACCTCTTCCGCGACCCCGACCTCCACGCATCATGGCCACCACGACCACGCCCTCTACCCCTCGGCATAGCTATCAACCACAATCAACAATACACAATGAGTTCAAAGCTCAAAATAAACTCATCCATCAATAAACAACATAACTAGGCGTAAAAACTATATTCGTACCTTTCTCTAACCTCATCATGCACTAGTGTGTCAAATTTTAGGTTAGTTAACCATTAGCAAATTTTAGTTGATTTACTAAACTAAAACAAATTTTAACAATTTTAGTTTGCCTAAGTTGTTAATCTATTCACCACGGACCTAAAGCCCGCTCACGATACCAATCAGTAACACCCTTTGACCAACACTGAGCCTAGAATGCCACCACACTACTCTTTCTACTGATAAATATCGACACACTATAAAATTACATCAAGGAAACAATGATAATCATATCAATGGATCACAAACGAACATGTATAATTATGGATCAAGCGACAATAAATAAGCAATGGGAAATTATAACCAGGCAAATAATCCAAAGCAGCATCAACCAATGAATCCAAATGAATAAAGCAAATAGTCTAGTCCAAATGATATCCTAAACATTATTCAATAACTAACATGTCCAAGTGTAAATCAATATTGAATGAAAAGATTATCATGGCGAATGATCATGTGATGTCCATGTGCTCTACTCGCTCTCAGTTACGGCATCCTCGAAGGTCACCTAAAGACAACAATAGAGCAAGGGTGAGTCCACGACTCAAAGAAACACATCGATATACAACGATAATAATAAATCAACAAAGAATCAATAACTTCATTATCATCACAGCACTTTCATTAATATTCTCACCATTAATCTCATTTATGAATGCAACTCTATTCTACATGTCCACATGCACTTCTTTCACAGATATCAGGTATAGCGTGAGTGAATGCTCATGACAACATTCACTCTCAAGCCCGTTCCTCCTCAAGGATCGGGACCTCCTCCACTCCGTGGAGTTGTGATCAATCATGATCACCTTCTCTTATGCAAAGATGCTTATGAATGCAAACATGCAAACTCCATCATAAACATCATATCCAACTTTCATCATGCTTGTCAACAAAGATATAAACATACCAATTCATTGTTTGCAATTAAACCAAATAAAAGCACAACAATAATGGTAATAGAAGATAAAGAAAACAGTGATCGATCATTGATCGCTGTCTACCATGCACTTGCCTTTACTAGTTGCGACGCACGATTTGATTAGAAGACGGCAACAAGCACGACGCCTCTCCTATATTAAATACACCAACTTCAATACAAATTACAGCAACAAGAATAGCAATCAAAATGCTTCGCTCCTACACGTCCCCAAATATAACACGTTACGCCGGTACCGACTAGTTACCCATAGTTGTCCTGTTACTAAAAAGAGCGTAACTTTTGACTCAAAAGTCCGATCACCACAAACCACCCCATTCTGGATTCTTTATAAAATTATCCACATTTTCTTAGATTACAGAGACTTCTAATTAAATCATCTAACCCTCCGTATTTAGCCCGGAAAGTCGGTCTGTCCGCTTCGGAACAGCAGTCTTACTAAATTCATAACTTTTGTTTTATCCAACCAAAATGCGCGTTCTCAGATCCTACAGAATCATTGGACAATTATCTACAACTTTCATGTAGATCAAAAACTCTAATTAAGCTATTTACTATTTTTACTTTACAATCTACCAAAACAGCGCCTAAAGACGACAACCTAAAAACAGCGGCCTTCTCAAAATCATAACTCGAAATCTACTAGTCCGATTGACATGATTAAATATGCTATAGAAAGATATCAAAATTATCTACAGTTAACTAGAACTACTAATCACGTTATTAGCAATACCATGTAAAATTGCATCACTACATTATTTAATAGCACTAGTTGTTTGCAATCATATATAACTACAAGACAAAATAGTTAATCACTAACTTTCCAACCGAGACATTAATTACCTCAAGTATTGGTAACCACAATCAAAAGAACTAATTAGATTCCTCCAAAGAGGCCTCCAAATCCGTTAACAAACAAATCACCGAGCAATAATAACTAACCTCTTCTAACTCAATATTACTCACAAAGACCGAGTCGGCGGCGGAAGAAATCAAAGCGGCTCGGCCAAGAACACGGCAACGCGGGCAGATCGCTTCACAGCGCATATGCGCAGCCGGCCTTCACGGCGGCTCCACCCGCGGCAACGCAGCGCGAAGGTCTTCGGCCCCTGGATCGACAACGCAGGACTAGCAACAGAATCTCGGCAGATCGCCACGGCGTGAGAAAGCACAACAGCGGCGTTCTCACGCGCAGGGGCAAGAAAGACGCGCATGCGAAGGCACTCGGCGATCCCACGCTGCCAGCAAGTCTTCGGCCAAGCAATGCTCGCAGAGAAAGCAAATACAGCGAGGAGCACGGCAGCAGCAGCCTCGGGCGCAACAGATCGCAGCAGCTTTTGGCGGCAGTGCGGCTGGATCACGACGCCGAGAGCTAGCGAAGAAAATCATGGCGGCGCAAGTTTGCAGAGGCAAAAGGAAAAAGCCGGCGCGGTGGAAAAAAAAGACTAAAAAGGCTAGGGTTTCTAGAAAAACCACAAATCTCTTTATATAGCTCATAAAAAATCCTAAAATTCTATTTCTCCCAAATTCTTTTTATTTAATTACGCGCAAGCCCTTAAGACGATTTTATGTATACTATTCGATTAATTACGCTCAGGCCCTTAAGACGCGATTAATAATATTAATATTATTTTCAGGGTATTACATTCTACCCCTTAACGGAATTCGACTCGAATTCTACTCGCTGCTCTACTCAAAAAAACCGCATACTGAAATTAAACAACAAAACAACACGCATGCCGACGTGAACAACTCGGATATTGCTCGCGCATGCGAGACTCCAACTCCCAAGTCGCCTCTCTCGATCGATCGTCCACAAAGACCTTAACGTATACCAACGCCTTGTGCCTCAAAGACTCGCTCCGACCTCTCCGAATGCGCGGGGACGCGACTCAACCGTGAGATCTTGCTCAATAGTCGTGGTTCTAATGAAATCTTATGCTCGATCCTCAAAACTTTCTCAAAGATCGAGACGTGAAACACATTATGAACTCCACGCATGGACTCAGGAAGATCCAAGCGGTAAGCTAACTTCCCAATTCTTGCAATAATCGAGAACGGTCCAACATACCTCGGGCTAAGCTTCCCTTTGGTACCGAACCGAACAATGCCTTTAGTGGGAGACACTCTCAAGAGCACTGTCACCCACCGCAAACTCCAAGTCACGCCTCAAATCAAGATAACTTTTCTGTCTACTCGAGTGCTAATGAGATTCTCGCCTCACCATGGCCACACGCTCAACGGTCTTCTGAATCCAATCCGGACCCAAAATTGCCTTCTCTCCAACTGCATCCCAACAAAGTGGTGATCTGCACTTCCGCCCATAGAGAACCTCAAATGGCGCAGCTCTAATACTGGAATGGTAACTATTATTATAAGCAAACTCGCAAGTGGCAATCGGTCCTCCCAACTACCCTTCCAAGATATAACGCAAGATCGCAACATGTCCTCTAAAGTCCGAATAGTACGCTCGATCGCCCATCTGCTCGAGGATGAAACGCAGACTAAAGTGAGCCGAGTGCCCAATGCACTCGCAGACTCTCCCGTAACTTGAGACAAACTTCGCATCTCTGCCGAAATGATGGTCTTTGGCACACCATGCGCCTCACTATTTCGCACATAAATAGGAGCTAGATCACTCACCGAATTTGTCGTGCGAATAGGAATGAAGTCGCAGACTTCATCAATCGATCCACCACTACCCAAATCGCATCCTTCCTCACGGCGAACGAGGCAACGCCACCACAAAGTCCATAGAGATATCATCCCAAGGCCACTGGGGTACCTCCAAAGGCTGCAACAATCTCGCAGACGCTTGTGCTCACTTTCACTTGTCGACAAACACCACAGAAGCCACATAATTAGCAATGTCCACCTTCATTATTTTCCACCAAAATTTCATTTCAGATCTCGATACATCTTAGTCTCACCAGATGAATATTAATGCGGAGTGCGATGTGCCTCCCTCAAAATATCATCTTTGACCTCCGCCTTTTGTGGCACGCAAAGGCGGCCTTTAAACCTCAAAGTACCAAAATCATCCATACTGAAATCACCCTCTTTACCCTCATCTAGACGCTTCCTAACCTCCTGTAAAAGCCGGTCACTCTGCTGTGCTTCCCGCACACGGTCTGGAATAGCTGACTCAAGAATCAATTGTGTCTCAACATGTGTCGTGCCCGCATAACAATAAGATATTCCCATGCGATCAAAATCAGCAATAAGGCAATCTAGAGTAGCGGGAGTCGCCTTGCGACTAAGAGCATCAGCAACTACATTGGCCTTGCCTGGATGATACTGAATAGTAAGATCATAATCCTTGATCAACTCCAACCACCTCCTTTGCCTTAAATTCAGATCCTTCTGAGTGAAGATATATTTGAGACTCTTGTGATCTGTGAAAATATCACAAGGCTCGCCGTATAGATAATGCCTCCAAATCTTGAGAGCAAAGACAACTGCAGCCAACTCCAAGTCATAAGTGGGATAATTCTACTCGTGCTTCTTTAACTGTCTCGACGCATAAGCAATCACCTTACCGTCTTGCATGAGAACACAGCCAAGACCCACTCGAGACGCATCTGAAAAGACTGTGAATCGCTTTCCCAGCTCGGGAAGAGTGAGAATAGGAGAGGTCACCAACCTGTCCTTCAAAATGCGTAAATCTAGCGCCACACTCATCACCCACCGAATTTCACACCTTTCGAGTAAGTGAGACATCGGTTTGGCGATGATAGAGAAATCCTGCACAAAACGCCGATAATAACCAGCCAAACCCAAGAAACTCCTCACCTCCTTCACACTAGTCGGCCTCTTCCAATCCACCACTTTGTGGAGACCTTGCTAGGATCAACAAAGAATACCTCGAGGGTTAATCACATGACCCGTAAAACCCACTTCTGAAATCCAGAACTCACACTTCTTCAACTTAGCATAGAACTTGTGCTCTCTCAAAGTATCTAAAACCAGCCTCAAATGACGCTCATGATCCTCATTGGTCTTGGAATAGATAAGAATATCATCAATAAACACCACCACGAAGTCATCTAGATACTCGTGTAACATGTTGTTCATGGTTTCCATAAAATGGCAGTGCATTAGTCAATCCAAAGGACATAACTTTATACTCATAATGCCCATACCGTGGAGAAAGTCGTCTTCTCTATATCTCGCCACGCACTGGATTTGATTATACCCCGATCGAGATCAATCTTGGAGAACACTTGAGCTCCATTTAACCGATCAAACAAGTCCTCAATGCGGGGCAACGGATATTCGTTCTTGATTGTGACTGCATTAAGCGCACGGTAATCAATACACATACGCCAACTCCCATCCTTCTTCTCTGTGAACAGAACAGGAGCTCCCCACGGCGATACACTACGCCTGATCAAACCTTTAGCCAACAAATCATCCAATTGCTTCTTCAACTCGTCCTGAAACGGACGTGCTAATCGATATGGAGACATCGAGATGGGACGAGTACCCGGAACAAGATCAATGCGAAACTCCACGTCTCGCAGTGGCAAGCCCTAAGCTCACCGGAATACATCCGGTAATCACTAACCACCGAATCTCCTCAATCTCCGGCCACACTCGGTTTCAAAGAAGAGCTAAAAGAAGTCCAGCCATCATTGCACGACGACCGGAACAGTCCGACCAACATCGAAAGAGAGCGCGGAGGCGCACTCCCCTGAAAAGTCAAAGTCTCCCCAGACGAGGTCTGCACAGAGACTGTTCTACAGAAACAGGATATCACGGCTCGATAAGAATGCAACCAATCCATACCCAAGATAACATCGAACGGCTCCATTTGAATAACTATCAAATTCGCCGTGAACTTCTCTCCATCAATGACAATAGAACACCCAGGACAAACAGTAGAGCTAGCAATAATACCCCCAGGAGAACTAACCAACACTGATTGAGAAATCCACTGCATACTCAAATTCGCTCTCCTAGCAAACGCCGTTGAGACAAACGAAAAGGTAGCCCCCGAATCAAAAAGGACTAAAGCATCAAACGAATCCACAAGCAAAGTACCTGCCACCACGTCAGACGACCACGGACTCACTGTAGGCATGGCGTACACTCTGTGGCGCCATGGCGAAGAAGACGACGGGGCGGCGAGAGCCCCAACAATGCGTGGCGGGGCGAGTAAAGCCGGTCGTGCAACCCGAAGCGGTGCCGAAGGTGGCGGCCGCCGAGAGTACCTCTTTGGGCGCCCAAGCCGAAAGAAATGGCATCGCCGAGGAGCAACGATCATCATCGGAAAGATCCTCGAGCAGACCCATCAAGAAGAAGACGATGGCACAGCTCCCACTTGATCACGCTTAGCGGGTTCGCGACACACCCGCCCTGTGACCGGCCGCCACACCGACGGCAATCTCCGTCCAAGTGCACTCAAGCAAGACGGTGTCCATCACCACACTTAAAGCAAAGCATGCCCCGCTCGACAGACGAAGAGCCGAGTACCGCAAAAGGACGAGGCGCCAAGAAGGAACGGCCTCGATCGCTAGACTCAAAGATCGCGGTCCTCCTTGAATCTCTTGAAAGCGTGTCGTTGACGCACCCACTTCCTCACTAGAGCTCCTCTTCCGTCACCACCGAAGCTACCACCCACCGAGGCTTGCGCCCCTTTGTGAGTGCATCTCCAACTCCATGCCCCTAGCTTGCTCCACAACAGAGTCAGTAGTCACGGGTGGAGTAGCTCCCAACACATGTCGGTACTCGAATTGAGACCCAGACGGAACCTCTTGGCCTTCGAAGATCATCGTTAGCTCATCAAGGAACAAAGCGAACCAAGTTGTTGAACTCACCTCATACTCAAGAATAGACCTCTTCCCTGAGCAAAGGTCGTCAAGGCAACCTCCATCTTCTCAACAAAAGAGTAGGGTAGAACTTCCCTTGAACTGATCAACAAAGTCCTCCCAAGTGATCGGCCCTTGAGTGGCGGTCCTCAAGACAACACGCCCCACCAAATATCTGCTTACCCTTTCACCAAAGGCCACAAAGCGGACCCTCTGATGTGAGGACATCTCTAAAGCTCCAAACTGCCTCTCCATGTAGCGCAACCAGTCCGCGGCCTGGACCGGTGTGCCCGACCCATCAAACGAATCCAACCTCAACCCCATCCACTCTCGGTGACATCCGCGCCAGAACCGGTGGATGTGCGGCAGAGCAACAACAGATGCCGCAGAAGAAGGCTGCCGGCGCCTGTTGACGAAGAGCACGGATCTCTCCCACCAACTCTCTCAGCAAAGCAGGGGTCTCGTCTTGGACCACAACCGGAGGCGGGTCAACAGCAACCCCTCGCCATCGACTCAATCACACTGGAGGTGGCTCCACGGAACCTCTTCCGCGACCCGACCTCCACGACCGCGCCACCACGACCACGCCCTCTACCCCTCGGCATAGCTATCAACCACAATCAACAATACACAATGAGTTCAAAGCTCAAAATAAACTCATCCATCAATAAACAACATAACGGGCGTAAAACTATATTCGTACCTTTCTCTAACCTCATGCACTAGTGTGTCAAATTTTAGGTTAGTTAACCATTAGCAAATTTTAGTTGATTTACTAAACTAAAACAAATTTTAACAATTTTAGTTTGCCTAAGTTGTTAATCTATTCACCACGGACCTAAAGCCCGCTCGATACCAATCAGTAACACCCTCACCAACACCGAGCCTAGAATGCCACCACACTACTCTTTCTCTAATAAATATCGACACACTATAAAATTACATCAAGGAAACAATGATAATCATATCAATGGATCACAAACGAACATGTATAATTATGGATCAAGCGACAATAAATAAGCAATGGGAAATTATAACCGTGCAAATAATCCAAAGCAAAGATCAACCAATGAATCCAAATGAATAAAGCAAATAGTCTAGTCCAAATGATATCCTAAACATTATTCAATAACTAACATGTCCAAGTGTAAATCAATATTGAATGAAAAGATTATCATGGCGAATGATCATGTGATGTCCATGTGCTCTACTCGCTCTCGCCATTCACGGATCCTCAAGGTCACCTAAAGACAACAATAGAGCAAGGGTGAGTCCACGACTCGGCAAACACATCGATATACAACGATAATAATAAATCAACAAAGAATCAATAACTTCATTATCATCACAGCACTTTCATTAATATTCTCACCATTAATCTCATTTATGAATGCAACTCTATTCTACATGTCCACATGCACTTCTTTCACAGATATCAGGTATAGCGTGAGTGAATGCTCGCGACAACATTCACTCTCAAGCCCGCTCCTCCTCAAGGATCGGGACCTCCTCCACTCCTGTGGAGTTGTGATCAATCATGATCACCTTCTCTTATGCAAAGATGCTTATGAATGCAAACATGCAAACTCCATCATAAACATCATATCCAACTTTCATCATGCTTGTCAACAAAGATATAAACATACCAATTCATTGTTTGCAATTAAACCAAATAAAAGCACAACAATAATGGTAATAGAAGATAAAGAAAACAAAGGATCGATCATTGATCGCCGCTCACCATGCACTTGCCTTTACTAGTTGCGACGACGATTTGATTAGAAGACGGCAACAAGCACGACGCCTCCTATATTAAATACACCAACTTCAATACAAATTACAGCAACAAGAATAGCAATCAAAATGCTTCGCTCCTACACGTCCCCAAATATAACACGTTACGCCGGTACCGACTAGTTACCCATAGTTGTCCTGTTACTAAAAAGAGCGTAACTTTTGACTCAAAAGTCCGATCACCACAAACCACCCCATTCTGGATTCTTTATAAAATTATCCACATTTTCTTAGATTACAGAGACTTCTAATTAAATCATCTAACCCTCCGTATTTAGCCCGGAAAGTCGGTCTGTCCGCTTCGGAACAGCAGTCTTACTAAATTCATAACTTTTGTTTTATCCAACCAAAATGCGCGTTCTCAGATCCTACAGAATCATTGGACAATTATCTACAACTTTCATGTAGATCAAAAACTCTAATTAAGCTATTTACTATTTTTACTTTACAATCTACCAAAACAGCGCCTAAAGACGACAACCCTAAAAACAGCGGCCTTCTCAAAATCATAACTCGAAATCTACTAGTCCGATTGACATGATTAAATATGCTATAGAAAGATATCAAAATTATCTACAGTTAACTAGAACTACTAATCACGTTATTAGCAATACCATGTAAAATTGCATCACTACATTATTTAATAGCACTAGTTGTTTGCAATCATATATAACTACAAGACAAAATAGTTAATCACTAACTTTCCAACCGAGACATTAATTACCGCAAGTATTGGTAACCACAATCAAAAGAACTAATTAGATTCCCTCCAGCCGAGGCCTCCAAATCCCGTTAACAAACAAATCACCGGAGCAATAATAACTAACCTCTTCTAACTCAATATTACTCACAAGACCTTTGAGTCGCGACGGAAGAAATCAAGACTGGCTCAAGAACACTAAGCAACGCCGCGGATCGCTCACGGCGCGGTATGGCGTGCAAGCCGCTCGGCGGCTCCACCCGCAGACAACGCGAAGGCGTAGGTCTTCGGCACCGGGATCAAGAACGCAGGACTAGCAGCGCAATCTCGGCAGATCGCTCACGGCAGCAGGCGACAGCGTAGCGGCAGCGTTCTCACGCGCAGGGGGCAGCAGCACGCGCATGCAGTGCACTCGGCAGTCCACGCGGCCAGCAAGTCTTCAGCCGCAAATTGTCTTCAGCAGAAAAAGCAACAGCAGGAGCACGCAGGCGGCGCGATTTCGGGCGCAACGGATCGCGAAGAAATTTTTGGCGGCATGTGCGGCTTGGATGCAATGCACAGAGGAGGCGCGCGAAGAAAAATCTGGCGGCGCAAGTTTGCAGAGGCAAAAGGAAAAAGCCGGCGCGGTGGAAAAAAAAGACTAAAAAGGCTAGGGTTTCTAGAAAAACCACAAATCTCTTTATATAGCTCATAAAAAATCCTGAAATTCTATTTCTCCCAAATTCTTTTTATTTAATTACGCGCAAGCCCTTAAGATGATTTTATGTATACTATTCGATTAATTACGCTCCGACCCTTAAGACGCGATTAATAATATTAATATTATTTTCAGGGTATTACACCAAATTTCTGAAATTTTCGAAAACCAAGAGAATCCAACTGGAACTAGAGAGTCATCATCGCATCCACGCAATGCTAACTCTCCACCAAAAAGGTTAAATCCCAAAATTTGACATTTCAACACGAAAACAAATCCATTTTCTAAATAGGCGCTTTTAATGAACACCACGATGACCAAAGAAGAAACCACTCGAATGCCCAAATCAAATACTTCTTTTGGTTTGTCTGAATTAAAATGAATCAGACATGCCAACACAACGCCAACTCAGATTGCGGAAAACAACAGTCAACAACACATAACTCAAACGAAATCAGGAAAACGCTTCACTAACCGAGTAAACATCCTTTTCCTCAGTTTCTCTTTTAGGAGTAAAACTTCTCTCGAACCTTGGAATTCGAATTCATCGCATACCACATGAGCTTAAACCTTTTAATTGAACATCCTCAAATTATGCTCAAACTGAAATACATCATTAACACCATTGTGAAGAGGCTCCATTGAATCCTCTAATTACTCTAGGCATCTCATTCTACTAATCAACATTAATTTGATTGAAGGCACCCAAAGCGCTACAAAATAGATCCCACACAATCACATTACCTCTAATTTTCAAGAACAACTCAGAATCCTCAGTACACACGCTCATGTACTACATCAGAAAGGTTCTATCAATGATCATTCCACTGCTCAGGAAACTCTGTTATTCTACTTTCTTTACACACACTCATTGTGTGACTAAAGGTCTAGCATAAAAACGTAAAGCCCATATTCAACCTCTAAGACTCTTACCATGAACTTCTGGTATACTTGATAGAAAATTATTTGATCGGATAACTAAAATTCCTGGAATCCAAACAATATCCTCAATCATTAATATCAACATTCCTCACTAATCAAGTAACTGCCTAATGTGATTAGTTTCACCAAACTTGAACCCACTAAACCACACTATTCCATTTCACCCACACGACCGCAACATACACATTCGCAGGACTCTAACTAATTGACCAAGTTCCAAACTTTTGAATATTTCAATATTCCACCGACATGAACAAGGGTTCTTGAATTACAATTCACTACTGGTTTTACTAGTTGTAACAACATAATCAGTTTTACCTCAACGACCATCATTCCTTTAGGATCCAATTCTCCACAAGATTTATATCACAAACTCAATTCTTCCTCCAATGCTCTTGAAATAACTTACAACATCAGGTCTCACATCAACATATACTTGACCACTACTAACCGGATGCCACTGTATACCCTATATGGTTTTGTAAAACAAATTGATGAAGTGGCAAATAAAATGTTTTTTTCAAAGACCCGAAAAAAATATTTTCTTTTCATAACAAACATAAGACCGGGAGAAATAGACAAATAACAAGGATCTCAGAAAAGCAAAAGCGAAGACCACAATTGAGGGCACAAGTCCCACAAAAAGAGAATATGAAATCTCAAATAAAACAAAGCACCACTTTTGAAAATCGAGAAACTCCTATGGGGCAAAAATAGAAAGTTTAGGCACACTTCAAGTAAATCATGAGTTACAAAACTTGACTTCGATCTCGAATACTTCTACTTCACTCTTTCTTTAACAAGGAAAGTAATTTTTTTTATAACGTCACGTTGCTCACTCAAACAAGAAAAGTTGTAAGACCAAATCACGTGAATCACTTAAGAACCAATAAAGCTTTCCAACAAGCCACTTGCTCAATCCAATCCCAGCTACTACATAAACCATGAACTACAAAAGATCACAGATGCAAAACTTGAAATTTTTCATTTGAGCGATACCACGAGTGACGATCAAATTACCTTCTTTCTATAAGAATCGACAACACACTACCAATCTATTGCTGATAATCTTACTAACATCCAGAATAACACACTGTTAACGAAAATTCATCATAGTCTACCCTTCCATTGTACAGCTCTCTAAAAACTCACCAAATTGTTTCATACTACTTTATCATCTCGTCCTCAAATCGAGAGTCCACCAAAAGCTTACAAACCCACTACAACAACAACTTTATTTTAGCAGAGATCTACTACACAAATCAAAATGTTATACCAAAACTCTTTCATTATGGACATGCTATCGTCTCACAATTCCACTATCATGAAAGCATAGGCCACCAATTAAATCCCACAGTTCAACTCTTATAGATGCTCAACACCAAACGTCAACACACAATTGTTGCACTCCAACCACTGTTGCTATCAACTGGCTTCATCAAGAAATCTAGATGCTACCTACTTTCCTTTTCAAATCACATGAATAATCACAAATATATGTTCAACTGTCCATCCTCATATTCATATTTCGGTGCAAAATCCCGACAAAACTTCTAAAATCATAGCCTTCCATCGATCAAAAAGTCTCAACAACTCTGCAACCAAATTCGTCCAATTATTCTAGTTAAAATAACTATCTAGAAACTCCTTCCATAATATAAAATCATCTAGTATCTACAGATAAGATAACTCCAAGATTAATATCCACTATAGTAATAATCTAGCATCTCCCAACTTTTTCTTCCCACACAAGAAGATTAATCCACCGAGACCAACTAATCCAACAAGTTTAGCAAAACTAAATAATTTTAATGATCATACCGGTCATCAATGTTCTACAATTCTTAATAACTCCTTTTAATCCAATTAGGTATAGCCATACTATTAATCATAGTTCATCAAGAACTACCACATGACACCATCAAGTTAATCAACTTTCCTTGCAAGGTTCTTGGTTAAGATTGATTATACACCACACTACAGACCCAACTTGATAACCCATACCACATCCATTAATTTATTTAATTACAACCTTTAACTTAACCACAACAAGACATCGCTAAAGGGTTTTAATATTTTCTTTTATAACAGAGAAGCATTCAACTTCAATACTCAAAATACCCAAAAGAAATACATTGGGTCGAAGCTTCCACATGTTAAAGAACTTGAAAAAGAAAACTTTCGTTATCCAAAATACCAAGCTAACAAATGAGTCATTTTTTTCCCAACAAGAATGGCAGATCTCTCGTGAAAAGATCAACCTTGCAAATTAACGACGTTCACAAGAAACAACAACAGATCAACAGTCAGGAGAACAAATAATAACTTAATAGAACCAACAAAGACTAATGAAAATACATCAACTGCATTGTAAATACTAACCAAGAAAATTCATCAACCGCAACTATAACATGAATAATCAAATTCAAACTAAAGGAAGAAAACAACTTTTCTAAAGAAACATAACCTCAACACCTGTAACTAAGTTACCCGATGTAAACACTTCACCACTATCATACAACCAACAGTGATATAACTTGGCCATGCCTATGGCCACAACCACAATCTCTACCTCTCGACTATCATGACCCATAGCAATCACATAATCAAATCATAAGTAGTCAGAACCAATTCATAACATAAATCATCAATACAACATAACGGAAGCGTAAATGCGATACTCATCCCATTACCATCCCATCGCACCAAAGGTGTCAAAATTTTAAGTTAATTAACCATTATCAAATTTTGGTTTATTTTACAAGTCCTAAAACAAGTTTTAGCAATTTTAGGTTAACTGAGTTATTAATCTATTCACCACGGACCTGAAGCCCGCTCTGATACCAACTGTAACACCCCAGCCCAACATTGAGCCTGGAATGCCACTAAACTACTATAACCATCTAATTTACATCAACTTACTATAAAATTTCAGCAAGCATAACAACATTAAAACCTATCCACGAGTCACAACAATACAAGCATAATACTAAGACAATCATAGATAAATTAAACCTAGGAGCATAGCAAAATAATAAACCAAGATTAACATAAACCAAGCATCTAAGGTTATTCAATACCATCATGTCCTAGATATAAATATTCATGTCATTCTAAAAGTTTCTCATGTCCAATGAATCAACTAATTGGGTGAAGTGCATGATTCCAAGTGCGCTAGCACTTCCCGGGTAAAACATCATCACTGGTCACCTAAAAACAACAATAGAGTAAGAATGAGTCCAAGACTCAGCAAATACATAATAAAGCCATAAACAATAGTTTATTAACCATAATCAAAGTTATCATCATCATCCATTTACTTAATGCCATTGTTATGACAAAAAATAAGAAATTAGAGTCAAAAATTAGCAAACTGAAAGTAGAGCTTAAAACTGCTAAGACTCTTGAACCTGATGAATGTTTATCTTGTCATGCTATGCATTCTGAAATTACCAAGTTACAATCTGCTCATAATATTTGTGTACAACAACTTGAGAATGCTAAATCTGAACTAAATGAAATTAAAAGTGCTCCTTGTGAAAAATGTTTAGAATCTAGTAAATTGATTGCTTTTGATGTTTTTGATTCTAGCCCTTGCACTTCATGCTTAGAAAAAGAACGTGAAATCAAAGATATCTTAGAAGCTGCTAGAGTCAAATATGCTAAGCTTAAGGACAATATTGAAAATACTACTTGTGCTTCATGTTCCACTCTTAAGCTTGAAATTGCTTTGTATAAGGAAAATCTATGGATAAAACTTGTGATTATTGTGTTAACTTGAGAAAAGAAAATGCTTACCTTCATGATACATTAGAAAAATTTTCTAAAGGTAAGAAACAATTAAACATGATTCTTGACAAGTCTAAAACTCCTTATAAGAAGCAAGGTTTAGGATTCAATTCTTTTCAAGACAATTCAAACCCAAAAGTCATTCAAGTCTTGGAAAAAGGTTTAATTGAATTCAAAACCCAACTCGCAAAATATCTTTTAAATCATGCGGTTTTGCCCAACCTTGTATTAATTCAAATGGTGCGTCTTCTAGTGGTACCAAGTACCATTGCACTTATTGCAAAAAGGTGTACATTTGATTGAATCTTGTTGGCGAGGTTGAAAAATGATAGGAAAAATTTTGATAGAATTTCATTCATGCAACCTAGAGCTTCTATGAGACATGGTAACACTGAAAAGAATAAACCTGGATTAGGATTTTTATCTCATGCAAATCATTATGTTTCTAGACATCCTAATTCTAATGTGTATCAAACTGGCGGTCTGACCGCTGGTGGTCACCGGTCTGACCGTTCTGGTCACCGGTCGGACCGCCAGCACAAAGCCGGTTAGACCGCCCATGGACAGTTCAAGTCTCATTTTAATTTAAACATTGCTCATAACCGAATGTTAAATGAAATCAAGGATAGTACTTCTGGTTTGTATACTCCTTGCAGACGTGTATCTCAGTACTGGATTCCTAAATCTTGTTTATCTAATCCCAGTATTGAGACACATCGTTCTTTTGCTCCTTGATTTTTAGGATTACCGCGGAAAGGGGAAGAACACGTGGTTCGTTGACTCCGGATGTTCACGCCACATGACCGGGAACTCAAAATGGTTCACCTCCTTCACGCGAGCAACAGGTGATGACTTCATCACTTTTGGAGATGATACACAAGGGCGAATTGAAGGAACAGGATCAATTAGGGTAAACAACAAATTCATTCCAAAAGATGTCGCTCTTGTGGACAAGCTTAGGTATAATCTTCTTTCTGTTTCTCAGCTTCTTGATGATGGTTATGAGACTGTTTTTAAGAAAAATGCTTGTCGTGTGCTTGATTCTACTGGTGAGCTTGTGTTTGGAATCTCTAGAGTTGGTAGAATTTTTGGAGCTGATTTTTCAGAATCTCTTGCTGGATCTCTTAAATGTTTGATTACATCTTCTTCTGATTTCTGGCTTTGGCATCGACGTTTGGGGCACATTGGTTTTGATCATCTGACACGAGTTAGTAACCTTGATCTCATGAGAGGTTTGCCCAAACTCAAAGTCGCAAGGATGTCAGATGTGCACCTCAGAGGCATGGCAAACAAGTTGCCGCCTCACACCCTTCAGACTATGGTTATGGTGACGGACCAGACAGTTGCTTCATATGTGTAACACCCAAGCCCAACATTGAGCCTGGAATGCCACTAAACTACTATAACCATCTAATTTACATCAACTTACTATAAAATTTCAGCAAGCATAACAACATTAAAACCTATCCACGAGTCACAACAATACAAGCATAATACTAAGACAATCATAGATAAATTAAACCTAGGAGCATAGCAAAATAATAAACCAAGATTAACATAAACCAAGCATCTAAGGTTATTCAATACCATCATGTCCTAGATATAAATATTCATGTCATTCTAAAAGTTTCTCATGTCCAATGAATCAACTAATTGGGTGAAGTGCATGATTCCAAGTGCGCTAGCCCTTCCCGGGTAAAACATCATCACTGGTCACCTAAAAACAACAATAAAGCAAGAATGAGTCCAAGACTCAAAGAAATACATAATAAAGCCATAAACAATAGTTTATTAACCATAATCAAAGTTATCATCATCATCCATTTACTTAATGCCATTGTCATTCTCAAACAAACAATCCATATTCCATATAGGTAAAGTTGCACAGTTTAACAATTTACTTAGATATGCGAATGCACCAACATACTCATGCTCATATGCATCTCATCAGCTGATACCGGTATAGCGGAGTGTTCACCCGTCGATGACACACTCAATCCTTCACTCCCGTGAAGTCCCCACCAAAGTAGGATTTTATCTAGAGCTCTCCGGACTAGTCATGTATCTTTCTCACCGACCTCACCGGAATAGTTACATGACTTTCTCACCGACCTGGCTTATGCAACCCATGGCATGATGAATGTAAATGATGCAACATCTTTATTTATTCATCAACATAGTCCATCTCATTAACTCAATATCTCCTCCTCATTATCTCAATATCATAATCTCATTCACTCAAGGTCATCAATATCATGTATAAGAACAAGCTGAACGAAAGCATAATAAATAGCATGATAAGTAACAACAAGGATCATGGTGAACAACTCATTGTTCACCACTCTACCATGTACTTGCCTTCCGCGCTGTGACGAGTTAGGAGGCAACGACGGAATTTCTCCACTCCCTGCCCCACCGCCTACACAAATATTTATTCGAAATAAGAATAACAAGATATGACGTGGCTACAAGCGTTTTACCATAACCCTCTATATAATCAACATAACCAAAAACTCAAAATGACGAATTAACTAATCAGCCAATATCGGCCCTTCTGATCAGCAGTACGAGAAAAATCGTAATTAAATATCTATAACTCCGAATGACTTGAAACCAGTGCTCAAATACTCTTAACGTAACAGGCTACGAAACTCTAGTTGGTGAAATACTTTGATTCGGCCAAAACAGTGGCCTAAACAACAGTTGAAAACACTAACAGATATCTGCCCAGATTTCAGAACAGTGGTAAAGAAAATGGCATAACTTTTACTCTACAGATCCAATTGAGATGATCTTTATCAACTCAGAAAGATACTTTCAAGGGCTACAAAAACCTAGTTGGGTGGAAGTTCTGAATCGGACTCTAACTAGATCAAAACCGAGGGGTAAACCGACAGTTCCAAATTCTCAGGCAGACAGGACAGCGCGCGATTAAAAATTCATATCTCCTAAACCGTAAGGTGGAATCAAGTGATCTCGGTGCCAAAAGAAAGATAACGACATCAGAAACAAAACTCTAGAAGACGAAAATACCAGATTCGGCATCTAAGTAAATCATAATGGCCCGACAAGAAAATCTTCCAAATCACGTCAGCTCTCCTGGACAGTCGCGGTAAAACTACCATATCTCTTAAACCGTAACTCCAAATCGGATGATCTCGGTTCCAAAAGAAAGCTAAGACCAAGGGCTACAACTTTCTAAGAGGTGAGAAGATCATAAAACGTACGTAACGTACCCAAATCTGACGAACCAAATTGTTGTACTGCAGGGACGAGGGTGGCGGCCGGTTGGAGAGGGGGAGGAGGGGGTGGCGGCTTGGGGAGGGGAAAAAGGGGAAGGGGGAAGGGGTTTTAGGGTTTAGGGGGGGAGAGATACCCCCTTTGGCCAGCCCCCTCATGGGCCACCCTGGGCTAAGGCCCAGAGTCCAGGTTGCTGAAAAAAAACACAGAAAACCCCCTGAAGAAAAAACGATTCAGATTTTCCCATTAGCTCATTCTTCTGAAACTTCTTCTAGTACGTCGATTTACTTTTGGGGTATTACAATATGGATACTGTTGGTCCTGCTAGAGTCCAGTCAGTCGGTGGAAATTGGTATATTCTTGTTATAGTTGATGATCTTTCTAGATATACTTGGGTGTTCTTTCTTACTTCAAAAGATGAAGCTTTTGGTTATTTTATGACCTTGTTCTTCGCTTGGCTTCGAGCTTCTGGTGCTTTGAGAGCGATTCGCATGATAATGGCACGGAGTTCAAAAATGCTTCTTTGCTTCTTTTTGTCTTGGCGTGGTATTGAGCATCGCTCTCCTCTCCACACGTCCCTCAACAAAATGGCGTGGTGGAAAGGAAGAATAGGACCTTGGTCGAAATGGCTAGGACGATGCTAGATGAGTATAGCACACCGAGGAGATTTTGGGCGAAGCTATTGCTACAAACTTGCCATATTGCAAATCGTGTCTTTTGAGACCTTCTTTAGGCAAGACTCCTTATGAGCTTCGCTTTGGTAGAAAACCCTCTGTTTCACATTTTCGAGTTTTTGGATCAAAATGTTTTATTCTTAAGACAGCAACTTAGATAAATTTGAATCAAGAACTTTTGATGGGTTATTTCAGGTTATCCCGCTCATTCGAGGGGTTTTCGGTTTTAATATCGAGACTAACATTATTCGGAGACTTGTAATGTCACTTTTGATGAGACTAGCCACGAGCTAGATCTATTGCTCTGAGATGATTTACAGTGATGAGAGTATTTTTGTGGAGGAAGATGAGGACGGTTAATATCATTCCTTCATCTGCGCACTGCTCTCAAGCGCCCATATCGATACAAGAACTCGCTCGTCTACTTCACCTTCGCTTGAGGCTCTCGCGCATCTTCATCATCGCAGATACTGCGGAGGTCGAAGAAACGACATCTCACCCGGCGCCCACTTCGCATTCAGAGACAAAGATCCTCCTGAATGTATAATAGGTAATCTACATGAGCGAGTCACTCGCTCTGTATAATGATCCAAATCTCTACTCTCATTCGGCTTTTGTTGCTTCTTTTGAACCCCGCGATATATCACATGCTTTATCCGATTCTAGCTGGGTAAATGCCATGCATGAGGAGTTAGAGAATTTTGAAAAAAACAAAGTTTGGAACCTAGTAGAACCTCCTAGTGGTCATAATGTTATAGGAACCCGTTGGGTGTTTAAGAATAAACAAGGTGAGGATGGTTCAGTAGTTAGAAATAAAGCAGATTGGTAGCTCGTGGTTTCACCAAGTTGAGGGTTAGATTTTGATGAGACATTTGCTCCTGCTGCTAGACTAGAAGCCATTCGCATTCTCGCTTGCATTTGTCTGCATCAAAAGGTTTTAAATTATATCGATGGATGTTAAAAGTGCCTTTTTAAATGGTTTCATAGATGAGGATGTGTATGTTAAGCAACCCCCTGGTTTTGAGGATCCTAAATATCCAAATCGTGTTTTCAAGCTATCTAAAGCATTGTATGGTCTTAAACAAGCCCCTAGAGCATGGTATGATAGACTTAAGACCTTCTTGCTTAAAAATAATTTTGAAATGGGTAAAGTGGATAAAACCCTATTCATTCTTAGACGTGACAATGACTTCCTGCTTGCTCAAATTTATGTGGATGATATTATCTTTGGTGGTTCCTCTAATGCTCTTGTTTCCAGCTTTTCTGACACTATGTCCAGGAATTTGAGATGAGTATGATAGGAGAGCTTAATTACTTTTGGGACTTCAAATCAAGCAATGCAAGGAAGGAACTTTCATCCATCGACGAAGTACACTAAAGATCTACTCAAACGCTTCAACATGGGTGATCGCAAGCCAATTTCCACTCCCATGGCAACTTCGATTTTGGATCCGGATGAGGAAGGAGAAGTCGTGGATCAACGCGGTACCGCAGCATGATCGGCTCCTTCGTATTTGACGGCCTCGAGACCGGACATTCACTTCACAAGATGCCTTTGTGCAAGATTTCAGCGTCTCAGAACTTCCCATCGCCAAGCCGTTAAGCGCATATTCGGTATTTACACTCTACCTCTTATATGGCATTTGGTATTCTGCTCTTCACTTTGTCCATTAGAGGTTTTTCGATTCGATTTTGCGGTGTCATTTGTTAGATAGGAAGAGTACCTCGTGCACTGTCACTTCCTAGGCACTTCTCTTGTATCTTGGTCTTCTAGGAAGCGGTCTTACATTGCACAATCCATCTTTGAAGCGGAGTATGTAGTCAGCGCTAGTTGTCAGAGCTGATTTTGTGGATGACGCCCACTTTGAAAGATTATGGGTTAAACTTTGCTAGTGTTCCTCTTTTCGTGATAACACTTCGCTATTAATATTGCTAAAAACTCATTGCAACATTCTAGGACTAAGCACATAGACATTCGCCACTTCCTTAAAGATCATGTTGAAAAAGGTGATATTGTGATGCACTTCGTAGAGTCCGAAGCTCAATTGGCGGATATTCTTACCAAGCCATTAGATCAAACCAGGTTTGCAACCTTGAGAAGTGAGTTAGGGGTAATTTATCCCTATGGGTTGGTTTGAGGGGGAGTTTGTCCTTTTCTAATCTTTTCTTGTTCTTTTGATCTTTTATTGTTCTTTTTCTGAACTTAGTGATCTTTTCGAACTTTTTAGGTTTTTAGGCTTTTTCATTGCATCTCATTGTGTCATATTGCATTCATATGAAAACTCCAACAAGGTATGAAAAATTTTAAAAAAAATGCATTGTAATATAAGTTTTTCTGTTTATCTTTAAAAATTTGATGAAGCTTTGCCTATTACCCTTTAGAGCTTTTGTATTTCAATTCTTGCTCAATGTCATGTCTAGTTCTTTGACTTGCTAGAATTATCATGGTTTTACATGTGTAGCTAAGTCTTTGCTATATGTGCTAGAACCTTTTAAACAACTCAAACTAAGAAATTGCAATTTGTGGATGTTTTAGCGAGTTGCGTAATTAGTGCTCCTCTTGTGACATTGGCCCTGTCAGAATTGCTTGGTTAGCTCTTTGATCTAAAATTGACCATTACTTGAGCTTTTGTGTTCTTGAGATTATAAAACTGCTCTTGTGAAAAATGAAAATCAAGATTGTCTTATGCTTAAATTGTGCCAAACTATTCTTACGAGGCCTTGTCAAATGACATGAACTTGGAGATAGTTTGATGAACCGACGATCTCATGGGGACCGCTTGTCGAAATGACATGAACCTCAAGATTTGTCGCCCCGGTAGAAGCTTAGAAAGAGTTTGTGGATGGCTCCTAGTCCAGGATCTTCTTTACTAAGATATACCTTTAATCAACTTTTGGTCGAAGCTTAGGATGAGTTTGTGGATGGCTCCTAGTCCAGGATCTTGTCACTAAGTTAGATCATTAGTCAACTTCAATATTCAATGCAAATGAGAAATATGTTGACAAATGGGCGTTTACAAAATATTGAGCAAAATGATTCAATACGGGACTTGATTGACTCTTAATGTGGTCTTTGTTAGATTTTTGATCTCACTTTGACATTTTGACATGGCCAATTTCACTTTAGGATCCTGTTGATGACCTTGTTTGAATTTGAAGCGTTGCTTAAATTGATCAAATCTACTGCTTTACTTTTGAGCCTTTGTGCTTAGCTTTGATATATATGTCTTACCATGATCTTGCTAGCGCTGTCAGGCTTGATATGCTGTTTGTGCAATATTCGAGATACTGGCTTGTTCTTTCGGGTAATCTCCAAAGCTTCTTGTAATCAAAAATTGAAAAATATAAAAATGAAGCCACTCCATTGCACTTCATGCATACTCCTCTTTTTACTTCTTTTTGTTTCTGCTTCTTCTTTTATTCTATATTTGTTATCTCTGGATGAGAAGAAGGCGTGATTCCTTGATGAATCCATTGTCAAAGGGGGAGAAGTTGTGTTAAATGAGAAGAAAAGATGTGTTAATTATTCTCTATTTCTTTATTGGGGGAGAAGATTGGGGGAGAAGTTTATACAAAGGGGAGAAACTGAAAATTTGAAATTTGATGATCATAGTGAGGGGGAGTTCTTGAGTTGCATTCTTATTGTCTTATTGAATATTCTGAACTTGAATTGCATTCTTTTATCCTCACAATGATCATAGGTCAATTGAACAATTGTTCTTTCATATGGACCTTATGTGAGAATTTTGACCCTTTTCTGGAAATCAAAGTTTTTATGCTTTCTTTTGCCTTGTCTCACATGCCTATACTATTCGATGCCACTTGGTCATGTTCATTGCTTTTCTTGCTTATGGACCAAGTTGTGCCTTTGTCGTAAAACCGCGAGTAAACTGCGTTTTCAAACCTCTTACTTACATTTTTCGGATAATTGCCAATGTGTTCATCAAGGGGAGATTGTGGATTTCATAGGATATGCTCCAGATCTTAGGATGATGTGACAATTGGCAATGGCGTTTACGGTTTGTCGTTTCACGCGTTTTCGACAAAGTTCTGAGCTTATCGCTCGGGCGGTCCGACCGGTCCTTGCAATGGTCCGACCGGTCCCATATCGGTCGGACCGGCCATCTGGGGCGGTCGGACCGGCGATAACCAAAGTGTTCAAATCGAGTGGGCCAAAAATAGGTGTTGTAGACAAGTGAGGGATCCCAATGCACTTGGTCTCATAATTTTGGAGTCTCCAGAAGAAGTTCTATTGGTTTAAAGTTTCGAAGGTTTGAATTTGGGAGTTTGAATTTCGGCTAAGTCCCAAGGGGTCGACCGCTCACGAGGAGCGGTCCGACCGCCATGGGCGGTCCGACCGCTCACTGGAGCGGTCGGACCGGTTTCTACTTGAGCGTCGGCCAACCGTGGCGATGTTGATTTGTTAGGTCAAAGTCATTGGTTTCATGGCATATGATTTGCATGATGCATGTTTTGACTAACATGGGTCAAGTTGTGAAGAACTTGTTCCCGAATCGTGTTTTCTTATGCGTGGTTGTGCGGGTAGCTTGGTGGTCAACGACGGTCAACGGCAAGGAGAATCGGGACTAGACTTGAAGAGTTGAGGTCCAGAACGATTGACGATGCCGGGTGAGGTCAACGACTCAAGCGTGACACAAGATGGACAAGGGTGACCTATTGGCGAATCCATGGCACATGGTGAAGCGGTTTAGGTCAAAAGTTAAAGACGGCGCTCATGAAGCGTGCGTGTGTGACCCGTTTGTTAGTGGGCCTTAACGGGAGCCCAATTAAGTCAAACCCTAAGAGTTTTAGGCCTCCACTATAAATAGGAGGAGATGGTGGCTGCACCTTTCTCACTCTCGCCTTTTTATGTTTCAAAACCCTAATTGTCTTTAGGGGAGTTGAGGTGGAGGCTAGGGCTCTTGATGGTTTGTGGTGAATTTCGTGATCCTTGATTGTCTACTGATCCATGATGGTGTGGATGTAATCCAGCTTCAATCACGAAATCAATCTATGCAAGGTTTGCTTGAGATAAGTCTCTTTTCGTTCTTGCTTTCAATTTGGTGATTTTAGGGCTTTCTTTGATCCGCGAGTTTGTGATTGATTCTTTCACGTGAATTAGCTTGCTGTGATATGTGTGAATCTATCTAGCATTATCTTGATCATCAATCTCTCACGAACAAGCTTTAGGATCAAGTTTTCGTTCTTGCCCGGTTTTAGACCTTCTGTTAATCAATTGACAATTGCTCAAGATCGTTCCAAGAATTATCATAATATTCGATTGGAATAGGTCCTCAATAGCATATAGAAGGTGTGTGCAAAGTTTCATAAAGATTGGAGTTGAGAATCAAAAGTTTCACCTAATTGCAACTTCGTCATCGGGCTGATTTTATCGCTGCGGATCGGTTCGAGTCGGCCGGTCGAGACCGCCATCATCACCGGTCGGACCGATTTTGAGCGGTCCGATTGCCAAAGACAACGCCGGTCAGACCGCCCGGCAATCGGTCCGACCGGTTGAGTATAACGGTCAGACCGCCTGTGCTGTGAGTCTTGGTAATCTTAGTTGATTTTGTTATATTGCTTAGGGGTTTAATTGGATTCAATACTAGTCTTCCGCTGTACTGGTATATTGATCTTCATAGCTCTCTAATAGCTACTGGAGTTAAATTGTATTGAGTTCATAAATTGTGAAAAAGTGAGCGTGCTCCTATTCACCCCCCCCTCTAGTCGCCTTTACGGTCCAACAAATAAAAACACAAAACAAAACAAAACGGCAAAGTGTGTGTGTGTATATATATATATATGTGTGTGTGTGTGTGTGTTAATACTGTAGTAAGTAGTGCATCATATTACTGTAGATTGCAAGTGACTGCAGCAGATTCTTTCGACGAGAGGCGCTACAACTTTCTACGGCACAAACTATTAACTAACCAAGCAATCTACTAATTAAGCTATTAACTAATGCAACACGTCAACTCATGAAGCTTGAAAGAAGAAATAATCTTTCATACAAAGACAAGCAATCAAAGTCGATTTCCTATTCGATGTAAGAACCAAAAGTAAAGCTTCCAATTATTTAATACAATGTATAGGAGGTTCCATCAATTGTCAACTCACCTTGAAAATATCCAAAACACTCAAGACATGCATGAATCGAAGTACCGCGACCCCAATAATTTTTGGCAACTCCTCGCTCCGTGAACACATCGCGGCCGCCGCCGTTTATCGTGAACTGCTGCAAGCCTATCAAATCACCATTGACGAGAGCAACGAAATTGATGTTTCTTCCAAAGCCGAAAAAAACTCAACAAACTAGGTCATCAGCCACGAGTAATAAATACACCGCTTCGGGCGGCCGATCTCGAATCCGGAGATCGCACCGTGTACGACCCCAACTCCAATCCCGATCCCGGTTTATATATGATCGGTTTGTCTGTATATATGTGTGTGTACACACACTCTAGAACTCCTAACAAACCTTCTAACGTTCGCACTTAAACTCCCATATACGGTCCAACAGTCATAGGACCTAATACGTAAACTTAACACCTGATTACACAAGTACCCAATTTTAGACACTCTAAAACTATGTCACGTGTGGTAGCCTCCGAACCGCATCTTCGTAGCTTCAACACGCACCATCCATCTTTAATCTCCATGCGCTCCAACTTGAGCTCGACCGCCTCCTCCGGCATCCTCGACCCTCAGGACTATGACTTCGCACCAAGCCATCTCCAGATCACCGCCGTAGATCACGATCGCCTCCGAGTTACCCTACACATGCAAAGACCAAAGCAACATATTTTCCCGGCAAAAGTTCTTCCCAACTTGGCCGACATAAGTCCACACACCACGACACGCCTCAAATAATATGTGTAAATAACATTGTCAATTATTCATCAACTAAAATATATTAGACTTAGCTACATAGTCTAACATCTGGACACTCTTAAGAGCCGGAAGATTAGAAGAGGCATCTGAATTGTGCCAATCTGCCGGCCAGGTAGGCCATCCCGTGGCAGCCTATGTCTTTCTTATGATGCATCACCTCTACTTTTTTTTGCCCCTTTGGTGGCATAGATCTGTTTCCTTCCCTGGAGGCCATGCTCAAGAATGGAAAGGCTAGAACACTACAAGCCATTGAATTGGAAAGTGGTGTTGGACGGCAGTGGCGTCTTTGGAAATGAGCATCATATTGTGCCTCAGAGGTGAACTCTATTCATGTTGTAGAACTACACTTCTTTACAGTCATATTTTAGCGTAGTTTCTGTGCATGTTAGAACTGCACTGTTTTTTCTTCTTTAAATTCATTTTGCTTGCGTGTTTAGACTTTAGACAATGCGTAATGCTTTGCTAAACTCTGAATTGATTATACTATTGCAGAAAATCGCTGAACAAGATGGTGGCCGACATGAGATGGCTGTATATGCTTTACAATGCAGTAACTTAAAGCGTATCTTGCCAATCTGTACCGACTGGGAGGTATGCTGTTTATTCAACTCATTTGCAAGCCTTTTGAATTTGATTTCATTAATGTTATTCTTTCCTTAGACTTCTGGTGTGTCACTTCCATGTGATGTGTCTTTTTCCCTCCCATTTCCTAGTCAGCTTGTTGGGCAATGACAAAATCATGGCTAGATGTTCAAGTGGATCTAGAATTATCTCAGTACCAAACCAACAGACCAGAAGGAAAACAGTTTGATGATGATATGAATGGAACCCAACCTATGATGATGCACATGAAACATCATCATCATCTTATAAACGGAACTGGTCACTCTTTTCTCTAGTTGGGCGTGCAAAGCCCGTTCAGAGGACAAATCTAATTCTGGAGAATATGTGTGCTTAACATCAGGGGCAGTGAGATGCCTTTTGGATGATGTAGATGAGATGGAAAAATGTCGATCATTCTGTCCATGTGCTTCACATAGCAGTGCAGATATTCATCTGCATCTTCAAACCGAAAATGGTCCTAGGCCAGGCAAGCGAGGAAATGATGCAGAATCTGTTCCTGGTACTAATGGAAGGCACTAGTATGTGTTGGACCGAAAAGACGACTAGAGGGGGGGTGAATAGGAGCACGCTCACTTTTTCCCAAATAATGAATTCAACACAATTTAACTCCAATAGCTATTAGGAAGCTATGAAGATCAATATACCAGTATAGCGGAAGACTAGTATTGAATCCAATTAAATCCCCTAAGCAAAATAACAAAATCAACTAAGATTACAGAATCACAAAGCACGGGCGGTCTGACCTCTGGACCCAGCCGGTTGGACCGATTGCCGGGCGGTCTGACCGCTGTTGTACTGGCGGTCGGACCGCTCCAAAATCGGTCTGACCGGTGCTGATGGGCGGTCTGACCGGCAGGCTCCGAACCGATCCAAACAAAGAAATCACCCGATGACGGTTGCAATTAGGTCAAACTTTTGATTCTCAACTCCAAACTTTACGAAACTATGCACACACCTTCTCTATGCTATTGAGGACCTATTCCAATCGAATATTATGATAATTCTTGGATAGATCCTGAACAATTGCCAATTGAATAACAGAGGGTCTAAAACCGGGCAAGAACGAAAACTTGATCCTAATGCTTGTTCGTGAGTGATTGATGATCAAGATGATTCTAGATAGATTCACACATATCATAGCAAGCTAATTTACGTGAAAGAATCAATCACAAACTCGCGGATCAAAGAAAGCCCTAAAATCACGAAATTGAAAGCAAGAACGAAAAGAGACTTATCTCAAGCAAACCTTGTATAGATTAAGAACGTGATCGTTGTTGGATTACATCCACACCATCATGGATCAGTGGTCAATCCAAGATCACGAAATTCACCTCAAGCCATGAAAAGCCCTAGCCTCCACCTCAACTCCCCCTAAGCCAATTAGGGTTTGAAAACAACACAAGAGGTGAAAAACAGCGAGAGAGAGGGTGCAGCCCCCACCTCCTCCTATTTATAGTGGAGGCCTAGAACTCTCTAGGGTATGACTCAATTGGGCTCCCGTTAAGGCCCACTAACAAACGGGTCACACACGCACGCTTCGCAAAGCGCCGTCTTTAACCTTTTGACCTAAACCGCTTCACCATGCGTCATGGATTTGCTAATAGGTCACCCTTGTCCATCTTGTGTCACGCTTAAGTCGTTGACCTCACCCGGCATCGTCGATCGTTCTGGACCTCAACTCTCCAAGTCTAGTCCCGATCCTTCTCGCCGTTGACCGTCGTTGACCACCAAGCTACTTGCACAACCATAGACAAGCAAACACGAATTCGGGAACAAGTTCTTCACAACTTGACCCATGTTAGTCAAAACATGCATCATGCAAACCATATGGCACGATACCAATGACTTTGACCTAACAAAACAATATCGCCACGAAGTTGGCGGACGTTCAAGTAGAAACCGGTCTGACCGCTCCAGGTGAGCCGGTCGGACCGCTCCCTGTGAGCCGGTCGGACCGCCCCTAGGGACTTAGCCGAAATTCATGCCCTAAAATTCCGAAACCTTCTGAAAACTTAAATTGAATAGAACTTCTCACTGGAGACTCCAAAAATCATGAGACCAAGTGCATTGGGATCCCCTCACTTGCCTACAACACCTATTTTTAGCCCAGCTCGTTTTGACCACTTTTAGGTAACAGCCGGTCCGATCATTGCACATGGTCGGTCCGACCGATTTGGGACCTATTGACCATTGCTAGGACCGGTCGGACCGCCCCTGTCCAGAATGCCTAAGACTTTGTTGAGAACTCGTGAAACGACAAACCGTAAACACCATTGCCAATTGTCACATCATCCTAAGATCTGGAGCATATCCCCATGATATCCACAGTATGTTTTTTCCCCCTGAACTGAAGACTGTTTGGACTGTTTTTTTAATCTTTGCAGCCATCTTCAGTTGTCATTCTAATGTTACCCTTAACTGTGATATATTACTCAAGTTCTACTACTGAACATCTCACTTGTTTGTCATCCTTTATCAGGAGCCTCTCTCTGCTACTCTCTGTCTTTGTCAACCTATTGATGCACTTCACTGGCTGGCTTTCATTCTTCCTGCTAGTGAATTACAAAATTTCTCTTAGACCCCAGACTAAGAGGACATACAACGAATGGCATATCTATGCAATATTATCAATGAATGCATGGTATTCCATACTAGGTATGCAGTTGCTCAAAGCCATAGATATACTAAAACTTTGGTATATTGTCATAGTCTATGATATCTGACTCATCATTATTCATTCGGTAGGGATATCGACTTGACTGAGAAACTGGACTACTCTTCAGCTGGGGCTCTACTTGGTTACTCTTTAATTCTTGCATTGCTAATGACTTTCAATGACAAGGATGAGGCTACCATGGTGATGTTTGCTGCCCCTATTGGACTACTTTTTAGTATTGTCGACTAGTATTTACATGTGTCAGGATAGACTAGTATTGTCGACTTCTTTTGTGTGGATGTTTTGTACATGCCAAGGATAGATCGTGGCTATATTTGAATGCTTAGAATTCTGAAATTACATGCACTCTGTATGTATTGCACATGTACTATTGTGTTTATCATAACTTTCATATTTCATCTTTTTGTATTTTGCAAAATCTGAATTTGACCTATGTGTTGCAACTGACTTTGATTGTTGATATGACATGTTTTTTTGCGTTGTATGATTACCAAAATTGTATGTTTTCTAAATTATGGTAAAATGGTGCAAAAGACAATCGATGGCAGTTAACTGCCTGCAATACGACTAACTGCTGGGGAAAAATAGACAATCGAGGGCAGTTAATTGCTGAAAAAAACAGACAATTGAGGGCAATTAACTGCCGGGGAAAACAGACAATCGATGGCAGTTTAACTGCCACCAATACATATAACTGCCGGGGAAACTCTAACTGATGGGAAAAAATTAACTGCCGGCGAAAAACAACTTATCTAGGGCACTTAACTGCCGAGAATACACATGTCTGCCGGGAAAGACATTTCCCGGTAGTACTTTATCGGGCAGGCAATAAGTGCAGGGAATACACATTTCCAGCAGATAAATTGCCTTGCGACGCATTTTTTTCTGACAGTTGTATTATCCTGAATACTATGCTATGGTTTAGTGACTGAAGCACCATGCTACGACAAAAACTACATGTTCAGTAGTGTTCTTCCGGAAGAAACTGCTGGCCTTTCCATTGTTTTGTACTGAAATTGCATAGCAACAATCCAAAAAATATTTCCACCCGTACCTCACCAACTGAACACCATGTTCAGTAGTGTTCTTTACTGGTGTAAATATGCATATTAACCATCTAATTAACCTACTGTGATATTTGATTCTTTGCAGCCACACTGATGGATTCGAGGCCGCCGCTGTCGCCGGAGCCGAGCACATGTGCTGCAAGTGCGGCCCCAGCTGCGGCTGCAGCCCCTGCACCGGCAAGTGAGGCAGCAGTGCCCCTCACCAAAGGAGACCGAAGGACTAGAAGAGATGTAAGACTGAAGTGTCGTATGCAGCGTGTCAGGATTCCGGATTATTAGATTTGTAATATTTAGTTATCAATTGACTCTAACATCACAAACAGAATAATCCGTGTCTTCAAGACATATATACTTCCCAGAAATACAGTATACACACCCCTTTACAAAATTCATGCATCAGTTTCATTCATTCACATAGAACCGAAGCACAGCAACAAACAAGAAGTTAAAATAAATTAAGGATACTTATTACAAAAGAGTGGCCGACCGGCCAAATACATATAAATACAAAAATTAAACAGCAGAAGCAAAAGTGCTATAAGATGACCATAAACCAAAAGAGCCAATCAGTGTGCCTTTAACCCACAAGGCAACCGACCGGACCGCCAAGCTAGTCGTCGAATTCACAGCACATCTCACAAAAGTGAGGCCCTTGGGGCTCACCTTCCTCCTCTGCAACAAATAGTTAAGCAAAGCAAATTAGTACAAAAATTGTACCCCGCAAGACTTACGTGTAGAATAACAGACCTATACATATGCTACATGCAAGCTTATTTAAGTGGAGGCTGTATGTTTCATTTTCGGCACAAAGCAATCTTTATTTGCAATAATGTAGTATATTTAAAAGCAAGTTGGTAAATCTGTTTTTAATGTTCAAATAACAGTTGACAACAGTAATAACAATAGATAGAAGACAACAACAAACTTGGAAGTGACTAAACCCATAGTCACCACAACAATAGCATGAATTACCCATTCATACCAACCGTGTCAAATTTTAATTAAAAGGTTGAAGTCTAACTCTTGCAAAACCTAACCAAGTGTGTTCATAACCTAGGACGAGGCTATTTGAATAGTTTTATCCCTGCAGGAGTGTACCAATGTACCCACATGCCAGACCGCCTTTTTACCAAGCTATTAAGCACACTTCCTTAGGTATGCCGGCACGGCTAAGTCCTACGAGACATTTCCAATATTATGCATTAACTGTGAGCCGCCCGTATGGATAGAAACACATACGTTGTGTCGGAGCCATCGTAAAGCCTCGGTCAACTACCCATCGCAGGTAAAGCCTTGGACAACTACGATACCCTTCGAGGTGGAGAGTCTACCCGGAATCTCCACCACCGCACATCCAACACAAGAACACAGATCTTTTTTCACACAACACACACAACCCCCTCCTGCGACTCGGAGATAACACATACCAAAGTACCCAGTCAAGAGAGGTCTCATATCCCTCTCGCGTGGTTAGCACGCAAAAATGCTTGGAGAGTGTGACACAAGATGTTCGGTCCTTGTTGACTTAGGCAAGACATCCACAAACCCAATAACCCACCATCCAGCCACTTGCCCAAGTCCAAATCAATTTTTCATTTTCAGATTTTGACTTTACAAAATAACAAAGCACAAGTACTGGACATAATAGAATAATAATTAGATGTGTGATCAAGATCATCGACTAAATTGATGATCGTCCATTACTACCGAAACTAAGCATTTCTAAGCAATCTCAAAACGCAATCTACTAAGTGACAAGAGCTCATCCATCGAACTCAAACCACAACAAATAACCTAGGCTCATGGTAGTAGAGGATAATCAATTCCTACAGATTGTGCAACTATTGGATCCACTAATCATAATTTAACACAACATAGCAATGCATACATACAAGTTGCAAACAATATATTAGACTTGAAAAATACTAGGATTAATGTGAGGACCCCGGATTATTGGGCTTGTAATGCTTAGTCACCAATTGACCCTAGCATCACAAACGAAATAACCCGTGTCTTCGAGACATGTATACTTCCCAGAAATGCAGTATACACACCTCTTTACAAAATTCATGCATCAATTCCATTCATTCACATAGAACCAAAGCAAAGCAACAACCAGAAGATAACATACATGAAGGATAGTTATTACAAAAGAGAGGCCGACCGGCGAAATGACATATACATATAGAAATTGAACAGCGGAAGCAAAAGTGCCATAAGATGGCCATAAACCAAAAGAGTCAATCAGTGTGTCTTTAACCCACAAGGCAACCGACCGGACCGCCAAGCTAGTCGTCGAATCCACAGCATATCTCACAAAAGTGAGGCCCTTGGGGCTCACCTTCCTCCTCTGTAACAAATAGTTAAGCAAAGCAAATGAGTACAAAAATTGTACTCCGCAAGACTTACATGTAGAGTAACAGACCTATACATATACTACATGCAAGCTTATTTAAGTGGAGGCTGTAGGTTTCATTTTTAGCACAAAGCAAACTTTATTTGCAATAATGTAGTACATTTAAAAGCAAGTTAACAAATCTGTTTTTAATGTTCAAATAACCGTAAAAGACAACAATATAACAGTAGATAGATGACAACAACAATCCTGGAAGTGACTAACTCATTAGTCACCACAACAATAGCACGAATTACCCATTCATACCACCCATGTCAAATTTTAATTTAAAAGGTTGTAGTCTAGTTCTTGCACGACCTTACCAAGCATGTCCATAACCTAGGACGAGGCTATTCGAATAGTTTTATACCCTACAGGGGTGTACCAATGTACCCACACGCCAGACCGCCTTTTTGCCGCAAGATTAGCACACTTCCTTATGTTTGTGGCAGGGGATAATAATTTGAGGGCAATAATGCAATAGGAATAACTACCTCTAATCGGGAAAATTAATTTAACACAAAAGCATGCATACATATGATTTGTAAACAAGATATTAGACTTGAAAGTAATAGGAAATTTATGATCAAACTGCTTGCCTGTTTGCTGTGGGTCAAGATGTTGCTGAGGATCAATAATATTGTCAACGTGCTCTTCGGATCCTAACGAGAAAGCGAAAAACAACCGATAAGAACGAAGAAAATGCAAAGACCCAATAGTAAACTTTCTCCAAAAATTCTGAAAATTTTACAGTAGCAAGATCATGATTTATAAGGAATTTAGCAATAAGAACCAATTGATTTGGATTCTTAATGCAAAAAATATGACTAAAATAATTTTGCTCAGCTTTTATAAATAAAAAATGCTACTATTCATTAGCAAAATTTTCTGGAGCTATACTGGGATTGAAAACATTTTTAGATTAAAGTTCAGTTGAAAATATAACCCACAAAATTTGAATCTCCCGAAAAGGAATTAAAATGAATTAGTTATGCATTTTACAAGTTATCACATTTTTCAGTTGATAAATAAATCCTTTCGGGAAAATTAGAAATAAGAAATAACGTGGACGAACGAGGAGCGTTGATCTTGGATCCAATGGTCCGAGTCCCTGCGCTGACGCGCGGGCGCGCGCGGCCCCGAACCCTAATCGTCAACCGTTGGATCTGGATCCAACGGTCCACGTGGACCCGAGCGCGCGGGCGGTCCGAACGTCCCCACGCAATCGAGCCGTGGATCTGGGATCCAACGACCCATGCGAACTCGAATTGGGACCGTTGATCTTGGATCCAACGGTCCACAGACTGAAACGCGCGACGATTTCAAATTTTCGCGCGAATGTGGGCCGTAGATCTTAGGATCGACGGTCCGCATCGACTCAAGTTAAGAACGCGTCCATGTTTTCGTTCGGCAAAAATGACGGGGAAGAACGGCTGCGCCACGGCTGCTCGGCGCGGCAAAGCGAGCAAGTGCCCAAAATGGGTCCCAAACATCATTGCGCACCTAATGGTACCAATGGATTTGGCTGCGGTGGTCCAGAACGCCGGCAAGCCGGAGAGAACCGAGGAGACCGCAAAGTGACAAAAACGAAAAACGGCAAAGAGCTCAGCTGCGGTTCAAAGGAGCAGGTGCCAGGCCACTAGGGACTAAAGAGGAGTTACCTGAGCGCAAAGAATGCACCGAGGAGAGTCGAAGCTGCCCGGGCGAAGAAGAATGGCGTTTTCGGCCGAAAAGGGGGGAATCCGAATTCAGCCAAGCCCTGAGCAAATTGAGCAAAATTGAGTGAGGGTTAAGCTTCAGAGAGTAAAGGGGGAGCAGTGGGAGCAAAGACTTGAAGAAGAAAACCCCTGCTGCACCGACTCTACCGGAGCTCCAAAACCGACAATGGCGGCCGAAGGATTCTCGAGGATTTGCGGCTCCAACGGACTTGTGAGTGCTAGCTGGAGTTGCGGAGGTGCTAAAGGAAGCTAAGGGAGAAACAATGGAGCTTAAATAGCCGAGGATGGCAGAGAGCAACGGCGATATCTCTCTCGGGTCAACCCGGCCATTAGAGCGCGAGAGAGCGACGGGAGGAGTTGGAGAGTGGGCGCTGAGGAGGAGCACGACGGCATTTAATGCGCGTAGAGCTAGCCGCTTAAAAGCGGCCGAGGCGTGGATCGCGACGCCGCTTTTTTCCTCTCTCTGCACGGCATGGCCGAGCTCACGCGCTACCGACGGAGGAAGGAGACGACGTGTCGACCGTCGGATTGAAATCGAACGGCTGAGTTAGATCGGGTGGATTAAAACGATTCCGTCGTTCGGTTGATCAAGGACCGTTCGATGCTGATCCAACGGCTCACAACGCTGCGCGATCGATCGCATGCCGGCCGGTGATTAGTTGATCGGACCGAGTCCAGTGGCTCGAGCCTGAGTCCGGTTCGAACCCGAGGAACAGTGCAAACCAGTTAGAATTTGAATTTTAAACATATGATTTTTGAGGAATTATTTGAGGTAGCAAACAAACTCCAAAATTTATGAAATTTTAACTCGAGCTTGCTGCCAGCAGGAGGAACCTCCCATAAAATTTTTAGAGATTTTCATGCACTGAATTTTTCTCCAGAAATTCCAGAAGAGTGGAAATAGGGTTTGACCAATTTTGACTTGCCTCCAAAAATTATCAAATAATTTCTAAAAATCATGAGATAATTCAGAGGTGTTGCCAAGCCTCCCTAGAACTCAGAAAAAATATTTCCAAGGGTTTGGCACAAGACCCATGCCACAAAGGTTTTTGATTGGAGTCAAATGAGGATTGAATTTTTATTTTTCATAATTCTTTTAAAAGAATTACAAAAATGACCAAGGGCTTCAAGATGCAAGAAAGGTTTTAATTTCTCCTTATTTTCTTACATTTGAAACACAAATCCATATTTGGGATGTTACAATTAACATGATCAAACTGGTTGCCTGGTTGCTGTGGTTCAATATATTGCTGAGGATCACTAAGGTTATCAATGTGCTCTTCGGAACCTAACGAGAAAGCGAAAAAGAACCGATAAGAATAAAGAAAACACAAAGACTCAACATCAAAACTTTCTTCGAATGCTTTGAAAATTTTACAGTAGCAAGAGCATGATTTATAAGGAATTTAGCAACAAAAACTCGACGGCGAAAGGAAGCTCACCGCCGGCGACTCTGGTCACGGCGGTGTGAGCAAAAGCCCAAAATGGGTCCGCAATTACTTTGCGCACACAATGGGACCAAAAATCGCGACTGCAGCGGTCTAGAACGCCGACAAGCCGGAGTTTACAGAGGTGACAAAAATGGCTGAAAAACGAAAAATGCAAAAAAGCTCCGCTGCGGTCCAAGTAAGCTAGTGTCAAGCAACAAGGGACTAATGTGGAGTTACCTAAGCACGGAAAAGACACAGAGGAGGTTGGATCTGCTCCGGTGACGAAAAAGGATGCTTTCGGCCGAAAATAGGGATTCTCCAATTCAGCCAAGCCCTGAGGAAGATAAATGAAATTGAGCGAGGGTTAAGCTCAAGAGAAACAAGGAGCAGAGGGAGCAAGAAGTGGAGAGAGAGAGCCACTGTTGTACCGCCTTCACCGTAAGCTCGAAGCTCGACAATGGCAGCCGAAATGGTTTCGGACGAATGCAGCTCAAACAAACACTGAAGTGCTAGCTAGAGTTGCGGAAATGCTAAAGGAAGCCAAAGGGGAAACAATGGAGCTTAAATAGAGGAAATGGCAGAGAGCAACGGCAATAAACCCTCTCGGGTCAAACCTGCCATGAGAGCACTTTAGAGCGACGGGAGCAGTTGAGCAATGGAGTTTTGAGGGCGGTGCACGATGGGCAATTAATACGAGCAGAGAGAGCCGTTTAAAGGTGATCACCGAGGTGACCCAACGCTGCGCCCTTCTCCTCTGCTTACGCCATAACTTGACTCAAACGCACGCTCAGACTCGAGGAAGGAGACGATGCGGCCACCGTTGGATTGAAATCGGACGGCTCCAATGAACGGGACGATTGGAACGGTCCGAACGTTCACTTCAATCCAGGCTGTTATCTCCAAATCGGACGGTTCAGATGAACGGGACGATCGGCTGGTCCGAACGTTCACTTCAATCCAGGCCGTTGATCTAAGATCCAACAACTTTCGTTGATCGAAACGTTCGGATGGTCTGAACGTTCACACGCATATGAGTCATTGATCTCAGATCCAACGATCCACGATACTCGCACCCGAGCGACTGCGTCGGGTGCAGTTAGTTGACTGAACCAAGTCACTTGGCTCGAGCTCGAGTCTGACTCGCCCCAAAGGAATAGTGAAAACCAGTTAGGGTTTGAATTAAACAGCTGATTGTTTTGGGGAATTTTCTTAAGGTAGCAAACAAGATCCAAAAATCATGAAATTTTAACAGGATGCTGCTTACTGTAGGGTAAACCTCACATAAAATTTCTAGAGACTTTTATTTACTGCATTTTTCTCAAGAAATTCCAGAAGGTGTGAATTAGGGTTTAACCAAGCTTTGACTTGGTTTGACTTGCCTCCAAAATTATCAAATAATTTCTAAAAATCATGAAATAATTCAGAGGTGCTACCAAGCCTCCCTAGAACTCGGAAAAAAATATTCACATGGATTTGGCATAAGATATTTACCAAGGAGGTTTTTGATTGGAGTCAATTGATGATTTTGATTTTGATTTCCATAATTCCTTTACAAGAATTATAGAAATGTCCAAAGACTTCAAGATGCAAGAAAAGTTTTAATTTTTTTTTCTCATTTTCTTACATTTGAAACATAAATCCACATTTGGGATGTTACACAGCTCTACTATCGAGTGCTTGTGTTACTTAAGCTTGGTACTATGGGGCTTGGTCTTTATTAGTTGTGTGCCTATGTGAAACTGAGAGAGTGCATATGCTGAATAAGATCATAGATAGTGTGGCCGTCCTTCCACACCCGTCGTCGCTAGCCTCGATCTCCAGGCAAGCAACACCTGCAAGGCTGCAAAAAAACAAAACAAGCAACCATCACTCATGCACAACGAGTAGAGTCTAGATATATCATCAATACTTGATCTGTTTATCTGTCTGAAATGGCGCTGATTATTTGGGTAACAAACCTAATATTGTTTTGTGCTGGATGAGTTTGTTTGTGAGTCTGGCCGAACTGGCGCTGATTATTTGGGTAACAAACCTAATATTGTTTTGTGCTGGATGAGTTTGTTTGTGAGTCTGGCCGAACTGGCGCTGATTATTTGGGTAACGAACCGAATATTTGTTTGTGCCGGATGAGTTTGTTTGTGCGTATGGCCTAACTGGCGCACTGATTGGCTTGTTGAACCGAATATTGTTTGTGCCCAGTGAGGATGGCTCAAATTTTGAATTTCAATATCTGTAATTAGCCGCTATGTTTTCGAGCTTTAACTCTATATATAACACATGTGCCCATCATTTACAGCTCATAGCAATTCTACCACCGCATAATATCTCCCCCTCACATCTTCTTCATATGTGTACTACCAAAAAACCGAGATGGTGATCGAATACAATGTGCAAGCATCCAAGAGGATAATGGCCGCGCCTCCATCATTAGGTTGGATCGGCACAATTGTCAGCAGGTAGATGTTTATTTCCAGTCTATCAATTCCCTTGTGATTACTACTTGTAGTTCTATCTTCGTTATTCTTGTCTTACAATGCAGATCGGTGTTATTCCACGAGGTTGAGATGGAACATGTGTATCGAACCTATTGGATGATCCGCACGAAGGTGATACGGAAATCGAAGATACAAGGGGACTCTCTTGGATGTCGTTACTTGCGAGTATTTTTACTAGCTAGATCACACTGTGGGTAGAAGATCATCTGAGTACTATGTTATATATTTTCAGCACATAATACATAATAAGCTGTGTGGATATTCTTTTTCTCCTTTCTATTGACATAAAACTTTTCTAAACCGGATTTGGATGCGGGGACATTACATATTGTTCATGACTTGTTCAGTCGATTTATAATAAAAAGTTGTCCTCAACCGCATGCAAGAAATCGGGGCTCTCGAGTTTCTCCTTCGACTTGATCTCGACCGTTTAAAGCTTTGACTAGGCAACTTGGGTCATGTGTGCTATTTGAATGGCACAACTAGAGCCAACAATTAAGATAACAACTCTCTTTTAGCATCGTTTTAGACCTAAGTTGAGACTATTATACCTAAGTTGAGACTATTATGTGAGACAGAAAGGCCAATGCGGAAAAGTGACTTCACTGGCCATATGTTGGAAACAAATTTTAAACTGTAGACTTTATGATCCTTCTAGTAGTCAATGCTTGTTTCATTATCTTGGATTACATACTTTCCTTGGCTTGGTTCATACTTTTGCGGTCTACATGATTACCAACTAGTGATTTTACTTATTCACTAGACTAGATGGATTTGTGATATATGCTTTGATGTCAACTTGTAGTTTGCCATTATTGAAATGCTAGCTCTCGTACTTGATATGTCTTGTGCATTAGAAGTTGCTAGCTTCTTGTTCACAAAAATTGAAAATCCAAAAATGAAATTTCTATTGCATTTCATGGATGCTCTTTCTTATGTTTCGTCCGTGCATCTTAGCATTGAAATCATTGGATGAAAGGAAGGCGTGATTCCTTGATGACTCCGATGTCAAAGGGGGGAGAGGATGTGGTAAAAATGCTCAAAATAGGCTTGGCATGAAAACAGGGGGAGGAAATAGAAAAATCCAAAATTTGGTAGACTTAGTGAGGGAGAGCATCTCATATGCATTCTTGTACTCTTAATGTTCAATTCTTGGTTTGAATTGCATTTTTGAAACCTCGCTATCATTAAAGCTCAAATAGAACAATTATTATTTCATATGGACCTTGAGTGAATTTTTGGGTGTCTTCTCTAGATTTGAAGCTTTCATGCACTCTATTGCCTCTACTAGTTTGCTTCTGTATTCCTCAAGCCAACTTGATCATCTTTATGGCTTTTCTTGCTTATAGACCAAGTTGACACTTTGTCCAAAAATGAGCAAGAGTTTTTCAAAATAACCTCCAATTTGCATTTTTGAGTAGATTGCAAATGTGTTCATCAATAGGGAAATTGTGGATATCATGTATATGATCCTAATCATGGAATTTTGGGAATCGCAAAAAATCACTTGTGTAGGGGTGTGAGGTGATGTGTTTGCACTAGGTCTCGTGGAAAATGGAGTTCCAAGGCGAAACTAGATAAGGTTTGAAATTCATCCATGCTATATTTCTAAGTAGTTCTTTCTGCTGTGTTCTTCAAAAAAAAAACTCTCTCCGTCGAGGTTTTTCCATCTTGGGCGCCACTCCTATTGTTGGAATAGAAGGTAGGGAACAACTCTTTCTCCCTTGGTTACCGCAGTCCAATGTACCATCAGAGCAACGGTGTAGGACCCAGATTTCGTAAATTCGAATCCTATGTGAAACATTGTGCTACTCCCTGAATCAGTAGGTAGCACTCACAGGTACATTACTGGTTCATTTCATACATGCGTGAAAATAAGAAAAACACATATATTACAGACAACAAAGTAACAATGACCACGTCGGGTCAGGTTTTACAGCAGGGCCGTTAGGCCAAATATATTACATCACAAAAGCTCGTGGCTACAGCGGAAGCAAAAGGGAATGGGCTCGTCTCTCCACAAGCAGCTACCGGGGTGTCTTGTGTACGACTAATATTATCCAAGGGCTTAGGTAATATCGGTTATATGCACGCACCGACAAGTCTACTAGACTGGGGCGAGACCTATACTACAGAGCTATACTACTCTTCATCGCACTCTGGTCCGTCAGCTCCGGGATCCTCATAATAGGCGTAGTCTCCCTGGTCCAAATCATATGAAGGGTTTGGCAAAGAGCGAGGGTGAGCACAACAACCGTGCTCACGAGCCAACACAACAGATGCAATAATATACATGCATAGTTTTACAAGGATGGCTCGGGTTCTTCTATCTGCGTAAAGCAACATTTATAAATACAAATATTAGAAAGTCCTGTCACTTAGCATTTTTAACCAGATTGCATTTTTAAAGGGATTAATTGTGCAATAATTAATAACAGCAGAGGTTCCCTCCATCGGAAACTCTGAATCATGCTTCTTTTTTACGGTGGTCGTACCCACCTATTACCAACACTGGGTAAGAATACCCAAGGAAATCCAATTCAAGGGCTAGGTGAGCCCTGCACATTTTTCAACCCACCCACAAAAGTTTTGAAATAGAACTATATCTTGTAAGTTCCTATGCTCGCTTGTGACCAGTGGGCACTACTGTTCAACAGATTTTAGATTGTACATCTTTACCCACAAGAGATAATCATCTTGATATATACACACGTTTCCTTAGACATGTGAATCAAGGGGAGATTATCACAAGACCTTTACAAGGCATCCCTCATTGTTCATTGCACCCCCTAAGGTTTCATCTGAGAGTAGTTACGCTCTCCCCTCTGCGTCAACCATGCCCCCAAACCCCCTCTTGCGCCACACGGTGGCTTACGCCAGCACACGACTCGTGTCCACGACGGCTTAAGCCAGCGACACAGCTCGTGGGTCACTCCAGTGGTGCAACTCACAATGGTGGACACAAATTAGTCAGCCAGGTCGACACTATTATAGACTTGTGGTTGTACTATTTTACAATAGGAGGTCATCACAGGATTAAGTCCTTAAGATCATCTGGACGGTTCTTACCACGTACCCACCACAACATGTCTTGGGCTACATTAGTACCCAACCATTCACCCTTCAGTCATACCGTCCACCTAGATGGGTATTAGCAAATTTTTAGGGTTTGGGGAGTAGAAAACAAATTATCCAACCAATTCAGTCATTCTTCCCAATAACTGCCCAAAACAATTGTTATGGTTTTAAAGAATGATGATTTGGGGTAAGTAATACCCCGGTACTTAAACAAGTCTAGCATGACGTTTAAGTACGACCTATAACTAGTAGGTTACCATATATTTACTAGGGTGACAAGGGTTTTTGGGAGTTCAATTATCAAGGACATGGTATAATTATTATTTAATCATCAAATAGGCATTTAACTACCTTAAGGTGTTTGACATACATTTGCATAGAAATTAGAGCATGCAATTTGATACTTTAAAAGAACATAATTAGCATAAAATGTAGGATCAATACGATCAAAGTGTTGATTAGCCTTGGTTATAGGTAGGAGGGTCTAGGTCTTCTTGAGCTTGCCCGAGGTGGAGGTCTCCCGCGTCCTCGAAACCTAATCGGATGGTCGTACCGGAAAAAGACAAAAATAGAAAAAGAGAGCAAATAAATACAAATAACCAAGCAAATGAACTCCAATTTAAACAAGACCAATGCCATTAGCAAGAATTTTATTTTAGAAAATTTTAGGAAAAAGATTCATAATTTTTGGAGCTATAATGAGGAAGTTATGAATTTTTGAAGTTTTTAACATGATTTTCAATTGAATAGAAAAATCAGAAAAGTTGGTTAATTCTGGAGCTGGCACGTGTCAGCCTTGCACAAGGGTGCTGGTCCATGTGACTATAGCATGGACCGGGGCTATTCGCACAGTACTGGTCCACAGGTGCACCAGTCCACCGAATAGTAACCTTGGGCCCACCTGTCAGCCTCAGAGTTTCTAAAAACTTGGTTAACTCGACGCTTTACCGTGCAGCCGGGCCCACGCGTCAACAGGTCAAAGCGATACTTAGAGCCAATTAATCCATGATTAGCAATTAAGTGGAACAGTGATCCCTGGCAATTACTAGCTACAGTGATTGGTTGTCCGACAACGTGCACGGCCGAGGGAAACCCGGGGCGACGCGGCTCATCGCCGGCGGAGGGAGGGGCGGTGGCACCGGCGAACACCCAAAATGAGTTCCCCTCGGCGAGGCAGTCCCGATGGCGGCGGCGGCGTGAGCTCGGTCTGAGGTGGCGAGAACGCCTGGGCGCTGCAATCCAAAGAACTGGGGGAGCACGGTGCTGGAGGGGGCTCCAGCGACTTACCACGCAGAGAATGGCGACCGGAGACAGCCGGGTGAGGGAGATCGACGGTGTAGAAGGAGGCGGCCGAAAGAGAGGGAGATGGGCCAGTTCCGGTGCTGCGGTGGTCCAGAGGCGGCGGGGCTGGAGTGGAAGGCTCCTGGGTGACAGTGGCATGTGGTGACGGGGGTGGTGGCGCCGGGAGATCACCGGAGGGGAGATCGGCGGCGGAGGTGGATTTGGCCGATTGTGGGGCTTCGGTGTTTAGCCCAATTCGGTGGCACTTACCTGAGAGAGAGGGGGAGTGAAGTGGGGGAGGCAGGAGGGCTTCTTGGGCTTTTATAGGCGGCGGAAAGGAGGGGTAGGCGCTGGAGGAGCTCGGGTGGCACCGAGTCCCGAGAAGGCGGCATGGGTGGAAGCACTTGGAGAAGACCGAGCAGTGGTAGGTGGAGCGGCGGTATGGCGCGGAGGTGACTTCGGGAACTTGCTGACGCGAGGTTGGCGGTGGCGGCAGGAGCTACCGCAGGCGGTGCTGCTTGGACCGAGCGAAGGGGTGCGCTGCACCGTGGCGTCACAAGGACCGGGCAGAGAGTGGTGGTGGTATGGGCAAGGAATGGTGGCGGCAGGGGTTGGTGGTGCAGCGGTGGTCAGAGGGGAGGTGATGGGGCAAGCGGGAGCCTGGTGGCAGGAGGGGGCAGTGCTTGCGTCGGCATTGCTCGGGAGAGAGAGAAGAGCTGTGGGGGCGGCGCTGAGAGAGAGGGGGAGAAGAAGGATTGGGAGAGAGAGACAATGCTGGGCCGAGCTGGTTCGGGGGGGAAGAAAGAAGCAGCAGGCGCGGGCTGGGCCCGAGGAGAGGGAGTGAGCGGGCCGAGGCCGAAGTGGGCCAAGGGAGGAGGATGAAATAAAGACTGTAGATGCTCCAAAACCGAAAAGGAGGCAAAAGATTTGAATTTTGAAACTTTGAAAACGCGGGAAGATTTGAAACACAACCCCGAGCTAAAAGAGGTTTGAAAACTTTTCGAAAATACTGCAGATTGCAATTTACAAATCAAAAATAGGGGTTGAATAGTAAACACTATTCATCATTTGAAAATGGGAGTGTTACAAAACCTACCCACCTTAAACGGAATCTCGCCCGAGATTCGAGCTACTCAGGAAACAGGTACGGAAAGTCCTGCTTCAACTGATCTTCGCGTTCCCAGGTGGCTTCTCTTGTAGTGTGGTTGCTCCATTGAACTTTAAACAGGTGGATGGTTCGGCGTCCGGTTTGCTTCTCGATGATGTCCAGGATCTTGATCGGATGTTTTGAGTAGGTCAGATCTTTCTGAAGGGCGATGGCTTCAACTGTAGTTTGCTCTTCAGGTACCCTGAGATATTTCTTAAGCTGGGAGACGTGAAACACATTGTGCACGTCTGACAAATTCTTCGGTAGTTCCAACCGATAGGCAACTTCTCCTCGTTTGGTGGTGATCGGGAACGGGCCTATGTATCTTGGCCCGAGCTTTCCTTTTACTTTAAACCTTCGAGTTCCACGAAGCGGGGAGACCTTGAGATACACATTATCTCTGACTTCAAAGTTTAATTCCCTTTGTCGGTTGTCAGCATAACTCTTCTGTCGGGACTGAGCTGCTTGAAGACGGTCTCTGATTAGTCGAACTTTCTCTTCTGCTTGCTTGAGGGTGTCTGGTCCGAAGATGTATCCTTCGCCCGATTCTGACTAATGCAGAGGGGTTCTGCATTTTCTTCCATAGAGTGCTTCAAACGGGAACATTTTCAGACTAGACTGATAGCTGTTATTATATGCAAACTCGGCATATGGTAGACACTTTTCCCAGTCTACGGTGAACTCTAAAGCACAAGCTCGAAGCATGTCTTCCAGAATCTGGTTTGTCCTTTATGTTTGACCATCGGTATGAGGGTGGTAAGCTGTATTGAAAGCAAGGTGTGTTCCAAGGGCATCATGCAAGCTAGCCCAGAAATGCGAGGTGAATTGAGAACCTCGATCTGAGACTATCCTCTTGGGTACTCCATGTAAGTATACAATGCTAGTCATATACAACTCGGCCAATTTGTCCCCTTTGAAAGTTGTCTTAACTGGAATGGAATGAGCTACCTTAGTTAATCTATCCACTATGACCCACATTGAATCATATCCGGATTTGGTTCGAGGCAATCCTATAATGAAATCCATTCCGATTTCTTCACATTTCCACTGGGGTATTTGCAGCGGTTGTAGCAATCCTGCTGGCCTTTGATGTTCGGCTTTGATTCGTTGACATACATCACAACAAGCCACATACTCGGCTATGTCTCTTTTCATTCGCGAACATCAATACAGAGCTTTCAAGTCTTACATCTTGGTGCTGCCTGGGTGCACGGTATAAGCTGAGCCGTGGATTTCTTTCAGAATCAGGTCCTTGAGTTCCTTCTGGTGGGGAACAAGGAGACGTTTCTCAAACTATAGGATTTCTTGCTGGTTTTCGATCATCTTCGGGGTCTTTCCTTCGGCCATGAGTTGCTTGAACCTTTGAACTCCGGGATGTCCCAGTTGAGTGGTCTTGATTGCGAGGCAGAAACAAAACATACGTGCAGTCATGTGGTGTGCTCGTACAGTCATACCTTCGAAGAGAAAGAAAAGTTCAAGGCCTCTGCACACGCATACCTTAAGCTGGCTAGCTCGCCATCCCTCTCTCTGCTCTGCTAGAGAAACAAGACCAGCAAGCCTAGTAGCCTAGTACTGCTAGAGACATGCACATTCCATCAGCCATCCGCAAGGCCACCGAGAAGGAGATGAAGATATTGGAAGCAAGGGAGATCTCAGAGCTAGCTGGATACGAGGATGGAAAGAGGAGAGGCCATGAGCGCGCAGATGGAGCCCCTGGCTCAGGCTGGTTCAGGTTCAGAAGGGTGGGTGCCCTGGGTGGGTTGGACGGACGGACGGTCGGCTGGGCTCCTCTCCTCCTCTTGTAGGTTTGGTTTGCTCGCGGGTTGGGCCCGGCCCGCGCGCGTGGGAGGGCAGAAGCGGTCGATGAGGACCCTATCTTAAATCTCCACCGTTCCACCCTTATCAACGCCGACCTCCTCCTTGCTAGCCCCTGCTCTCCTTCTCCCATTGGTTGCAGTGCTTGCTCCCATTGGTTGCTTGGGGAAAATTCAGCTCCGCGCTTCTTGGGGCCGCCCTTGCTGCTGTAATATTGCGAGGAGCAGCTCAGAAACGCGCAGCCCATTGGTAAATTCTTGGAGCTCTCATTGTTCTTTGGTTTATTATGCATGCACGCACGTATTTGCACGGCTGTGTGGCCTTTTCTTGGTGATTTTTGCACTTGCGTGCGGTGCTTCAGGCAATTATTGGGAAATTATGAGCTGTACTTTTGGCCTTTCTCTTATTCTTTCGTTCTTTGTTTTTGTTTCTGTTATCCCTAGTTTGGTCCTTCATTTGAATGTGCGTATGCGCGGAGCACGAGTTTGCGCCTGCTTGGATGTGCAGTCTGGAGATGGAACATGGACTAGTTTGGTTCTTCATTTGAATGTGCGTATGCGCGGAGCGCGAGTTTGCGCCTGCTTGGATGTGCAGTCTGGAGATGGAACATGGACACGCGCTGCTGTTCATTTCTCTGCTAATTCTTTTGTCTTGTGCCCATTTCTAATCGAGTATACTTCTTCTGTTTGTGTATGCGTCGAATTATACCAAAACATTTGAGTCTTGTTGTCAAGTGCTTGTTTAGAATGCTGAGCATTCCTCTCCGTGTCAGAGTAAAATTATCTTTCTTTTTTTTTTCTTTCTGGAACAGAGTAAAACTATTCTATTGCGTCGCCATTTCTAGCCATGGTATAAATTTCAATCCTCTGCTGAATACAGTCATGTGTTCTCCGTATTATTTGTTTGCGCGGATTTGTCTTGAGTTTAATTTTGTACAAAAAGGACTAGATTTCTCTTGGTCCATTGGTTCTGTTGCCCCTTATCCTAGATGGTCAGAACGTACTATTAATCTTACAATCTTTGCATATGCATGTTTTTCTCCTTTTGGAAAGAACCAACACAAGAAGAAAAGGTGACATGCCTGAATTCACTTTGTGGTGTTTTAGTACAAAAACTGTTGCTTGCAGTTCTTTCTCACTGCCAGTACTTCTTTTCTTTTTTTTTTTTCTTCTGGTCAATACTATGCCGTGGGGCGAACAAATACATGAAAAATACGACGATTATATCTCTCACGACCCGGTGGTATGTATATACACATGTCAAGGACAGCGCCTTAATTTGTCCTCACTGCACTTTTCTGGAACAAGTCCTGCAACCATTTCTTCACTCTCTTTTTCTTCTCAATAGGTGCCACATGTTTCTACGCAGCTTGTATATACTGTGGTCATGGCTTATTAGTAATTAGTACCGCCTTTTGTTTTTGTGCCACCAGGAAGGAAAGCAAGTGCGTTTTTCCTTTGTGTTGTTGGTCGGTCAAGATGGTTGTTGTTAAGCATGGAAATGGAAGATAAAAAGGCCGTGTGTCTAATCCTTTCTGAAACACTGAAGATACAAATGGTGTGTTTTTAATCCTTTCTGAAGTACTGAAGATAGAAAGGTTGTGACGGTGTTTTACTTTAATATACCTATCCTTACTCTAGGAGAGCTATCAAATATTTATTTATACATGCTCCACCAAGTGTGGCCACAGTGCAAATTTAAGGTGTTCGTGTAAAAGTAAAACTAATTATTGATGTTTGATTTTGTCTATTATGGTATAGGTGGGCTGTTTGTGCTGAGCTTACCCGCCATTTGGGGGCGCGCATGGCGCCCAAGAGCAAGCGCAGGAAGGCCAAGGGTGAGAAGAAGAAGAAAGATGAGAAAGGTGATTGTTGCGACCATCGATAGTTTTTGCTTGAAATGACCAGGTAGGTGTGGTTGTTTGAGCTTGTCATTTCTAATTTTCTTTGATTTCTAGTTCTCCCTGTGGCCATTGACATCACCGTGAACCTCCCGGACCAGTCAAATGTCATTCTGAAGGTTTGGCTTCTCACCATCCATTGTTGTTCTTCTCTTCTAGACAGTTTTTTTTTTCATCATTTGATTTCACTGAAATCTACACTGCCAAGTTGAATCATGGGAAAAGAACTCCCAACGCATTCAGTTTACTTCATTATGCGTCTAGTTACTTGTCAAATGCTTTAGACTCATAGCAAATTTTTTTTTTTTGAAGAAAAGCTTCATAGCAAAATATAAATTGCGATGAATAAATAAAAATTTGGATTTTGCATTTGCATACTTGAATTTGTTTTCTATGTTTGAGAAGTAAAAAGATTCTGCCTGAATTTCATGTGTACACACAACAAATCTGCTTGTTCTGGTAACTTGGCTTCATTACCCTGTTTTCTTCTGGTGCAGGGGATTTCGACGGACAGGATCATTGATGTGAGACGGCTGCTGTGCGTCAACACTGCCACGTGTGCCATCACAAACTACTCCCTCTCGCACGAGGTATTATAGGTTTTTTTTTATTAAAAAAATCATAATATTAGAGCATGCAAACGTGAAACTAAACTGAAGGGCAAAGCTTGACATGTAATCCACATGGAACTCCTTTGCTCACCTTGGATAGTTGATCTCGCCATTTATTTGTCTTGTGTTCATACGGTCTCGTGTCAAAACTCGAAAGAGACTACTTGCCTTGAGACCAAGAATTTCCAGGCGTGAATGTAGTTTGATGTTGGGGTAGGTTTTGTACTTGTCTAGTTTTAGAGCTTTTCTTCTTTTTGAAATCTAGTTTTGTAGCTCTTGTATTTGTTGAGAGTTGATACTAGTTGGCCTAATGGTAGATTAAGGACACTTGTTTGGTAAGTGTGTTAAAATTTTCTTTTGCCTGAACCAAACTAAAATTGGCATGCTTTTGCCTGGCAGACGGTCAGTACTCTTTTTTTTTTTTGGAGAACTGACGGTCAGTAGTTGAGTTACCACTATCTTGATTATTTGCATTAATGGTTCAGCCTGTTGTAATCAAACATATTGTTTCGAACATGTATTGGCATGCTATTAATTGCCTGATGTTACATGAATAAATAGTGTACCCACGTAAATACATGTTGGAACCATTCAATCAAAGTAAGAATCAAACACACATTTCAAGCCTAATCTAATGACCAGAAAAAATGACTTACGCTTGACAAAACAAAATCGGACAAACTTTTTTTAAGGAGAATACAAGGTAAAGATACACACACTGATCAACAAACACCGTACGCGTATGTATACTTCTAAAATCAGTGGATATCAGTGTTAAATCTAAGACTTGAACCAAAATCAGGCAAGTTACAACTAGCAAAAGCAAATAAAAATGCGATGGATAAAAAAAATAGCTACAATTATCATTAAAGTATACATTTCAGTGCTGTTCCAATATTTGATTCCATTTGTTTTCAGGTACGTGATGGTCAATTGAAGGATGCTGCTGATATCGCGACATTGAAGACATGTACTCTCACCCTGGTAGAAGGTATAACCATGATACCCTCAGTTACACAGTGATTATAGCAAAATCACTCACGAAGACACAATACATCTTTCTATTTGCTAAAATACACACGTTTCTGTTGTGATGATAGTACAATAAAAGCAAGGCATTATAATTTTGTACAACCTATGTTTAAAAATTCAGGCAAACTTTTTTCTAGATTATAACATATTTTTGTTGAATCTACTGCTTCCAGAGGAGTCCAGTTCAGGTGCAATGCCATTTACACACATACATTTGATAGATTGCATCAATTTATATCTGATTAGCAAACCTTTTTATTATATAATTCAAATTAATAAAAAAATTTTGAGATAAAAACTTGTTGAATTTATTCTCAAATATGAATTACCTGCAACATTTTCATGCATAACATTGTAAAGTGAACCTTGCAATGGTGGTGTTGGCGTTGCAAGATTCGAAATAAGTTTGGACCTCGCAATGGTGTTGCAAATGAACTTTGAAACAACGCTGTTTCTTTTGTGACCGGTGGTTATATATATCTCGGAGATAAAAAAAAATACCGAAAGAAAATAAACAGCTAAACTCAACAAATTCAGTAGAAATGGAATAAATCCCCAAGCCCTCCATTTTTAATTTCCAAAAAAAAAAATAATGCAGAGGAGTACGACGAGGAGAGCGCGGTGGCGCACGTGCGGCGGCTGCTGGACATCGTCGCCTGCACCACCTCCTTCGGCCCCTCGCCGCCGCCATCCCCCAAGGACGCCGTCGCCGACGACGATGCCGCCAAGGAGCCCTCCAACTCCAAGGCCGCAGCCCCTGCCTCCTCGGGCGGGCGCCGCACGGGCTCGCCGCCGCTGCCTCCGTCCGCCGAAACCGCGAAGGAGTCGGCTAAAAAGGACACGGCGGCGGCGGCAGAGGCAGCCAAGGAGTCCTCGCTATCGGCGGAGCTGGAGGTGGAGATGAGCGGCGCGTGCCCCCGCCTCGGCGCCTTCTACGAGTTCTTCTCACTCGCCAACCTGACACCGCCCCTCCACTGTAAGTAAAGACCCTCTCTCACAGTCTCACCAAAACCAAAGTGATCTCTGTCTATTGCCCCCTCCCCCCCAAAAAAATTAGAGTTCTTCTTGGCGCATTACATGATACTACAACTTGAAATTTGAAGTGGAGTTAACACGTTCCTCATTATTTATGTCGAACACCAAGCATGGGATATCAGTTCTTGAACTTTGTAGCGCCAAACAGTTCACTGTAATCATGCAAACTCTTGCGTCGGCTGAAAGATGTTAACTCTTTCTTTCAGTTATAAAGCGAGTGACACAACCTCGACCGGAGGAACAGCCGTCTGATGATCATCTCTTTTTTCTTGAGGTAAACATCATCAATAATTGCATTGTTCACAACCCCTTTGTGATATGAAACTCCTGAATTTGTCATGTGTGCCCTAATTGGAGAATGGTTGGCTGACTTACAGGCAAAGCTTTGTAATGGGAAATTTGTCATTGTTGAAGCTCGGAGAAAGGGATTCTTCAGTTTGGGGAAGCAGCATGTTTTGTGCCATAATCTTGTCGATCTACTAAGGCATCTTAGCAGAGCATTCGATAATGTTCGTACTTTCTGGTTATAAATTTTTATATATAGTAATATTAGCGGTATTATATAATAACCTTGAGTCCCCATGGTATATGACCTTGTTATTTCGTATCCCACTTAAAGTTGTTGCCACTTCTGAAACGACGAACTGATATATACTTTACAAATGTCAACCGTACTTGAATTTTAGGATCTTTTTCTTTGTATATGCATGCTTGTGGACATATGTGTATGTATGTAATGTGCACACCTTTGTACAGTAACGAAAAGCATTGAACTGACAGAAGCTAAAGCATACTTAGGATAAAATACCTAAGATTCCCAGTTGCAAGCAATTTTGAAATGTCAATGGCTATTTTAGTAGTAGAACAGACTTCCTTCGCATTTCATGTTTCATGTAGCTGCAAAAAAATTTCCGCATTGCCACATTTTTTGGTGACTATGGGACGACAAATATTGGATTGAAATATTAAATAGCTTGGCCAGGTTAAAACTACATTCTAAAAACTACATGTGGTTCCCAATTGCAAGAAAATTTAGAGTACCATGGACCTATTTTTATAAGAACCAAGGTTTTGTGATGTTCCATATTGCTACATTTTTTTGACTTTGATCTGTTCTTTTTTGTTGATTGCATATGTTAAGGTGTACGAAGATCTTATGAAGGCATTTTTGGAACGAAATAAGGTGTGTTGTTATCTCTTTTCCCGTATTTCGTCGTACCTAATCTTTTGTTGGCATTGATGGAACTTTTCACATTATTTGTGTTAGGATTATTGAATACTTGGGCATGCATTCAGAATATCTAGTGATTGATCCGAAACATAGCTAAACAGATTGTGATGTACTTCAAGTAGCAAATAACAATTTGGGTTGTGTTCTAGGAATCTCTCCTTTCCATCTATAGCTATGCTCATGTAGCTAATATGCCAAGTAGTGTCATGCTTCATAACCAGTTTCTTCCATATTGTTCTTCCTCTAATGGTTCAGGATTAAAATCTTGCTAAATTGTTGCATCTTCATAACGAATTCTGTTACCCGTGTGCTCTGTGCTTCATGCTTCATAATATCTTTGTCAGAATTTGTTTTCCTATCTAATGCTACGTCATCACCTAGCTGTAATTTCTTGTATACTGCAGTTTGGAAATTTTCCTTATGGATTTCGTGCAAACACATGGCTTGTTCCTCCAATTGCCGCCCAGTCACCATCAACATTTCCTCCCCTTCCTGCTGAGGATGAAACTTGGGGAGGCAATGGAGGTGGTTGGGGAAGGGATGGGAAAAGTGACATGTTGCCGTGGGCAGACGAGTTCCTGTATATCACATCCATGCCTTGCAAAACCACCGAGGAGAGGGAAATTCGTGACAGGAGAGCATTCCTACTTCACAGCTTATTCGTAGATGTTGCCATCTTTAGAGCTATCATAGCCGTAAGGCATGTAATGGAAATGGAGAGTACGGAGGTCTCAACATCGACCAAGATGGATGAAGTTTTGCATTCTGAGACAGTGGGAAATTTTAGCATCACTGTCAGGAGAGATTCTTTGGATGCAAGCTGCAAGTTGGACACTAAGATAGATGGGAACCGAGCCACAGGAATGGACTCAAAGCATCTTGCAGAGAGGAACCTTTTGAAAGGAATAACTGCGGATGAAAACACAGCTGCCCATGTATGAGTTCTAAATTAAAGTGATCCTTCTAATATTCTGGTAACAGTGTGGTTTTCCTAATTTTGTCTTTAATTTGCAGGATGTTGACAGTTTGGGCATTGTCAATCTTAGATACTGTGGGTATGTTGCAGTAGCAAAGGTTAACAATATAGAGAAAACCAAAGTAAGTTCTTCTATTAAGCCTATTGATATCAAAGATCAACCTGAAGGGGGTGCCCATGCATTGAACATCAACAGGTCGGTAGCATTGCTTTTCTGTTATTCTTCTAGTTCTTGAAATTTATATAGCTTCTCCTAAAATTTCTTTTTTTGGTAATGATATTTTATTTATTCTTTTAGTTTGAGGATGCTCCTAAATGAAGCCAATTCAACTGCAGAGAAAAAGATGTCAAACCTTTCACAAAGTCATAGGCAGGATGAACTAACTGCAGCACAAACTTTTGTTGAGAACTTGTTGAAGGAAAGTCTTCAAAAGCTTGAGGAAGAGGAAACTGATACACAATCATTTATGAGATGGGAACTTGGTGCCTGCTGGGTTCAGCATTTGCAGGATCAGAAAAATTCTGATAAGGATCAAAAGCAAGGTGGTGATAAGGAAAAGAAGAAAACGGTGGACAAAGCTGTGAAAGAGACAAAGATTGAAGGGCTTGGGAAGCCTCTCAAAGCTCTTAAGCACTCGAAAAGTGTGGTGGATGCTGCTGACAAGGGATCCTCATTGGGGGACAAAAGCCTGTCTGATGGAACAAGCTCTGCAGAAAGCCAGAAAGTCAAGCCATCAGCTGTTCAATTGCGCTCAAGGAGAATCTAGTGCCTCTGAAAATGAAAGCTTGCTGAAGGGTTTATTGCCTGATTCTGCCTTTACAAGGTTGAAAGACTCAGAAACAGGACTCCATCAGAAGGTAGAAATGCAGTACTTTTCATGACAAGTCATGAATTGGCTATCTGTCGCTTGGTATCACACACATCCTATCTCATATCTTCCTGATTTCAGTAATTCAGTGTAAGAAAATGAAATTCTGATTAAAAATTAAATTGGCTTTCCGTTGTGATTGTATGGGAATCATACACGAGGCATAGATAACTGGCAACATTAGGCTGCATGTGATATCATGTTGGCTGATATGAGGATTGAGGGCTATCAAGGTATGCTATGGAGGGGTTAAGAAAGTGGTTCTTACCTGACCCACAACATCAAACTTTTGGACCTTACTTTAGGTGCACTAGTTATAGACAACCTCAAATATCTAAGAGTATTTTCTCCTTTCTTGGTTTTGGTCAGATTCACTTTTAAATTCTACAAAAGAATAGAATTAATTGGATCAAATATGCATTGGTTAGTTACTTGTACACATGCACTAGATAGAGGCTCTCATAAATACTATTCCTTTTTTAGATAATTCATTTACTTGGTGCTTGAATTCTTTTGTTTATCATTTTAAATGAAGCTATTTTTTTAGGAAAATATAAATTAATTTTCATTGATGTGTTGTGTTTATTCTGGTTAGCTAGTTGCATTGTTTTATTTGTCTCGCTTACCAAGTGGTCATCTGTTAGTGATAATCCCGCATGAAGCTTATAGACTAACCTCTTCTGCTCCACAGTCACCACCTGAGTTGATTGAGATGGCTCTGAAGTACTATGATGAAGTTGCGCTTCCTAAGCTGGTACACATCAACATATGAAAGATGAATTACTTCCCATATATTTATTTATCTTTTTTAGTTAAGAAGCATAATAACTAACCAATAAAATATTTAGGTTGCTGATTTTGGTTCTTTGGAACTTTCACCTGTTGATGGTAGGACCTTGACTGATTTCATGCATACCAGAGGCCTACAGATGCGCTCCCTAGGACGAGTTGTAAGTTTGTAATGATGTTTTCATTTGAATAGGATGAATGCCATTTCTTTTGATGTACTTGGTATGTGCTGATCCGGTGATTACCTATAGGTCAAGCTTTCAGAGAAGCTTTCACATGTACAGTCCCTTTGTGTGCATGAGATGATAGCGAGAGCATTCAAGCATATCGTCCGCTCTGTGATTTCTGCTATTTCAGACATGCGACAATTAGCACTAACAATAGCTGCATCACTGAATTTACTTCTTGGTGTTCCTGAATCTGAAGTCTCTAGAAGTTCTCCTAATGTGCACCCCCTAGTGTGGAGATGGCTGGTGGCCTTCTTGAAAAAGAGATACGAATTTGAGCTCACAGAGCAACGCTACCATGATGTGAGGAAATACACTATACTGAGAGGACTTTGCCATAAGGTACAATTGTTTTATTTTTTAAATCCTCACGATTCGGTGTATTTGAATTTAGGAATAACCGTTACTTTTAGGTGGGCATTGAATTGGCGCCCCGAGATTTCGTTATGGATTCTGCTTTCCCGTTTCACAAACAGGACATTATTAGCCTGGTGCATGTACATAAGGTAAAGTCTACAAGCTATGACTATTTTTCCCAAGTTAATTTTACTCATAATACAAAATCGGAATATATGTTTATGTAATGACTTGATCATCAAATATGACAATCAGTAGTTCACAATTTTCCTGATATTGATTGAAACTTTGTTGGACATAATAGAGAGTGACACATAAACACAACTAACGAGTTTCACATAAACACAACTAACGAGTTTTTGAATAATATGCAGCAAGTTGCATGCTCATCTGCAGATGGAAGGCAACTTCTAGAATCCTCTAAAACTGCCCTTGACAAGGGCAAACTTGAAGATGCTGTTAATTATGGGGCGAAGGTACCTTTCGTAAAATTGTGTCTAATTCTTTGTACTTATTTAGATATCATGTTTTGAGGGCTCATCATTATTCTATGTATGAATGCAGGCTCTTGCTAAGCTCATAACGGTGTGTGGTCCATATTACCGAATGACAGCTGGAGCTTATAGTCTTCTAGCTGTCGCTTTGTACCACACTGGTGATTTTAATCAGGTACATGGTTATTCAGCTGGATAGCAGATCATTTAAATAATTGCTAAGCATATTTGGATAATTCGAAAAGGACAACTACTGGGAGAGTGGGAGCTTCACGAGGAATATTGAACATTACTCAATAGAATTTTGTGCCTCATCAAATGCTTGATGGTCATTTATATGTTATGATATAGTTTTTTATACTAGCTTTTAATCTGTACCTCAAAAAAACTGCAGGCTACTATTTATCAGCAAAAGGCTTTAGACATCAATGAGAGGGAACTTGGGCTTGATCACCCTGATACAATGAAGAGTTATGGAGACCTTGCAGTGTTCTACTATCGTCTACAACATACAGAATTGGCTCTGAAGTAAGCAGAGTTTATAAAATATCTTTTTAGTTCCGTACAGCTCATCTACAATTTCATACGGACATACAGGGCCAAAATAGTCCTTTCAGATGGTAGTTAAAGTAATATTGTATGTAGTCACCCGCAGACCTAGATTGTTCTTAGGGTATTCTATCTAATTAAGTGTTATGTCATGTTGATGATGTTTGGCAAAAGAAAAGAATGAAATACTTATTATTGCTGCCAAGAATACAATGTTTTGTTTCGATTACTATCCTCTAAGGCTCTGACCTGTTCTTTTCACAAACTTATCATGTCAAATGTGCATATTGGTTATCTCTCTTTATGCTTTAATGTTTATTTACTGAAAGTTAATCTGGTTCTTAAGATAATAATGTGGGAGAGAGATGTTCTCTCAGTTTTCACACCATCTATGGGGATTATAACAATAGAAATAATATGAACCATGAATACCTTAAATAATATGACCATGAAATGGAATACAGAAAGATGTTACACATTCACAGATGGTAAGTGAACCCTTAGGTGGTAATTCCTTTCGCAATTATCTTAGCTAACCAATAAACATATGTAGTTTTTTTATGTTCTTGTGAAAGGTTGGAAAGGACAAAAAAAGGTTTGATATTTGCTTCTAGCCTCAAAATCTGTCATGTTATTAATTGCTGTTGGTTCCCTTTATGTAAGTTTCACCTTGAGGATGGATCATAATTCTTCTTAAGCTCATGTATGTTTAAAATTTTAAGATCTCAGTACCTGTTCTTTTTTCTTTATGAGCTTGTCTTGAAGGTTGTTTCTGAAGATCTTAAACTTGCATTTATTTGAGCATCCAAGGATCTGAATAAACAGGAGTGCACTGTTCCTGCTATTTGTTTGATAGTCCTTGTCGAATGTACAGTTCTGATGATTTAAATTCACTGCCACAGTATCTGCAAAACATTAACATTTGGTGTAAAACAGGTATGTCAAGCGTCGCGTTATATCTTCTGCATCTTACATGCGGGCCATCTCATCCAAATACAGCTGCTACATATATTAATGTAGCCATGATGGAGGAAGGCTTGGGCAATGTGCATGTAGCTCTCAGATACTTGCACAAAGCTTTAAAATGCAACCAGAGATTACTTGGGCCTGATCATATCCAGGTATGAGTCTTTATTTAATATTTTAAAATAACTATTTTTCTTTGTTTGAAGTACATGCTTAATATGCTGATTAGTGTGAAATATGAACCTTGTTCTTTTAAAAGTCTTGTTAAAAAAATATCAGCTCTTGACTGGGAAATACTTCGGACAATCTTTAGTTGATGACATCAGAAGTGAAGGTCGGAAAATCATATGGGAAACCATTTGTTGGTTGGTTGATTGGTGCAGATGTAGGAGTATGATTCCACCCATTAGTGTTCAAGTTCTGGTTGCTGACGTTTGCTCAGAAGCTCACTCACGCTTGCGCCAAGGTTATTAAGTCGTAAAGTTCAGTCACAAGAGGGGCGACTTGTCGATTTGGTCAAATAATGGACCGACTAGTCGCGACTAGCCACTACTAGTCGACCTACTGCTACTGCTTTTGCTAGTAATAGCAGAGCACAGAGAAAAAACGGAGCACCAATGTTAGGAGCAGAGCAATGGAGAAACAGAGCACCTAGTAGCAGAGCACAGAGCAAAACAGAGCAAGAGAGGAAGGATAGGAGAGCAGAGCAGGACAATAGAGAAAGGAGAGGATAGGAGTGGACTGGATTCACTCACTGGGCGGTCGATGGCCGAGGCTGGAGGTGACAATGGAGATGGGCTGGCGATGAGCAGAGGAGAGCAGTGGCAGAGAAAGGAGGGAAAGGAGATGGGCACAACGGCGACCGATGTTGTGGCCATTGGCGACGGCGGGGGGCTAGGGCTCCGCTCTCCCTCGCAGAATTGGCAGCGGTGTCGTGGACAGGTGAGACTGCAGCAGGGGAGGGCCGAGGAGGATGGAGATGGGATCGATGGCGGCAGGTAGTGATGGGGGGCTAGGGCTCTGCTCGCGCTCGCGCTCGCAGCACTGGCGGTGGACGGGGGAGACTGTAACTACGACAGGGGAGGGCCGGGGAGGAGGAAGGAGATAGTCTCGACGGCGACTGGCGGCGGCGGAGGGCTAGAGCTCCGCTTGCCCCTCGCAGGCACAGTACTGGTAGCATTGTGGGGACGGGGAAGACTGCGACAGGGGAGGGGCGAGGAGGAGGACGGAGGTGGGCTCGACGGCGACTAGCGGTGGCGAGGGGCTAGAGCTCCGCTCGCCCTTACAATTAGTCGTGACTAGTCACACGACTTATCGACTAATCATCAATTAGTCGTGACTAGTCACACGACTTAATAACAATGGCGTGCACACGCATGCGTACTGGTATGCACGTGTATGGGGACACTGTTGTAATCTCATAAGAAAAAAAAAGCAAAATCATATGGATGCCTAGTAACGAGGAGCTTTTGGTCCCGAATTATAATGGCTTTTGGTAGCTTTGGTTCATGCATGGTGCTGGAAGGTAGTTGTATTTCCAAAAGCCTATTTGCAAGAAATTATATTAGCTGGATCAAAATCTGGTACTAGCCCTTTATAAAGCTAAACATACAAGTCAATGGAGTAAGTGCACTTGCAGTTTCGTGGTGTTAATTTATGACTTATTGACTATATTTGTACATCAGCGGATCAGCCCCATAAATAAGAAGACAATTGTTTCATCATTTCTTATCATTTTCCATGATTGACTATCACCTTCAACTGACATATTCTTCTGTTATTTTTAGACTGCCGCGAGCTACCATGCTATAGCCATTGCTCTCTCGTTGATGGAAGCTTATTCATTGAGTGTTCAGCATGAGCAAACAACCTTGCAAATCCTTCGTGCAAAGCTTGGACCAGATGATCTGCGGACTCAGGTTTACTTCTATGAAACAAATGTGTTGACATGCAGAAAAAAATATACTCCCTCTGTTACCAAATTGATGTCACTTTAGAATGAATGTAGTCAAGATTTTCAAACTTTGATCACTAAGACAAACAAAAATATTTAAATTGACATTATGAAAAATAATTAGTAGATTTTGAAAGTACTTACATTATTTGAATACTTTATAATAGTAACATATTACTATGAATATTAATAGTCAAAGATGTACATTGGAGTGTGTGTCAATGTCCAAAATGACTCATAGTTAGTAACAGAGGGAGTACTTCAATTCGTTTCCCCTCTTCAACAGTTCCTTTACTGTTATGAAAAGCACCATTCCCTCTTTTTATTATTTCCAAGAATATCCTTAATCTTGTGGCCTTTTCACGTTGCAGGATGCTGCTGCCTGGCTTGAATACTTTGAATCAAAAGTAATTGAGCAGCAAGAAGCTGTACGGAATGGAACTCGGAAACCTGATGCATCAATAGCTAGTAAAGGACACCTAAGGTGCAACCTTAATGTAGTTCTGCCAATTAAATTCATAATGAATCTATACAGAAATTTAGTGCACAAAAATTGGCTTTATTGTATTTTAGATACTGTAGTTTTTTTAGACTGATGTAGATGCTGTATTTGACCCACTTTGTTGCACCTGCAGTGTATCTGATCTTCTTGATTACATAAATCCCAACCAAGAGAACAAAGGAAGAGATGCTGACTCAGGCAAAAGGAGGTACTCAAGCATAAAGGTCGGTTGCCAATGTATTAATTATGCCCTTGTTAATGACAAAACTTAAATTGAACCGATCGAGTTCAAAGCTGCAAGATGGCTATCATAGTGTAATGATGTTTATGAATAGTAACCTCAGTGGTCAATGTACTAATTAGTTGTATTGGATATCTGGAAACTTGAGTGAACGAGAAACACCATACCTCTCAATATCCTTAGTTCAGCAACAACATGCAAATTGCAATTGTTCACAATGAAGCCAATTATTAGTTTATCATTGCCAACAGGCTACAAAATACTAATTTTCTGTTTAGGCATCAGTTTTAAGTGCTAAAATAGGTATTAAATGATATATCAGTTATCATTTGTTCTACATTGTTAATAATACAATTTTCTATTTCCTGGGAATTCTTATTATGATAACTGCCCAATGAAAATTCATGGTTAACACTTAACACACCTCTATCCAACCAAGTAACTGAGATCACTAAAATTGTTTGGTATTAGATAGTCTGGTTCAGATAATTTTGATGAAGCATCACTGTGTATATATATTTTCCATTCTACCATTTTGTTGATGACCACATAACTTCGGTTCTGCCTATTTAGCTGGAACTCAATGCACCTAGTTTTCTTGTCACAGTGCCAAATTTACCCTGCTTTTTTTCTGTTACAACACATCCTATCATTGGAGTAACATACTCTTTTGTATTTTGGCATTATTATATATGCCACTTTAGAATTTATTCATCATATACTAATCGTGTCAGGTTTTATCACACTCGAGTGAGAGTTCAAATGTAGCAAGTCCTGAGATATCTCCAAGAGATTCTACTACTGCAGTTATAGATGAGCAAAAGCAAATTAAAGAGCCGTTGCAAGATGGTAATGCTAATATCATAGAGATTCCTGAAACTGAGGTTAAACAGAGTCTTAAATCCATGGAGCCTTCACCATCTTCTGAACAACCGGTAGAGAAAGCTGAGGTGAAAATCAATTTGCCTAAGGAGATTTTTCAAGAGGAAGTAGTAGAACACGAAGATGGTTGGCAGCCTGTTCAAAGATCTAAATCAGCTGGAGGTTCAGGAAAACAGATAAAGTATTACTGTCCTGTCATCAGAAAGGCGTACAACCCTGAGAATCATGCTCCAACATATGCTTCCCAGTATAAGGCAAGGAATTCCTATTCAAATAACAGGTATTACTTCTTAAGGAAGAGAACTGTCGTACCTGCAACATACAGAGATCCTCAGCAGCATGTGAAAGTCCATACATCAAGTGCCAGGTTTGGTCGTAAGATATACAAGGCTGTGACTTATCGGATTAAGCCAGGGACTGCATCCGCAGAGGCTCAGGGTACTTCTAAGAGCACAGAGCAGATGAATGGTACAGCAGAATCCCAAATGGCATACTCACAAGTACATAATTCTACTTCAATAGATCAGAAAGAAAGTGAGTCACATGGAACTTTGGTTGCAAGTATTGGAAATGCACCATCATACAAAGATGTTGCACTAGCACGTCCAGGAACAATTGCCAAGACTCAAATACATAAAACTAGGGATGATGTACTGCACAACCAACCATCACTTGGTCAAATTATCGCACAAGAAATGAAGGATTCCATGGTGGATGCACCTCAAGTGGAACAGGGATCTGTGTCTGCAAATACCAATAATAATTCCAAAGAAGTAACCTATGTGCCAGAAGAAATGCAGCATTCAGAAGAAACAAAAGCATCTGAAAGTGAACGTGAGATTGATAATCTTGGCAAAGATGGTTTACCAGATAGATCAATATCAGATACTGATAAATCTTTAACTGGCAGTGAGCCTGCAGATAGTAAAACAGACATGATCATGTTCAGTAACAAGACTCAAGAACCAACGAGTAGTGGCAACGATGGTGTAGCCACTGAATTTTCAGAGTCCACTGTATCTGCAAAAGCTGAACGGAGTGGAAAGCCTGACATGGAATTTTTTGAAGAAGCTCTACCCACCAGTATCGAACCTATTACAGTTTCAGCCAATACGACAAATACAGAGGAGGGCCTTGGAGGTGTTGGAAGTGAGAAGTCAAAGCCTAACTTGCTGCTCAGTAATATTAATTTGAGAGAGATGCCAAATAAGAAGCTATCTGCTGCTGCACCACCATTTAATCCGTTTCCGCCAGCTATCCTTAGCCCTCTTGCTGTAAGTGTAGGTCTCCCACCACCAGGTGCCATTCCAGGTGTTGCGCCTTGGCTTGTGAATGTCTCCCTGCATCCTAGACATTCAACTATGGTGCCAAGTGGTCCTCCGTTGCGCACCTCCCCGCATCATTTGTACCCTCCTGCTCCTCGGTCTCCCAATCTCTTGCATCCTGTGCCATTTATTTATCCACCATATAGTCAACCACAAGTTGTTCCAAGCACCACATTTCCCATGAACACTGATATTTTTTGCCCTAACCATTGTGGATGGCAACCCTATATGAGCCCAGCTGCATCAGAGTTTGTGCCAGGATCAGCATGGCCAAATAGCCATCCAGTTGATTTTACTCCCACCCCACATGTTATTGACCCTATTTCTCAGTCTTTAGCAGATAAGCATATTCAATCTGATGCTGCTGCTGTTAGTATTGGACCTTCGCTGGACAGCAGTACTGTAGCAGTCAAGAAGGAGGAAATGGAGGTTCGTGCAGTTGTAGGAAGTAGCAATTTGATCAGCAACAAACATCTGGGAGATGATCAGGGTAAACAATTAAAGGATACAGTTAGAATTGAACTGAATCCTGATACGCCAGGAGATAACACACATGATATTGGTGGGGCGAAGCTGCGAAGCAACAACAAGAATGAAGATGAAGGTAGTTTTAGAACATATGTGAAAGGGAAAAGCAGGCGGAAACAAACTCTCAGAATCCCAATAAGTCTTCTTAACAAGACATATGGTTCACGTTCTTTCAAGCTTGTGTATAACAGAGTAGTCAGAGATAATGACATCTTCAGGCCATGGAATGTCTCCTTTGCTGAAGTTGTTTTCCGGCAACTAAGCAAGGCAAATTCTGCCAAGGCATCGAATATTGGCATATGACATTATTATCCAAAAGAGAATTTTGATGGATCTCCAATTGAAACATACTGAAATGTGATAAGTCTTGTTTGTGTGAGCATTTGGGAGGCAGCACGATGCTCCTTCAGTGTTCCAGGTAACCAACTTTTCAAATATCATAAGCTTTTTTGGCTTCCCATTATAATTTCATTCATTGATATGCTAGTTGTCGCATTTTGCTGATCTGAAATTCCTCCATCCAAGCTACTCTGACAGGATAAACACATTTATTTTCATTTCAAATAAGGTATGACTTCCTTCTCAGTAATCTTTTTAGTCGTTACATGTTGAGTTTGTCTGTACCCTGCGGCCGGATCAGTTTTGGTTGTAGTTCTTCGTATTGATTATATCTTCCTGTCAGCATATCTGTATCCTTTGGAACTTCTTCTGCATTCCCCCAAATATTTTACACACTAATGGCATGATATTTGTAAATAATGGTTCGATCTGACCCTTCTTGTTATGTAAACTTTTATTATGAGGGCCTTGTATTAACTGTATTTACTGATTGCACCTTGCAAATTTCGTTCTGCACGTCTTTGCTTATAAACAGCCAAACGTCAATTATTTCTATTGGCGTTGCAAATAATAAGGGTACTTGCATCTAAATCCCTTGGTCTTCAACATTGACATGGATTCGACCAAAACATTTGGTACTTCAGACACAAGTCCTGCCATGAAGCACAGGCATATTCACAGCCACGTGCCTGGCGTAGATGCAAAACATTAGACTTGCAGCATGGTGCTTGAAAGGCAAATTTTCTTTTCAGTTTTTCCCAGAAATATATAAATTTGAATTTAAAAATTGTCCCAACCCCCCCCACACACACGCACACACCATTTTACAAAATTTCCATTTTTCGGAAATCTCATTGTGGTCCTAATGTTTTTTAAAAAACCGAGAAAATTTCCCCTGATCATATCAATTGAGCAACAATTCCAATGTGCATGTGTGAAGTTTGAGCATATGGAGTAGTTATGATTAATTAGTTTCTATTCCAGTAAAAAATGGATAGGAGAAAACTTCCTTTGTTTTGTCAATTCACTGGAAGAGCGTCGTATCAAATTGTTCTGTACTTGTAAGTACTAAAATCTTCATTCTTTTAGTATTGTACCATCTTTTGGTACAGTTGTAGAATTGTAATTCGACCTATATTTGTTAAACTAGGAAGGCTTCTTCGCAATGCATCTGACTGTTAGGAGTGGTGTATTATTGTTATGAATATTGTGTATGTATTCATGATATCCACCCAATGTGCAATACATATAAGGAGTACAAAAGAATATTACAAGGGAATATACATATACAGATAAGAAAATACAAAAGGCATATAGGGAAACACAGAAGAATTCATAATCTAACACCCCTCTCAAACTCATGGTGGATCACATGCACCGAGTTTGGAGAGAAAGTAAAATGTTGTATCTAGTCTGTAGCTTTATGAAGAAGTCAGCAATCTGTAACTCTGAGGGCACAAACTGTAAAGCAAATACTCCCTTCTGCACCTGTGAGCGAATTTATGAAGCATCCGCACCAATGTGCTTTGGTGAGTACATGCTTCACTGGGTTACGGGCAATAGTGATAACACCTGTACTGTCAGACAAAATTATCGTAGGTCGCATCACAGTCACTCTAAAATCTGCAACTAACTACCTCAACCAAGTAAGCTCTGCTATCACTGTTGCCATAGCTCTCAACTCAGCCTCTACATTCGAATGGGAAATTGCTGTCTACTTTTTTTGTCTTCCAGGCAATTAGGGAGGAGTCAAGAAAAACATAATAAGTAGAAAGAGAACGACGATCAGAAGGATCACTAGCCCAGGTCGTATCGGAGTACGCTTAAAGCTGTAGTGAGGTGGAGCTAGGGAAAAACAAACGACGATAGATAGTCCCACGCAAGTAGCGAAGAACACGAAGGTGATTGTAGTGAAGATGGGTAGGACGAGCCATGATCTGACTTAGGATATAAACAGAATAAGCAATATCAGGACGAGTGCTCACAAGACACACAAAACTCCCAATAAGATTGCGATATCAAGTAGGATCCTTAAGAAGATCACCATCAGTGGCACGAAGCTATAGAGATAGCTCCATATGAGTCTCAACAGTGTGAGTGTCAATCAGACTAGACCGATCAAGAAGATCTAGGAGAGGTAGTAGCGCTCAGGCATGGAAGAGACCTCAATCACAAGGAAGTACGTAAGAGAACCAAAACCAGTCATCAAAAACTGCTCACTGAGATGCTTCTTCATATACGTGCTGAATGAGGAATCATCACCAGTGATGAGCATATCATTAACATACAGAATAAGGAGTATCCTACCCCGAGATAAGACATGGACAAAAAGAGCAAGATCGTGGGAATTGACAGTGAAACCGACAGCAGTAATCACTGAGGTAAAATGCGCAAACCAGGCACGAGGAGCCTATTTGAGGCCATAAAGAGCACGACAAAAATGACAGACGTGCCCATTGAGAACAGAATACCCAAGTGGTGGCTGCATGTAGACCTCCTATTGCAAAACACCATTAAGAAAAGAATTTTTAACATCCAGTTGAGAGATAGACCATCAGCGAACAGAAGTAACTGCAGTAAGAGTGTCAATAGTGGTCATAGCGGCGGCGCGACCTCGAGTCGGCGCAGGTTCGGGCGCGGCTTCGGGAGCAACGACTCGCGGCAGCGTTCGGGCCAGATGACGACCAAGCGGGCGACGACGTCAGGCGTCGGGATGACAGCGGAAGAAGTTAGGTTATTGGCTTAGCTCTGATACCATGTTATGAATATTGTGTATGTATCATGAGACCGTATGAGCAATATATATACAGAGTACAATGAAATATTACAGGGGAATATGCCATATACAGATAAAGAAATACAAAAAATATATAAGAAAATACAGAAGACCTGTTCTAACAATTATAACGTCTTTTCTTGCGCTTTATTTGCATTCTCCTCCACACTGGTTCCCCCCCCTTTTGCCTTTTGGTGCGCTCCTCGTAAATTAAGCTAACTGCTCTCTCTACACACATCACACGCAGGTGTCGACAATTCTGTGGAGTCCAGAAGATTTGCAGAGAGTTTTGCGAGATCCAGAACTAATAGAAGATGGAAGTGTTACCAACAATACCAGAGACTGATTTTTCTTCAATTTTGATAGACTAAGAAAATAATATTATCTTTGATTTTTTGGGCTAACTTTTGGGCGTGTGAAACTTAGCACTTAGAGATTTTGATTTTTGTTGGCTCGCTGCATTCAATAATTATATCTCGCGGTTTTGGTGAGAATCTAACATTATTCTTTTTAAGAGAGGGATAATAATCTTCATTCTGTGAAGCTGCTTGTTTTAGGCTGTGATATAAAACGAGGCAAAAAAAATTTGAGCTACAAACCGCGGCATATTTGATATGATTCATTATTACCTGAAACTATTAACATTTTTCCAGCGATGTTGGCAACACCTAATCTACAAAGTTTTATTATCTGAAGAATTAATCAAAATCTTGTACACCATTAATTTGAACATGTCTCCGTGGAAATATAATCCTTTCTTTTGGGGCTCCCCTCTGGAAAATGTTGATGCACTACGCGTTATTATCCTCCGCCTCCATGTGGTTCGATTTGCTGAATAAAGTTCTACCTCGGATTGAAAATATCAGCAAACCTTCGTCCGTACACATCATTTTCCGTTACAAATAATTGTTCCGGATGTCTGCATCAAATATGCCTCCCGACTCCCGACATAAACACCACCGTTCTAGCTAGAATAGCAGAACGCTGCTTTCCCCATGTCCTCGAATTGTAGCTTCTCAAAAAAGAAGTTATCTGCGATTCGGTGGTTTGGTTTTGGTCATCGTCGTCGGGCTTCTGAACTCCTAATTGCTGGCCTGGGCATCGCCGTATGATTGGACTCACCCACACCTCTTCGTCTCTATTCCTAAGTTTTTCGTTAAAATTGCAAGTTTTTAAGGGAAGTAGCAAACATAGCACTCCAAATAGAATTATAAAAATGATATATTTACTGTACAAAAATACCGCGGCAGACTACGTGCCGCTGACCTAGATCTCGGTAGGACGCGTAGCGAACTCCAAGTCGGCGGCAGACACTCTGCCATACTCCCATAACACGGCAAGTCACCTGCCATGCGCTCAGTCCGTGGTAAATCGCCTGCGCACGCTCCTGCCGCACCTGCCTGTCTGCCGACCTGTCGCGGCTATGATGCGCGATAGGTGACCTACTGCAGTTTGGATGCGCGGCAGGCCACCTGCCGGCGGTTGGGAGATCACCCCTCGTTCTGCTACGGTTTAAGTTAGCGGCAATATCTTCGTATTGTAGAGGTGTAATTTTTGTAATTTCGTTCGTCTGAGCTATTTTTTATATTTCACTTAAAAAAAGAGCCTAAAACAGTATTTTTTAAAAAAAAAAAACTCCAACACTCCCATGCAAGTAAGCGCAGAATCAGAAAACCATATCAAAGATACTTTGGGAGCGACTACAGCGTTGTTATAGGCACGCGTTAGCCTAATACCGCGCCCGCCAACCGTATTAGCTCCCTTGGGCCTAAACCAAGCACGTGGCCTGTGCATGCCTGGAAAGATTTTACCACACATCAATCCAAACTAGGATGACATTGCGCGTTACGCTGAGCCCATTACAATTCCCAATATTTTTTCATTGATTGCGATTCATTTTGTTTTTCTTCCGACTCTTTCGCAATAAATAAAAGCTTTATCTGTAAATAAGGCGTATTTGATGACATTATCATATGGTTATACTATATTTGTTGTATTATGCCTCTATATATTCTAAATATATAGAATAGAGGAACCAAGCATGTCGCCATGGACAACTAGTATTTGTATGAATACACTCGAGAACCTTTCAATGTGATATCAGGTCGGAAAATGCTCGGTGATTTATCACTAATCAACCATCAAACAAACATAGAACGCCAAAATTGGTATTTTGGAATACAAAAAATGAACTGACAATGCACAGTTGTGCCACTTACCTATCAATTTGTTACTTCTTGTATTTGTAAACCTGAAAATTTATCTCTACTGTATAGTTTCCATCAGAGCATACCAGATTATTTTTTACTCCTGGCAACTAAATAGCATAACAATGTGTAGAGACCTGGACTGCAGAGTAAGCCAGTAAATAATGGGTATGCAATAAGGATTTCCTTAATAAGGTACCACCAAGCAAATGTCAAGCTATTGCCTGCCAAGAAGACTGTTGCTCGTAGCTGATTGGTTGCGATCTCCACCCATGCCTCCATGTGGTGCTGCCGGATGGAATTCTACAAATGCACTGCGCTACCCTTGTAGAGGCTTATGAGGATTGTGCCTCCAACAGAGAGCAGAACACCTGTGATCTTCAGCGGTCCTGCCTTGCTACCAATCTGTCATGTCGCCATTCTAATACATTAGCACACATGCATGTCAAGGTTATTAAGTCGGTAAGTCGACACTACCCTGCTAGTGACCGACTTACCGACTAGTCGACATGCACTGTTCACATATTCTACACAACACACACAGTCAGCACACACAATCACACACATAGTCAGCACACACAATTACACACACAACACCACACACCACATGCACCACACAGCCACACACAACGCAACACACACGACACATCACACCACACCTCACCCACACCCACACACACAACCACACACACCACGCACCCCACCACACACAACCACCACACACCATGCAGCTACGGGGAGAGGGAGCAGAGGAGGGTGACGGCGAGAGGGAGCAGAGGAGGGCGACGGCGATAGGTGAAGGGAGCTCGCCGCCTGCCACATCGAGCTCGCCTCCACCTCCCCGACGCCGGATCCACGTCGGCGACGGCGAGAGGGAGCAGAGGAGGGTGAGGGCGATAGGGAAAGGGAGATCGCCGCCGGCCACATTGAGCTCGCCTCCACCTCCCCGACGCCGGATCCACGTCGCCACCACCTCTGCCGTCGACGACTTGGGAGCTTCAGCTCCCGCCAAGGGAGATGAAGGGCGGTGCCGGCTGGGAGTTGCAACCGAGGGCGGCGATCTCCGACCAAATCGAGCTCACCTTCACCTCCCCGGCCGGATCCACGTCGCCTCCATCTCAGACGTCGGCTAGCCAGGTGCTTCCGCTCACGCCAAGGGAGAGGAAGGGCGGCGCCGGCTGGGAGCTGTGGCCGAGGGCGACGATGGGCGGCAGTGGCGAGATGGGTACCTGCAAGTCGAGTCACCAGACCCAGTCGCCCAAGCTCCACCGACTTGTCGACTAGTCGACGACTTAATAAGCATGATGCATGTATCGATGAAATGCAAGATAATAGAAATATTTATTTCTTCTTTTGGCGAGGATAATAGAAACATCTCAATGTGTGCCTTGAGTTTAGATTGTCAAACACAAAGTGTATTGCTTTTTTCACAGTAACTACATCTGAATAAGAATGTGAAAGACAAAGAAATGCTATACCATAAAATGAGGGAGAGAATGAAGGTGCCCAAAGGAATTATATTCATAAAGACGGTAGTGTAGGATGGCGTAGTATCCTGGAGGCCATAGTAGTCTAAGCTCAGTGGCACCGTGTACCTGCATGACCTGTAGATGTGAGGGGCGCGTCAATGAACTATGAGCCTCTTGCATGGTTAATCACGAGTTTTAAGATGATCTTGGTACCTTTGTCTGTTTTGGAAGTGTTACTAACTTATTATATATAAACTCAATTTCTATTTTTCACTGTATGTAGGTACCTTTGAATGACCATGGAATAGGCATGAGGCTAATGGCTGGCGTTGTTGGTCTGGTGACCTCTGGTCCAAAGGTAGTACTTTCTCGAGGTAACTAAGGCAACTTCCAATGTCTAATATATTGTCTCGTAGGTTGGTGGCTAATACAGATGCTTTTCTCTGAAATTGGGATTTCTGTCTTATATCTAATATACCTCTATTTTTTTAATATTGTGTATCTATTGAAGAGACCAATGAGCAATATATATAGAGTACAAAGGGATATACCATATACAGATAAGCAGTGATCCCCTAGGCGGGCGCCTAGGTGCTGGGCGTGGCCACACCGCCGCGATCTAGTGCTAATCTGAGACCTAGGCGGGCGAGCGCCTAGCCGAAGCTGGGCGGTCGCAGGCGGCCCGAGGCGGTCATAGGCGACGCTGGGCTGGGCGGAACTGGGCGGCCCGAGGCAGATCTGGGAGGCCCGAGGCGGATTTGGGCGGCTCGAGGCTGAGGTTGGCGCGGCGGGAAGAAGAACAGTAAACAGGAAAGCGGGAAGGAAGTGGCGGGAAGAAAAATAGTACAATGACAAAGGTCGTACCAGGCTTCCGGTCAGAAACCTATTGCTCGACTCGGCTGCTCCCCTCGCGGTCACACACCGCCACCTCCTCTAGTTCTCCATCGCCGTCGCGCGCCGCCACCTCCTCTGGTTCTCCGTCGCCGTGGCGCAGCTCCTCCCGGCTCCCCGTCGCCGTCGCGCAGCTTCTCTCCGGTTCCCCGTCGTCGTCGCGCCTCAGGTCAGCCGCCTCCGGCCTCCCTCTGGCCCTCGCCTCCCCTTGCGCTGCCTCTTGTGCGCCTCACCTCCCCCTCTCTACGCCGCGCCGCCGCCTCTTGTGCGCCCCCTCTCTCTGGTCCTCGCCTCCCCCTGCGCCTCCTCTCGCTGGCCTGCTTCCTCTCTTGCCTAGCCGTCGTTGGATCTGCGCCGTGCCGCCGCCTCGGCTTGCGCCTTGCGGAGAAGTCGACGATTCGACGCAGAAGCAGGGGGTGGAACCTTCCGGTGGAAGCAGGGGGGCGAACCGGCGAAGGGAAAAGGGATAAGTAGGTAGCGAGGGATTACCGATTACCGGATAAGTAGGTTTGCGAAGGGATTAACGAATGATTAGTACTACTGTATTAGATTAGTAATTTAGCAGCAGTGTGCGTTACTATATTGTTGTAGAATGATTAGTATTACTGTATTGCTAGTTTTATTAATTATTAGTACTTACTTAGTAGTACATACACTAGTACTGTTAGTCTGTTACTGTAGTAGTACTGTTACTGTAGCATTGACTACATTGTAGTAATTATGATTGTAAGTTTGTAACGATTGTTTATCAATGTTCATTGACCACATCAAGTCTTCAAAATTCAAATATATTTGCATTACCAAGCTACCAAGGTAACATTTCTTCTTACATAATTACACATACATACATACATACATATAACATATACATAAGCTTGAACTGATACTTGCTATTCTGGTATGCAATTCTGTTCACCCGCCTAGGCTCCGCCAGGCGCCCTAGGCGCTAGGCGGCCACCCACCGCCCGCCTAGCGCCTAGCGCCTAGGTGGACACTGCAGATAAGGAAATACAAAAGACAGATATCATCTCTAACACCCCCCTCAAATGTAAGGCGTATACAATAACATTACATTTGGAAAGGGCTGACACTAAACTAGAAAAAATCCAAAGTCCGAGTCTTGCTAATGTCATCGTAGCATGCAGCTTTTAGAAAATATATCGATAAAAGATCTCCCATCCAGAGTCATACGATAGCCCATAAAACACAAGGTGCGAGAGCAAAGTCAACCGCAGCAACATGACGAAGAAGATGATGAAACCGACAAAAATAGAGAAAGCTGTCAAATCAAACCGAAGAGGAATGCAATGCACAAGAAGCGCAACGAAGGTACAGTGCAAAAGAAGTGCGACGCAATGCACAAGAAGCACAGCTGAGGCGCAGTGCGGAAGAAGCGCGGTGCAATACACATGAAGCACAACGGAGACGCAGTGTAGAAAAAACGCGACGACCTTAAAAGATTGGGGCAGCGGATCTGTAGCGGCTCGAAGAAAAGAGTAGTGACTGCTGTCATGCAAAATAAATTCCTATGCTTCTATGACTGACAATAAATTTATGAACTCGCATGGCTTAGACGAACTCACAGATAAAGTGATACGAACTTGGATGGACGCAACGGAAGAAACAACACAACAAAAGAAAAACCTAAGGATAACTAGCTTGCCGTTTTTCGGCCATTTTGGTCACCTCTGTAAACTCCGGCTTGCTGGCGTTCTAGACTGCCGCAGCCGTGATTTTTGGTCCCATTGTGTGCGCAAAGCTATTGCAGACCTATTTTGGGATTTTGCTCGCACCGCCGTGACCAGAGTCGCCGGCGGTGAGCCTCATTTCGCCATCGTTTTGTCGGACAAAACTGGGCGCGAGTATTTTGAACGTGGTTCGCTGTGGACCATCGATCCTTGGATCAACGGTCCACAATCGCGTGAACATTCGGACCATCCGAACGCGGCAATCCATGTGTACCGTAGGATTTTAGACCTATGGCTCGGATTCGAGTGAACGTTCGGACCATCCGAACATCTCGATCCACATGGACCGTTGGATATAAATCCAACAGTGAACGTATGAGCCGCGCGCGTGGGCCATTGGATTTCGAATCTACGGCTCAGATTCGCGTGAACGTTCGGACCGGTCGAAGGTTCTTTCGTTGTGAGCCGTCCATTTCAAGATCAACGGCTCATGTGCGTGTGAACGTTCGGACTATCCGAACGTCTCCATACACGTGGACCGTTGGATCTAAAGCCAACGGTGGGGTTGTGAGCCGCTGGAGCGCGCGCTGTCCCGTGGACTTGGACCGTTGGATCCAAGATCAACAGTCCAAGTTCGTCCACGTCGTTTTAATCCCAGATTTTCCAGAAAGGATTATTTGTCAACTGAAAGATGAAATTAACTTGTAAAATGCATAACTATTTCATTTTAATTCCTTTTCAGTTGATTCAAATTTTGTTAGTTATGTTTTTAAATAAAATTTAATATAAAAATGTTTCTAACCTCATTATAGCTCTAGAAATTTTTGCTAAGATTTTAGTTGCAATAAATAGTAGCAATTGTGATTTACAAGGCTAAGCAGATTTGTTTTGCTCATATATTTTGCATTAAGAATCCAAATCAATTGGTTCTTGTTGCTAAATTCCTTATAAATCATGCTTTTGCTACTGTAAAATTTTCAAAATATTTGGAGAAAGTTTGCTATTGAGCCTTTTTGTCTTCTTCGTTCTTATCGGTTCTTTTTCCCTTTCTCGTTAGGTTCCAAGAGCACATTGATAACCTGAAGGACCGAAATGGCAACAGAGGGGGGGTGAATGGTGCTTTAAAATTAATACTCCCCTTCAATGTATTCAAAACCAGCCTACAAAGATCTCTGAAGATCTAAAGAAGGTAAATGAAGCAAGATCAAATTACAAAAACAAGTTTCAGCGCTTCTTCCGAAATCGGAAGTTCGGGCGAGATTGCGGAAGTTCCGCTATGTAGTTCCGCAGTGTATATCGCGGAAGTTCCGCTATGTACTTCACGCATAAAATCGGAAGCTCTGATTATCCCGACCAAGAACGAACGCCGGGTTTTGCCCAAAAATCCAAACTACTTAATCTTGAATGCTCTTCTCAGGTCAAGTTTTACAGGACATCATCCTAAACATCATCTTGACCTTATGGAGAAGAATTGCAACCAAAGATTCAATAATCGAACCAAAAACAGATTTCTTGAAGAAGGGGCAAGAAAAACAAAAACCAATGATACACGAGATTCTCAGATTCTTAGTGCATGAAACTTTGAGGAATTAGTAGCAATACCAAAACGATTCTAGATATGAAGTTTCATGCTATCTTATAAAACGAATCAAAAGATATGCCAAAACCCTAGATATTCAACATGAACAGAGAGAGAATAAAGAGAGGCATAAACAAGTAATCAAAGACTCAGAGTTTCATTGATAGAGATCAAGCGATTACAAATGGAAACACAGAGGAATGATTACAAGAGATTTCAGTTCATACTCTCCCTCTCAACAAGCTCTCAAAAAGCAAACCAATTCTTTTCTAGAGCTAACCCTAATTTTCTCTCAAAAAAAGTCTAACCCTAACCCTGTGGTTCTCCCTATTTATAGCCTCTGCAATGGGCCTCCAACCCATTAAGCCCGCTACACCGAACGGAACCGCCTCCACTTTTGCCGCTTTGCGAAAAGACCCTTTCGCCTTTGCGCACCTTCCGAAGCCTCCGTAGACACCTTGTTGTGCACGACTGCAACCGCTTCAAGATTCACGCCGTCTTCGACACATCCCGACCGCTTCGACCTCAACGCCTCCTGCGCCTAGTCCGGTCCACGTGTCTCGCCACGACTCCATCTTGATGCCTGCGCAACAACACAGACAAAAACACATCACATAGCATTGCACAATAACATAGCATCAACATTTGTATAAGACTCAAACTCATACAAGATCAAAATCACAAAATTACCTTCTTCGCTCGATTACGACATAATCGGAAGTTCCGCATTTACCACAATGAAGTTCCGATTTCGAACATCCGCACTTGTCGGGAATATCGAAGTTCGCGCTCAATCATCAAGCGGTACTTCCGATATCCGAACAACCGACTTCCCAGATATTTAATTCCGATCCGATATCTCAGAGAACACTTAATGTCAGAATTATCGGACACTCCGCTACCCCTTGTGCGGAAGTTCCGATTTCCTTCAGCCGAACTCAAAACCCAGGAAAATCGGAAGATCCTATTTCCAACACCTAGAGTTCGATTAATCGAACTTCCGCCCATACTGCTGTAGTTCCGATTTCCGACTCACCGAAACAGTCCAAACCAAAACCTCAACTCTCAATCTAATTAACACACTTGTCAAATACTCATCACTCAGTGGGAGGACCTCTCACATGGTCTCTCAATCTCCCCTTGATGAGTATATTGACAATTACCAAAAAGCATAAGATGAGTTTGAGATTACAACAACCAAGGTCTAAACAAGAGAATTAAGCTCAAGACCAAGTTGACAAAAGAGAAAGACTTGAGATGAGATGAAGGCGCAATTTTAGCACAAAACTCAAGGCTTTTCTTCGAAGGCTTTTCTCACACACATTCTCCCCTTTGGCAATAAAATCATCAATATGTAGAAAAGGGAGGAAAAGACTATATGATGTTCGTTTTAAGCATAGGAGCCATGTAGATTATCCAAAATGACTATTTGAGTATTACACCAAGCCATAACACAGAAGAATGCTATCAAGATCATGACAATCGATGTATAGAAGAGCTAAAACAGAAGGTCCATAATCTGATTAATGATCCAATTCTTTAGCAGGTCAAATAAGTCAAGATTGAAGTCTAGCTAAAGATATCCAAGGATGATACAAGCCATGTCAAATAATCTAAGTTGAACCAAGAAGACTCGTACTGAACAGTTTAGAGAGCTACCAGTTGAAGAAGGACTCATTTTATCCAGGACTTGGTCTCTTTGATAATAAGCAATTTTAGCACATTTTTCTTTTTCTGAAGACTTTTTATGGTTTTATCTCAGTAAAGCAAGCTCTGAACTAGGTGCCATCCACAACTGCCTCCTGAGCTTCAACCAATTTTTTTTATATATATAGCCATGTGCTAGATCCCAAGCCTTATGCGACCACTCCAAGCAACAGACTTAAGGAGGTGATCTTAGGTCATCCAAGGCTCCCCCTGAGTTCATGCCTAGTGCAATGGCAAGCCGTCTCATGAGAAAGATTTGGTGAGATCAGTTTTTTCGCACAAAAGAGATCATTTTTGCTTTTGAAGTTTTTAGACCAGTGATTAGAGATAAGTCATGTTTCTTAACATACTGACATAGCTTACTCAAAAGTTCAAAAGAGATTCAGGACTCAACTCAGCCTACTTGACATGGCGAATATCATAAAAGGATAGTTTCAACTAGACTAGTCTCAAGAGCTATCATGACAAAATTTTAATTCCAGTTTAGCATTTTTAATTACCTTAGCATGGCAAAGACTAAACTACACATAAAAAGTCATGATAGATCTAGCAGTTTAGCATAAATCATGGCAAGATGTAAAATAGTGAAAACAGATCATAAGGGATAATAAACAAGGCTCCATTTGATTATCATGCAATGCTTGATGAGAAGTACAAAAATCCGATTCCCTTCAGAATGAGATGCATCTTTTAATTCAGGTTGAGTTATGACAAAATTAAGAGTATGGAATAACCAAGAATAACTCCCCCTGAACCAAAGGAACAAAAACGAGAATCTGATAAGTAAACCAGAAAAGGCAGTCCTTTAGAGCATAGAAAAGATATAGAAAGACTATCGCCGACGTGTTCTTATCTACCCCATATGATTCTAGGACTATCACCGATCTATACAAACACTAAGGAGCAAATCATCCCTGTCTACCCAAGGGTGGCCCGACCCCTGCTAGAACCTATAAGAAGTGAGTAAGCTCTACTTAGAGAGGTAAGAGACAGCTAATAAGCAGCATCCTAGAAGCACAAGACAAGAAGTAGCAGTCAAAACAATGTGGCAAGAGAAACACTCTAACCTATGCTGGAAGGACTTCGACCCGAAATATTAAAAGAAATGAAACCAGAAAAGGAGTAAGCGTATAATATAATATAATATAATATAATACAGTAGTAGCACAACGCTCCCCCTCACAGCAGTCCGTAAGGACAAACCACCCCAAGCTCTCCCCGCAGAGCTGAAAACCGAGAGCTGTCCAGAGGCTTAGTGAAGATATCATAGGCCGGTGCTCACTCTCCACAAACTGAGCACAATGTCACCCTTCTCTACATGGTCTCGAAGAAAGTGATATCTGATATCTATATGCTTGGTCCGAGAATGTTGCACTGGGTTCTTGGCAATGCAAATCGCAGACGTGTTATCACAGAAGAGTGGAACGCAGTCGATAGATAGCCCGAAATCCTGCAGGGTCGAGACCATCCAAAGCACTTGACTACAAAGAATCGCGACAACGTACTCGGCCTCTGCAGCGGATCGCAAACACCGGATTGCTTCCTCGAAGACCAGGAGACGAGAGAAGTGCCAATGAATTGGCAAGTGCCAGAAGTGCTCTTCCTATCTATTCTACATCCAGCAAAGTCTGCATCGGAGAAGGCTCTAAGAGATAGACAAGAAGAGGAAGAGTACCAGATGCCATAGTCAATGGTAGCTCGAAGGTACCGAAAGATGCGCTTCACCGCCTGACGGTGAGATACGCGAGGAGAAGCTCAAACCTAGCACAAAGACACACGAGAAATGTATGTCCGGTCTCGAGGTCGTGAGGTACAAAAGAGAGCCAATCATGCTCTGAACTCCTTTTGATCAACAGTTCGCCGTCTTCATCCGGATCCAGAGTACCAGATGCCATCGGAGTTGATATCGGCTTTCCATCATTCATGTCGAAACGCTCAGAGGTCTCGAGTGTATTTGCCTTGATGAAGAAAGGTACCCTCCCGAGTCTGTTTGATTTGGAAGCCAAGGAAGAAACTCAACTCGCCCATCATGCTCATTTCAAACTCCGAGCTCATGACATCGGAAAACTGGGAAACGAGAGCACGCGAGGAGCCGCCAAAGATAATGTCATCCACATAGATGCGGGCGAGCGTAAGATCGGTGCCAAGGCGGCGGATGAACAAGGTTTTGTCAATTTTACCCATCTCAAAACCATGGCTCGGAGATAGGACTTAAGCCTTTCATACCAAGCTCGGGAGCTGCTTGAGTCCATACAAGGCTTTGGAAAGCTCAGTAGACATGGTTAGGGTATTTGGGGTTCTCAAACCGGGAGGTCAGTCTCACATAGACTTCTTCCTCAATAAGGCCATTGAGGAAGGCACTCTTGACATCCATCTGGTAAAGCTTGAAACCCTTAGAAGCTGCAAAGGCAAGCAGGATTCTAATGGCTTCAAGTCTAGCTACAGGGGCAAAAGTCTCTTCGAAATCTAGACCCTCAACTTGAGAGTACCCCTGAGCTACCAGCCTAGCCTTGTTTCGAATGACTAACCCATCTTCACTTTGCTTGTTCTTGAACACCCATTTGGTCCCAATGATATTGTGACCTTGAGGGGTTCAACAAGGGACCGACCTTGTTCCTTTCAAAGTTTTCCAATTCCTCGTGCATGGCGTTAGTCCATGACTCATCGAAAAGAGCATGACAGGCGTCTCTGGGCTCAAATGAGGCGACGGGCGTAATGGAGACAAGAGAGATAAGCCGCTTTGGAACGTGTGACACGCTCAAGAGGTCTCCAATGATCTGCTCTGAAGGATGGTCCTTTTGAATTTGTCTTGGAGGTCGGGGTGAGATGAAGACGTGGCCTCTACCTCATTAGCGATGAGATAGGAGCAGAGCCACTAGCTTCGTAAGAAGCAGAAGGTAAGGGCTGATCTCCTCGAGGTGCGGTGGAAGAAGGCACCTCAAGAGGAAGAGAAGGAACTGGATCGGGTAAACAACCCTCATCTCCATCCTCCTCATCGTCCACAAAAATGGACTCAGACTGCTCTAAGGAACTTGAGATATCAGGCCTAGTCCTGGGATCGCCTCATCGAAGGTCACCTCACGAGTTTCTAACAATTTACTAGACTCGCGATTCTGCACTCTATAGGCACGAGAAGAAGTCGAGTAACCCAAAAAGATCCCATCACAAGATCGTGACTCGAACTTATCTAGGTTCCCAGACTTCAGAATAAAACACTTGCAACCAAACACACGAAAATGCGAGACGCTGGGTTTTCGCCCATATCTCAACTCATAAGAAGTGCGATGCAAGAGTGCCCGAAGAAAAACTCTGTTAGAAACATGACAAGCAGTAGCAATTCCCTCAGCCCAAAACTTCCTAGGTGTAGAGTACTCATCAAGCATCGTCCTGGCCATCTCGACCAAGGTACGGTTCTTCCTCTCCACAACGCCATTTTGTTGGGGGACGTATGGAGACGAGAACTGGTGCTCTACACCTGTCTCACCACAAAAACTCTCAAAGTAGGAATTCTTGAACTCAGTGCCATTATCAGTGCGAATTGCTCGTAATGCACCTGGGAGCTCAACAGAAAGCCTACCAAAAAGACCACGAAAAAGAGTAAACGTCTCATCCTTTGAGGCTAAGAAGAACACCCAAGAATACCTCGAGAAATCATCGACCACGACAAGTACGTACCACTTCCTCCCATCGATCGCACTCTAGCCGGTCCCATCATGTCCATATGGAGCGCTTGACCGTGCATCTGTCATAGTCATCAGAATCGAGGATGTGAAGCGGCAACCATTTTGCCGTGTTTAAGCAAGGAGCACAAACAAGATCCTTGACCATTTTGAGTTTCGCAAACCACGAATGAGATCGTGGCGCTAACTCGGTCGATGATCAAATCCTATATGACCAAGTCTCCTATGCGAGAAAGACAAATCACGGATTCGAAGCGATTAAACATCGGAGAGGATCACCAGAAGATCCAGAAAAATCAGCACGAAAAATTCTCCCATAACGAGAAATCCCGCAAACTAGACTACCCGAAGAATCAAGAATTTTGCAATTGTTTTTCTTAAAGCTCACCTCGAAACCGTCATCGGTGGTGAGAGATCGAAAGCGATTATCTGCAGCTTACTTACTAAGGCAACATCTTTTAAAATAAAAGAATAATTAATGCTCACGAGACCTTTAGCGATGACGCGCCCAAATGAAGCATCTCGAAGGTGATCGTCTCATCACCGGAGCACGGGCTAGGAAGAAAACCAACGAGAATCTCCAATCATATGGCGTGAACAACCGAGTCTACAATCCGGACCTTTCCTTCCCAAACGGCAACCCCGAGTCAAGCAGAGTAAAGTCTCGATCTCGGGTGAATCAACGATGATTTTGGCACCCAATCTTGAGTAACACGCGAATGTGATGAAGTAGTCAAGCAAGACCGACCTCTATCTACCCTACGCTCTCTGTCACTCAACAAGTCAAAGATCTCACCTGTTCTTTGGATCCGATCGCTATGGAAGAGCGAGTCGAAGTGCGAATATCTCGATCTCGCCATGTAGCTATCTCGAAAGGAAAAACGAGATCTACCCTCAGGACGGCGGAAGTTACGACCAAAGGGAGCATGAGGACGAAAATCAGAAAACTCAGAAAAACCAAGTCCTCGATGCTGCCCAAAATCATCAGATGGCACAAACCTAGACCTCGTGTTGGTCTTAGGTGCACTCAAGATCTGGGGCTGACCCTGAATGTTCCTAAGAGACTCAACACGATCTCTTCGCGCGATCTTGGCGAGCCTGAAGCAATGATCAACTAAATGTCCATCTTTCTGACAGAAGGTGCAATGATACTTCGCCTTCTGAGGGGCCGAAGCTGCAGGTGGAATCACCTTGCTGTCAGAAATCCTTTGAACAAAACCCGCTGACTTAAAATTGACTTTCTCAGTCCTGGGCTTAGTTTTGATCACACCTGGTGCTATGGTTTTGAGCACGATAGGTGGATGCTTCCTCATATCCTCCTGGATATCATATCCTAGACCCTGATTAAATCTGCAAATTTTAGATTTGTCTAGAATGAGATTGAGCTTCTTCTTGCCTCCTACAAACCTCTCGAGAGTGTTCATAAGATCCGACACTCCGAAAGAGAGAGGTGCAAGAAGAGCGGGGAAGAAGGGACAGCGAAGGTAAGGGAGCGGAAGAAGAACCACCAACAGAGGAAAGATTGGCTTGTGCACGCACACCGACTTTGAGGGAACAAATTCTCGCTAATGATTGGTTCACGTTGCTAGGCGTCTCTACCAAACCCTTAGACTTCTTCCCAAAGACACACAATACAAGCGGATGATTGTGTCTCTAGAAGGTCCTTAGTTAGCTTCACACATTTTTCATCCAAAGCAATCAAATCACATTTTAGTTTATTACATTGCTTGCATGGTGAGCTAACAAGATCCTTAGAAGCATCTTGAGCCAATTTGTTCTGTGATCAATCATTTCTTGAAACCGCTTAGATATCTGATTCTAGTTCAAATTAACTTAGGACGCTTTAAACAAGAAGCAATAGGCTCTAGTAGCGCAGCTTGAATTCAACAATTTTGTGATCTGCCTGCTTTAGGTTCATCTTGAGATTATTACAATTTTCACAAGTTTCAGTGCAGATCAAGCAACATGGTATAAAGACCTCTAAACGAATTGTCCTTAACCTCACATGAGGTGCAAGCGAGCCTCAATAGTAGTGGATGCAGGAGGTGCTACCCTACTCATCTCTAATTCAGAAGAAGGCTAATGTTCTCTACCTTAATCATGTCAAGTTCGGAGGACACACTATCATGCAAGGTCCTTAGTTTTCCATGTCATCAAGCAAAGCACGGCAAGTGTCACAATCATCACGGGAGGAAGCGGATGTAAGTAAAGTAAGCTCCGTGATAGTCTAGCTACTTCCTTCTCCAACACGTAACACTTAGCCCTAGACTTAGCATGAAATCTACCTAGCTTAAGAAAAGCATCATTAAGCTGGTCATAAGTGGGACTAACCTCATCGGAGTCGGAGTACACTCATTTCGTCGCTCGATTCGCCCGGGCCATGAAGCACATGCCGGAGAAGTTGCCGTCGTCCTTGGGATCATGATCGTCCTTCCCATCATCGTCCTCCACCCCTCCACCTCGCTGGTGTCCGGTTAAATCGAGGGCGTGAGGACGCGATGGAATGCCTTCTTAGCCTTCCCAAAGTTGCGGAACTTCTTCTTGCCTTGATCAGTCTTTGAGGGCTTCGTGTTGCGGTTCTTGTCGATGTAGTCGTTCTTGCTTGGACCGCCATAGTCACCTTTGCCCTTCCCAAGCTTGGGACAGTTTGCTCGGATGTGGTTGGGGCCACCACACTCGAAACAAATCACAGACCTCCTCTTTTACCATCCCTCCTCCTCTTGTAAGCATGGGAAAACTTCCGAGCTAGGAGGGCTAGTCAGCTCATCCTCAAGTCGCTCTAGCGATCATCGCTTATGTCACAGAGAGCAGCTAGGGAGAACCCACGTATCGACTCAGAAGAAGATCCAGAAGTGGGATCAGTGACTAAAGCCATCGACTGTGACTTCGACCTTCGAGAGACAATGTCAATCTCGTGAGTCTTGAGACGCGAGTAAAGCGCATCAAGAGTCAGGGTCGAGAGGTCCGTGCTATCTTTGATGGTAGTCACTTTCATGTCCCAAACACGAAGATCAAGTGCAGAAAGCATCTGTCGAGCGTTATCCGAGTCGGGGTATGTAAGACCTACCGCTCGGAGGTTGCTCAAGATCTTGTGAAAACGCGAAAAGCACTCGTCTAAAGATTCACCAGCAAGCATTTCAAATTTACTGTACTCACGCTTGAACTGGTCTTGTCGAACCGTCTTAATCTGAGTGGTGCCCTCATGGTATGCATCGAGGGTCACCCAGATGTCATAAGCAGAAATCAAATGAGAAATACGATCAAACTCACTTCTGCTTAAACCCTGAATGATTATGTTCCTTGCCTTAGCATTTGCCTCAACATCAGCCATGTTTCCAGCATTGATGTTCTCATCGGCGAGAACAAAGAAATCTAACCTTCACCTTTCTCCGGATGGCATACCCACGAGCACGGATGTAAGTTTCCATTCGGCTCTTCGGAAGGGTAATCGGACCATCAAAAACTGGAGGCTTGGTGGAATACTTGTCCGTTGCCATGGCTCAAACGACCGGTTAAGATCTATCAAGAAGAGCTAACCGGCTCTGATACCAATTGAAGGACCGAAATGGCAACAGAGGGGGGGTGAATGGTGCTTTAAAATTAATACTCCCCTTCAATGTATTCAAAACCAGCCTACAAAGATCTCTGAAGATCTAAAGAAGGTAAATGAAGCAAGATCAAATTACAAAAACAAGTTTGAGCGCTTCTTACGAAATCGGAAGTTCCGGCGAGATTGCGGAAGTTCCGCTATGTAGTTCCATGATGTATATCGCGGAAGTTCCGCTATGTACTTCACGCATAAAATCGGAAGCTCTGATTATCTCGATCAAGAATGAACGCCGGGTTTTTGCCCAAAATCTAAACTACTTAATCTTGAATGCTCTTCTCGAGTCAAGTTTTACAGACATCATCCTAAACATCATCTTGACCTTATGGAGAAGAATCGCAACCAAAGATTCAATAATCGAACCAAAAGCGGATTTCTTGAAGAAGGGCAAGAAAACAAAACCAATGATACGCGAGATTCTCAGATTCTTAGTGCATGAAACTTTGAGGAATTAGTAGCAATACCAAAACGATTCTAGATATGAAGTTTCATGCTATCTTATAAAACGAATCAAAAGATATGCCAAAACCCTAGATATTCAACATGAGCAGAGAGAGAATAAAGAGAGGCATAAACAAGTAATCAAAGACTCGAGTTTCATTGATAGAGATCAAGCGATTACAAATGGAAACACAGAGGAATGATTACAAGAGATTTCAGTTCATACTCTCCCTCTCAACAAGCTCTCAAAAAGCAAACCAATTCTTTTCTAGAGCTAACCCTAATTTTCTCTCAAAAAAAGTCTAACCCTAACCCCAGGGTTCTTCCCTATTTATAGCCTCTGTTAATGGGCCTCCAACCCATTAAGCCCGCTACACCCGAACGGAACCGCCTTCACTTTTGCCGCTTTGCGAAAAGACCCTTTCGCCCCTTGCGCACCTTCTGGAAGCCTCCCGTACACCTTGTTGTGCACGACTCGCAACCGCTTCAAGATTCACACCGTCTTCGACACATCCCGACCGTTCTGACCTCAACGCCTCCTGCGCCTAGTCCGGTCCACGTGTCTCGCCACGACTCCATCTTGATGCCTGCACCAACACGCACAAAAACACATCGATAGCATTGCACAATAACATAGCATCAACATTTGTATAAGACTCAAACTCATACAAGATCAAAATCACAAAATTACCTTCTCTCGCTCGATTCGGACATAATCGGAAGTTCGCGATTTTACTACGTGAAGTTCCGATTTCGAACATCCGCATTTGTCGGGAATATCGGAAGTTCGCGCTCAATCTGCGGTACTTAGATATCCGAACAACCGACTTCGGATATTTAATTCGATCCGATATCTCAGAGAACACTTAATGTCAGAATTATCGGACACTCCGCTACCCCTTGTGCGGAAGTTCCGATTTCCTTCAGCCGAACTCAAAACCCAGGAAAATCAGAAGATCCTATTTCCAACACCGGTAGTTCCGATTAATCGGAACTTCCGCTCCATACACAGCGGTAGTTCCGATTTCCCTGACTCAGCCCAGAAACAGTCCAAACCAAAAACCTCAACTCTCAATCTAATTAACACACTTGTCAAATACTCATCACTCAGAGTGGAGGACCTCTCACATGGTCTCTCATAACCTAAGTGATCCTCCGCAATATCTTGAATAACAGCAACCAGGCAAGCAGTTTGATCATGTTAATCCTAGTATTTTTCAAGTCTAATATATTGATTTCAACTTGTATGTATGCATTGCTATGTTGTGTTAAATGATGGTTAGTATCCTATAGTTGCATAATATGTAGGAATTGATTATTCTCTACTACCATGAGCCTAGGTTATTTGCTGTGATGTGAGTTCGATGGATGAGCTCTTGTCACTTAGTAGATTGCGAATTGAAATTGCTTAGAAATGCTTAGTTTCGGTAGTAATGGGCGATCATCGATTTTAGTCGATGATCTTGATCACACATCTATTTATTATTCCATTATGTCCAACACTTGTGCTTTGTTACTTTGTAAAGTCAAAAACTGAAAATAAAATTATTTTAGACTTGGGCACAATGGTATGTTGGTGTGATCTGTTGGTGTGAATGGAATGGTGCCTAGGTCATCAAGAACCGAGTTACTTGTGTCACTAAGCCAAGCGCTTTTGCATGCTAACCACACGACAGGGACATGGGACCTCTCTTAACTGAGTACTTTGGCGTGTGTTATCTCCGAGTCGCAGGAGGGGTGATACGGGGGATGCCCGATCTTCTCGGTGAGGAACCGTGGATAACTGATGCGAAGTAGACGATGTCGCTAGCTGAACACTCGCGCCAATGCACGAACCCTCAACTCTTTGGAATACGCCCAAAACACACCGGATAGTTGATCGTCGCGAGACCACGAACGACGATCGCCAAGTCCCCAATTCCCAATGGAACGACGGCTTGACCTTGAATTGCAGAACGAACCAATGGATCGCCTAGTCCTCTCTCAAAGTCCTCGCATGAACTCTGGTTTCGAAAGAACAAGCAATAGCTATGTTTCTATTCTTATACACAAACTGGTCTGAGGTTACAATGGGGGTCTAACCCTCAATATATAGTGCCCCTTCTCCTCCTCATGGCTGGCCAAGAGGCCCTACTCCTACTCTAATTCGGAATTAGAACTCCTACTCCAATTCCGACTCAATCTAAAACAAAAAGGAAACTCTAATTTTACAACCGTTATCTTGTTTCATTCATATCTTTTTACTCAGAAGGGATTTCGGAGTGATCCAGGATCCGTTGGATCGGGCTTGAAGTTATCTTTCCAACAAGCCCAAGAACACCCCAATCGGACTCCGTTTGTGAAAGTTATGACCGTTTTACTCCGGACTGTCCTGCTGATTCCGAATCCGAATTTGATGCTGATTCCGAATTCGAATTTGATTCTGAGTTGATTCCGAATTTTATTTCGGTTGGGGTTGTGGGAGATCTGTATTAGGCTTGAAAATATTATCCAAAACTTGAGCTTTAAGTTCTTAGACTTCTTCCCCTTTTGCTCTCCATCACACGGGCTTCTTTCCTCCTTAATCGGCATGGGCTGCTTGACTTTCTCCTTCCCAACCGTTTGGACCTTCTTGTTCTTCGACACTAGGCAACAAATATGGTTACCCTTCTCCTTGTGCTCCTCTATTGCTTTGGCTCCGTCCTCCCTCTCGGTTCCAAAGACATTACGCTTGTCGAACCTGAAAATGCACAAAGTATTGCTTTTACGTAGTGTCCAATTCTCACAGAAAACATAAAAGATTAAGAAACAATTGTACCTGTTGTTTGAGAAGTATAACTCTTGCTTCATAAACAGCCTCATAAGTAGTCGGAATATCCTCATCATCCTCCTTTCCTTCAAAAAAAGCCGTCCTCGGCTTTTGATAGCCTGAAATTGTGCTACACAAAGAAAACAACGTATATGCATGGTATATGTATTTATCATCCAAACAACTTCCGTGTAGCGCATGATGATTTGCTGAACATGTACTAAACAAAGAGAACAACGTATATACGTGATATATGTATGAATCAATTGTTGTGCCATTCGAGTTGTTTTGTACAAAATAAGTAACACAACTACAACCGTAGGATGTATTTGATATATACATTGTGGTACCTTCATTCACATCATTCTCCCTCCCATGAGAAAAAGTCATACTCGACTTTTCTAAGCACATGGACAAAATATAAAAGGGACGAGCTAGATCAAGTTGTTCAAATTTAGGGTTGAAAATTATTAGTGCCTTCCATGCTTCAACTACACTAATCTGTTTACTGGTAAAGGATGAACAAGTAGGCTTTATGTTGCGTTCTAAACAATAGCCACTTGTATT